>CM056607.1:34609277-34836777 GCA_029721355.1 Tegillarca granosa
TGACGAAACGCAAGTTAAGGAAACTTAAACATCGAAAATAAACTAGCAAAAGTAACTGTAATTGGCATAAAACGGAAGTAAGCTTAGCTTAAAGGGAACTCTTTAAAGGGACATAATTCCTACTGCGAGGCAAAATTGGAAATGAAAAGAAAATAGTAAATGAACCTGAACAAAATAAGAAAATAAAGGACCTATCCAAAACAAATAACGAGAGTTCCCCCCAGCCATTATGTGAGAGAAGGGCTTATTACAGGTTATTCGCCACCCTTGAGGAATTGTAGTAGTCGCCAAAAGTGACCGAACACTGAATATGCACCCGTTTATATATTCGTTGTCGAGTGACCCTAGGTCACTAAGAAACTTTAACCAATGATTGGGTACAATACAGTGGGTACCAGTACCCATGGTGCAACTTTACCAGATTAAATTATCCGGAAGAGGACGCTAACTGGCAGGAAAATTAAATGCCAAAAATGTTGAACTGACAGTTATAAACTTCATAAGAGCCAACTAATAAAATACAGAAATATAATTGAAGAAAATCGGCAGCTAAAAACAGTTTGTGTACAAAGAGATATATGCAGGGCATAAAAATCGGACACACACGCACACAGAAAGAGAGAGAGAGTTTGTGTTAAATAAAATACATGATTAACATTATTCATGAGAGAGAGAGAGAGAGAGAGAGAGAGAGAGAGAGAGAGAGAGAGAGAGACGCATCAGCATTATAATTATTGCAGCTATTCACGAGAGAGAGAGAGAGAGAGAGAGAGAGAGAGAGAGAGTTAAAGCCGCATCAGCATTATAATTATTGCAGCTATTCATGAGAGAGAGAGAGAGAGCCGCATCAGCATTATAATTATTGCAGCTATTCACGCGACAGAGAGAGAGAGAGACGCATCAGCATTGTAATTATTGCAGCTATTCACGCGCGCGAGAGAGAGAGAGTATAATTCCACAAATATCATTTCTGAAAGGTCAGTGTCAATGAAAATACACGGTAACAGGTAATTTTTCCTTTTTAAACTATTTACTTTCGGTAGAACTTTAACGGGGTTGGTGTAAGCATAACAAGTTTGACTTCGTTGAGTTTTATGCCGCAGCGTTAGTTGTCATTTAGTTATACACATATATCCATATTTTTGCTCTACAATAACAAAGTATAACAGAGCATCATTACAGAGTTTAATATAGTTGTAAACATTAAACTAAACGAATGTTGATCATAATATCTTAAAATATATTAATACATTATAAATATAACATATTTGAAATATCCACGAAGAAAATTATATGAACACAGAATATTAATTAATTAACCAAATGATATATTTAATTCAAGGGAGGTAACCCCTTTACACACATATTTTTTTGACCTATGTTAATACCAACGTCACATTTAATGAGAACTAAATGTTGATAATTTACATACAACACATGAAAAATAAATTATGAAAAGTATGATTATCTAAAGAGTTATAATTGCTTGTGATTTGCTCACAAGGCTTTACTTGTCCAGTAAACTGACCAAATAGTAAACGCACAAAAAGGCGTGCGTGTGTATATGCGATATATGTTTATATTATAGTATGAACAAAACCATAGAAATAAAAAATAAATTATGAAAAGTATGATTATCTAAAGAGCTATAATTGCTAGTGATTTGCTCACAAGGCTTTACTTGTCTAGTAAACTGACCAAATAGCAAACGCACAAAAAGGCGTGCGTGTGTATATGCGATATATGTTTATATTGTAGTATGAACAAAACCATAGAAATAATAGAGTTATGCGATATATGTTTATATTGTAGTATGAACAAAACCATAGAAATAATAGAGTTATGATAATATCTATATATAAATAAATGGTTACCAATATGTGGTATCAAGCTTGCATGGACATTCATAAATATAGACCATCAGATTACAAGCTTAAACATATAAAAATGAGCAATAATAAATCTCTGATCATTACAGGCATGTGTATTTTTACTTGTATACATGTTATACGAGATATCGTACAGGTAAGCAATACAGTACATTAATGATATGTAGCACGAAATTCCGATGCAACATTCCAAATAGAAATAATGTATTTTATAAAGATTTTTCACGCCTGATATCAAAAAATGCGTACTACGAAAATTTACTATAACAAATACAACATAGGATGATTATTAAAGGGTTTTTGGTAAAGTAAAAGTTAGTAAAACTTACAATTCATTCAAAATCGTTCCATCCACCATATTGTCAATGTCCAGTCAGTACAAACAATGTAACATAAGAATTTTGGCGCGTAATATGAAAACGAGGCCGTATAGATTAAAACAAGGCTGTATAGAATTTAAGGTTAATTATGTGTAATAAAGAAATATTTGTAAATCATCTACCTGTATAACGGAACAATATCAGAATAATAATACATACAAAAAAACATAAAATACCGACCCTGCCACAGAACCTAAATAGATAATTAAGTAAATTTTAAGTTTCATTTTTACCAGCAGCTCATTTTTGTTTACATTAATTTGATTTGTTTTTTTTTTCAAATATTAAAATAGACATTAGTACATAAGTAATTTATAAAATCATGATCTATATTTTTAAATTTCATTTTTACATTTTATGTAGTTATTGGAGTGTAAAAACGTGAAACTTATCAAAAATTTTGTAAAACCGCGTAGCGTAGCCCGAATGGCACAGTTTGTAAATCTGCACTGATCAGCCGATTTTCCGAAAATCGATGTTTCAAGGTCGCTACGTAATAATACAATAAACGCCACCTTTAAGAGACAATAAAATGTCCTGTAAAAACAAAAAAAAGTTTTGAATTTAGATCTTTTTCTTCATTTTCTTGTTCATTTCAGTCAACATATAAATGATATTGTAATAAATTCCTTTGATAGAAAGGTTCTATATAATGTCTCGTGACAACACATTTAACCAAACAATCTACCACTATCATACGTTCATAGGAAACCCATGTTTGCAGGTTGTCGTTTCCAATAACAAAGCAAAAACTGCATTCTTTAAATGAACAGTGTGGTAAAAACATAAAACCAACAAATGACAATATGTTCTTGGATGAAGCCGATGTTTTACTAATTAATGGCTGAGACTGAGGCGACGATTTGGTTACCGGTGGTAGCTGTAATGGCTGATCAGAAACATGTGGAAGTAAAGCAAACGGTACGGTGCATTCTAGACGGACGTTACCCAAGAGGTTATTAATGATACGTCTCTTCTGTGTTACACTCCCTTCTGTAGCTTCAAGATAAGGCCTCGTTTCTGTGGCCTGACATGAGCATTTTCTGACACGACTAACATCCAGCATCACTTGGCATAGATATATGGCTGTGGCTCTCAGGCAATGTGCAGTGTACACCTGACTACAAATAGAATTTGTTGATATTTTTGCATGAGCTCGGAAAACATGCGTGATAATTATCACAAATTGCGTAAACCGCTTTACTAAGCTACGCGGTTTACATCATTTGTGATATTTTTTAAAGTTTAAAATGAAATTCTTATAATACCTGTAGACTGTAGTTTTTTGCAGCTGCGTTCCGTGAAAAAACAACCCTTATGACAATATTATTACGTCATAATCTGGAAAAATGACGTAAAAATTTTCTTTGTTTTGTAACACATTCAATGAGGCCGATTGATTCTACAATACTTCTAAAAAGAACACTTTTTCAAAAAATATGGAGAGGGAGATTATTTGTGAATGAATTATAATGAAATTTCTTTTGTAAAATTTAGAAAACCATCGCAGTTTCATACATTAAAAAAATTCTACACTATAGTTCCAGAAATTACTTTTAAAGATTTTTTAAAAAATAATACAATAAAAAATAACAAATTAAAAAAAAAGATATATAAATGAAAATATATAAATAACCTGATGAATAAGTAGCATGATTTTTTTTTTTCGTTATTTTACAAAAATTAGAGAAATGATTTTTTCGGGATTAACAAGGAAATATAAGCCAAAAGATAATAATTTTTTTCTCTTTTATAATAAAGTTCAGAAAATATTCACAGAGAAGGTATTTATGACAGTAATTTATCCTCTAATTGAACATGGAAGCGGCTTACAAATGGCGCAAAAAAATATAACATTTGTCTGCAATTTTTTTTTACCGGTGCATCTGAGAGAGACGCCATCTTGTATCCAATGTGTCATATACCATTTTTTGAATTTAATCATAAAATACATTCAAAAAATGGTATATTGTCATATACCATTTTTTGAATGTATTTTATGATTAAATTCAAAAAATGGTATATGACAAATGTATCAAGCGTATTGGTAAACGTATTAGTATTAGTATCAGTATCAGTACCGCCATCTAAACTTCAGAAATGTTTCGAAGGATTGTCTACAGCGCTCGTAAAAGATACACGAATGTTGGCCGCTGTTCGGAACTTGGCAAATGTTATATATGTATATATAGTTCCGCACAAATGATGAAATGGTCACATGGGCCGCCAGAGAATTGGATTAGTAATGAATTCGAACGAAATTAATTTTTTTCTTCATTCCCTTTTACGCCATCATAATATATCATGTGATTATTAATGAATAAAAATAGTTATAAAGAGAAGATAAGGCATATTTTTGAATCGTAACATAATACGTACTTTGTGATTTAGAGCCAATCCTTAATAGAAATGTCGTGTTTTACAAAGTATTTTAACCTATACAACGGTTGTTCAGTTGGTAGAGTGCTTACTTCGAATGTGGGAGGTCAGTGTTGGAGCTTCGGCCGGGTCTGTACAAGACTTAATAATTGGAAGTGACTATTTTTTCGCTAAACACTCGGCATTTAGAAATGAAAGTTACGAGTTCCTCCGGGGGAGACCTTATAAACCGATGTCCCGTGTCACGACAGGAATGGCACGGTAAAGAACCCTTTCTGCACATTGCCCTAAGCGCACTGCAAAGGTGAAAATTTCTGCCACTTAATTTATAGCTGGTCATGTCTCGATATAACTGAAATATTCTTGACTGGGACGTAAAGCCTTAAAATATCATCCAAATAAGGGTATTTATCACCTAGATTGCATTTTTTCAAAACTTGTTGCTTATTCAAGGTCAGGTTTTTCATAATTAATGCATGGTTTCAATATTATCTCTAGCTGTCATAAAAATGTGTAATTTTTTTTCCCTTTATATTGCATGATGTTGTTTGCTTATGCCACAAAAATTACTTTTTTCAGCAACAATCCTCCAATTTTACTGCAATAAAGCATTTATAATTAATTAAACCATTTCAGATGACTTACTATAATCACTCGATTTTGTTTTCAGCAAAAATGAATTAATATATTTTGGTATTTGTTAAATAAGTGCTTAAATGTCATTCACGGATTGCTCGTTTTGGATTCCATATGCACCTAATTCAAAATAATTTTCAGTTTTATCAACAAAATGGCATGATCTTTATAAAGATAATAAAGGTATCTTCGTACAATATTTCAATGAAATTCTAGTATACTATTGCGCAGTTAAATCCACACTTATTTTTTAAATAATAAAAATAATAATAACAATGTTGCCGCCCGGGCTTGATAGGTGGCGATGTAGCTTAGTTGGTAGAGAGTCCTGCTAGTTATAATTGAGACCCGGGTTCGAATCCTGGTTTGGTCGATACATATTTCTCTTTCCTGTTACATTTTGGGCTCGAGTCTAGTCGTAACTGGAAATTGCTTTGCGAATCCGCGATTACCTTGACATATTTTTGTAGAAAGGAAACTGTTGCTACCATAAGAATACATATGTCAAAATTGCGATATTGACACCGGAAGTGATGTTTTGGTGACGTTGTATGCGAAAAAGAATTCACCATTTGCATTGTTTTTCAACATGTAAAATCCCCGTAGCAACAACAGTTTACTTTCTAGAAAAATATGCCATTGTAATTGCAGATGCGCATAGAAACTTTCAGTTACTACAAACTCAAGCAAATAAAAAATTCTGAACTGAATTCAAGTGGATTTGATTGTAAGATTTGCAAAATCCACCGCCACGAACACATTGACTCCAACAGTTGACGTGAAATGGGTCTGTAAGGCGCTTATGACTTTTCGGCCACCAAGACTCACAAAGGTAATTGGAACTAATAAAGTTTTTGCAAAATATGTATTTTGATTCACAACGTAACGTGAATGATATGGTTTAATACGGCTGTTAGCTTGTTACGCGTATTGCTCAATTTTAGCATTTCACAAACATTGATATGGCAGGTAGCACCTAGCTGTGAAAATTTAACAACAACATGGAATACTCAGACAGAGCATCGAGGATCTTTCTGATAATTTTATTATAATTTAGGATCTGAGACTTTGACTAACATCTTTCTGCTTGGGCCGAGTTGGCCGAGTTTTAGGGCGATAGCCTTTAAAATCAACGGTATAACACCGCTATGGGTTCGATTCCGGTTGACCGTAAATGAGAAAAGTTTTTCCTTATCATAGGCCCTTACTGGTAAGCTCGCTACAAGTTTAATGGACTGGGTGGTTTGTCATGCTTATCTTTTACATTGCGAGCGAGTGTACTAACGTTGCGCATAGAGTCATTACAGATCAGAACCACTTGCACACTCACGCACTACATGAACATATGTTAAAAGTATTCTTCGAGGTATATGAAAAAAATATCCCATCACAAATAGCTGACAACTTGCTAATTTGACGTAAAACAACATGTAAATAAACCACCCAATACTGTTGTACATTCCTTTTTATTTTACTGACTGATATACGTAGTCAGTTTTATACGGCAATTTTTAGTTTTGCACTACGAGACTTAAGACAGTACTTAAAGCGACATATTTTTGTATCTTAACAGTTAGATGTCACGGTTTGATGTTACACCTCCAATTCCCCTGTTGATAAGACATAAAGGAATGGTCATATATTAAAAACAAGTTAAATGTACTTCTGATAGTGATAATTTTACCACCTGTTTCACAGAACAAATATGAAATATATTGTAATAATTTTAATTTCGATTTTATTAGGAGTTACTAAAACTGTTAACTGGTTCGATTAGGACCGGCTTAACATGCGAAAATAACGGCAAGGTGCACGTGATCGGGGAGACAGTTTTTGCGGGAAAATGTGTGAAATGTCGATGTGTTCTGAATGGTGATGGGATTGAGACCAGGATAAAATGTCATACTAATGAAAACTGTTTGAAAAAGAAAGAAATGTCAGGTAAAACAGTTATTAGTTCTGAATTTTTCCTTATATTTTACTTCTGCAAATTACTTTAATTATTTTAATTGTCCAGTGTATCTGTATTGGCAGATTGTACGTTGCGAGAAACTCCTCTTGCGCAACAAAAAGGATTTTTAGGAAAACAATTCATTTTGAAACGAGATTTTGTTATTATATAATAATAATAATAATAATAATAATAATAACAATTGTATTAGGTGAAAAGCGGGATAACTCTAACAGTAAAAACATACATTATAACAAAGAGTTATCTCACGTTGGTCCATCATTTAATTATATTATTAAAAGTTGTTAACAAATATTTGGAAGTCAATTGCACCACTTATCGCCTTAGTTTTAATCCTGCTTAAACTTATCATAGCGAAAGTTTGGAAGCCGAGAGTTAGTAGTTTGCTTCGGATATTCCAGCTTACACCACCATTCAAGAACCGACCGTCACGAATCTTGACAGTAGCGAAATACTCCATTATCGAACCCTTCTCATATAGTTTGTTTCTTCGTAATCTTTTTCATTTTACTTGCTCTCTATATTAAGTCTATCTGTCTATAGCAACCAATCTTAAGTATTCAAATTAATAATAATAATAATAATAATATAATAATAATAATAATAATAATAAAAAACATACGAGTTTCAATCATTAAATTATAATTTCAGTTGAAAGTTGTTACTATGGAAACAGGTACATAAAATATGGAGAAGAATTGCAAGTCACCAAAATTCTCCGATGTTCCTGCAGTCCTGATTTAACTAACAAACAGGCTAAATGTAGATTACATTTTGGAAAGGTTAAAGGTGAAAAGAGTCAAAGGATAAAATCGAGAAAAGCACGCTTTTTGACATCTGGAATACACGGATACCAAACCCCAACGCCACCTGCAGTAAAAACGAAAGGGACTACGCCCTCGCCACCGCCATTCACTATACGAGTTCCGACTCTTCCTGCATCTGCAGACACCCCACCACCTCCATCGATGACAACTCATTCAATCGGTACTACCAAATCACCTCCTCCCCCGGTGGTAGGATGAATGCAAAACGTAAAAAACTCATTTAAAAAACAGTTCCAGAGAGAGAGAGAGAGAGAGAGAGAGAGAGAGAGAGAGAGAGAGAGAGAGAGAGAGAGAGAGATTTATGATGATGACGATTTGTTTGTGACCTTTGTACGTGATTTCATCTATCATTGAATTGATCTTTGTTAAATGCTACTTTTGAAATAATAAAATTTTGATTCAATTTTAAACTTTGAGTTATGACTTTTTTAAACCAACTTTCAGAAATCAAATCACGGATGAATATTAATGTCTTTCTTTTTGTTTTTTCCCACTTTTTACATATTTTGTCACAAAAAGAGGTTAATGTTACTGTGTGACATGCCACTTTAATGACTGAATTCTTAAATTTACTAACACATTTACTCTTTACTCAGCTTGCGGGAACAATGGCTCTCGCCACCTGGATTAGATTCTCATTCGAAGAATCATTTGCATAAGGTTGCTGTTTTTCTCCGGGTTCTGTGGTTTCTTCCATTTTTACAAACATGGCCGATTATGAATGACCGAAAAAAATCTGTACACAGGAGGAAATGCAGTATCTTTCTGTTCTTTACACAAGCTTACAAAATTGACACTACAAAGTTTGTTAACTCCATTGTCGGTAAAAATATTTGGGCGTCCTAATGCAAGTTTCATTTTTTAAAACGACTTTTCCTATCATATTATCATAAATAAAAAAAACCCAGTGATGTTAACCTTTTAACTTTTTTATGTATTCTTAATTGTATAAATTTTGGAAAAGCGCATTTTCACATTTTCGTATAAGAAACCTCATCAAATTCCGCGCAATTGTAATGGATAGCATGTTTATACGGTTGATCCCCGGCTTAATACTACAATACCACATGTTCATGCTGAGAAAAGAGTTTGTCTAAGGACCAGTTGTTTTAAAGTGTACCGCTTTTTATTTGTATATAATTTTTTTGACGGCCATGCCCATGCGTTTATTTGTTTATTTTCTTGACAAGGATTTGAAGCATTACATTAGCATGACTATTCTTGAAAGCGATTAAATTTCTGATCCCAATTCTTCCTGTTTTAAATACATTATGCCATTGCTTCAAAATTTGAAAAAAAGATTATTATGATTTTTTGATGAATGACTGAATGGCATGTGATGTATTAAATCTATATATTGTAGAAGAACTCCTTATATGGAAGGAACTATTTTACTATTTTGTTGAGCCACAAAGGGAAAAAAAATTTCCATACATTTTGAAAAATTGAATAGTTATAAAGTACAAGATCGTCACTTAATTACAAAATTAAAAATTAAAAACTGTTTTATTCATAGAAAAGATATTTAAATGCAGACGAAAGGATGTTTTTCGAAACAGCTACGCGATTGCCATTTCCGATTCACTATAGCCAGGCAGTCCTCCTGTACATCCGTAGTATCTGGAGTGAGAAACCTATTGGGTTCGCCTTGGTGCCAAAAATGGTCATTCAGATCAATCGGGCTCCCATCAAGCCATACCCATGTATGATCGGTCATTTTTGAGTATCCACCAATCCAGACGGGTCCTGAATCTGGAAAAAAATCAATTAAATTTTCACTATTAACATAAACCACCTGGGCCGAGTGGTTTAAAGTTTGCGCATACGGATCACAGTGTCCGTTTAAATGAAAGTTCGAATCCCGCTCGGGCGAATCCTAGTGTACCGAGTTTTCTCCCCTTTATTAGAATCGATTGCCTCGACATAAGTAAAAAAAATTAAGCGTCCAACATCATGACTTCCCTTCACTTTTGAAACATTTTATAGACGATTGACATTATTTTTCGATGAATCGCGATCGTTAATAGTTCTGCCATATGATTACCAAAGGAAATTAAAATATTTAATTTAAACAGTATTTTATTCTATATTTAACATCAAATATAATTATAATTTGTACATAGGATTCTGGAACAAGAGCAATGACAAAGCTCTTATGTTAACCAGTCTCCCTATATCTTTAAGTTACAATAGAAGCATGACCAATGACACATAAGGTATATAAATTCCAACAGAAGTACATTTAAGTTGTAGCAATGAAGAGAGAAAATGAACAGAAATGATATATGAAAAAATTAAATTTAAAATGATGGCATGTTGGTAAAATAAATTATGATGACATACCGGTATTAGCTGAACAATGAAAAATATGAAAATTATGTTTATCCTTTCGATAAAAAACGTTTGCTTCTTATCATGAAATTTTGGACTTGAATAACAATTTGACAATTTTCTTCGAAGGATAATGTCACCAAATAAAAGAATTTTTGTGTTTATTTCAAAAGGTAAAGTGTTTATAGTGTTTCCCCGTGTATTTTGGTAACGATGACAACGTAAAAGGAAATGATCTACACTCTCAATTTGCCCGCATTCGCAGTAAGGGTTGTCTACTAAATTCTTTTTGTAAAGATGTAATTTGAGTGAACTAGATTCTAATCTTAGTTTAGCATGAAGAGTTTGTTCTAACCTTGGGCCCACATTATACCATTTCGGAACTTTTGTTTTAGTTTCTAAATACTTACAAAATAAAGACTGGAAACTATTTCTTATTTCGGTAGGAATTTCATTCCAAGCACGGACAACAGAGGGAAGAAAAGATTTTTGGTAATAATTAGTTTTGCAAAAATTGTTTCTAAATTTTGCTGATGTCTGGAATTATACGAATGAATTTCAGTATATTTATTTGGTACTAATCGACAAAGGTAGTTAGGTGCTATTCCATGAAACATTTTGTAAAATAGTTTTAGCTGATGATTTATACGTCTGTTTTTCATACTTTCCCATCCCGTTTCTTCATAAAGCAGCGAAATGCTAGTTAGTTTAGATGCTCCTGTGACTATTCTGGCTGCTTCTAAATTTATTTTTTCTATTTATTTTCAAGATCATCAGTAGTATTTTCCCATATAACATTTGCATATTCAAATAAGGGTCTAATGAATGTAAAGTACATAGTTTCTAAGCTGAAATTTTAATTTCCTGAGTAAAGCTATTCTCTGATTTCCTTTTTGGGTGATATATTCTATATGTTGCTTCCATGAACCATCAGAAGAAAATAATACCCCAAGGTGCTTGTGATTATCGACCTCATTTATTAAGACGTTGTTCATATATAAGGAAGGATGAAAGGGTTGCCCGATTTTACGAGATATTATCATGTTTTCAGTTTTTTTGCGGATTGAATGTTACTAGCCAGTTTTTTGCCCAGTTACTTATTTTAGCCAAGTCATAATTTAACTTATGGGATTCTTGAAAAGGATCATCTACAATAATGTAAAGAGATGTATCATCAGCAAAAAGTTTAATTTGACATTTTATTTCATTTACTATATCATTTATGTAGATAATAAATAACAATGGTCCTAAAATTGATCCCTGTGGAACCCCGGCCCTTATTACCTCCCATGTTGAAATTTTATCACGAATAACAACTCTTTGTTTACGATCAGTTAAGCAATTTTTAAACCAGAGTAATAAATTTCCTTTAATTCCGATACTTTTTAATTTTGCAATAAGACCCTTATGTCAAACTCTGTCAAAAGCTTTACTTATATCACAAAAACACCCTTATTTCTTTACCAACGTCTAAAGCTTTAGATATGTCATGTGTTAAATCCAAAAGTTGATTAACTGCCGAGTCGCCATGTCTAAATCCTGAAATATTAAAATATTTGTTTGGAAACCTTCTTAGTTTCCGGTTAATTAGAGATACCCATTTTGAAAACTTAACCGAAAGCCTTTATAAAACATATCTACAAGGACGTCAACTGCAACATTTCGGGTGTCGAGCGATCTAAAACGCGCGATAACATACAACTTTGTCATGCATTGCCTACTCGAATCCTACTCAGGACAAAGTCTAGCATGGAAAAGTTTGTAAATTTGCCAGCCAAATGTCGGTGTTTTTTCCTGGGAACTCCAGTTTCTCCCATCATCAAAGAATTGATATAAGTTTCGATATAATTGCACAAATTTTTTACTTGGTCATTATAACTCTATTGCTCTACTCGACTTCCTGGAAGTAACGTCGATAAAACAGAACATGCGCACTTACAGTTGAATTCACTGCGGATCACTGTTAGAATTGTATGCATGGTTGATCCAGTGCCCATTGCTAAATGTCTGTTTGAACCACAAGAATACTGCAATGCAAACATACATCGAATTATAACGGATTATATAAAGAATATAGATAGTGACGTTTTGATGCTACTGAATCTACCTACTGCTGAAATCCAAACTTAAAGATCTATTGATTATTGAATTACTTAGTAAATGTTGATAAATCTTACACTTTTATATCTATGTAATTCAAAGACTACTAACCCACTTAATAATAATAATAATAATAATAATAATAATAATAATATAATTATTATTAATATTATCAATTTTATTATTATTATTATTATTATTATTATTATCATTATTATTATTATTATAAAGTAATACAGGAATTTCCGATTATCTACTTTATAAGCTGCTTGTTTAGAGAATTTATCAGTCTCTTAAGAGTAACAACGGACCGATGTTTTTTTTAAACAACTGATTGCCAAGTAGACTGCAACGTCAAAGACAGAGAGCTTATTTATTTTTTAAAGAAATAGTTAATTTAAGTTGTAACATTTGGCCAATAACGAGTGCCCTTTGTTACATGTACACAATCGCGAGCAAGAGAACCCGTCTTTAGTACATTATATTTTAATCACTTACCAATGCATTCCGCCATGTTTCGTTACAGGCAAAAAAAATGGAAGTGTTTACCATCAGGTTCGTGATGTCTTGATATTGAATCATGTGGACAAACTGTAATATAACATTAAAATGGTGAGAATTAAAAATGTGGTTGTTGGTTCCCATAAAAAACAATTTAACCATTTAAATTTTACTAAAATTCTTGGAAAAAAAATCGAGTTTCAAGTTTTTGTGAGTCTTCAAGCAAGATGTGTGTTGCTTTTAAAATTTTATTAATCGTTCTTGACTTATCCTACATTCCGCTTTTAGTTCTTGACTTATCTCAAGAGATACGTATTCCGTTTTAAAGTCTTATCTGAAGATGACGTAGTTTTGGGGTGTTTGTAAAGAAAACTTTTTTTATTGTCACAAAATTCAAACCTCATTCTAATAGGTCGATCGCAGAAATCTTTCATCTAAATTACAGCCGGAAATGATAAAAATTACAAGCCACAAATTTCGATGATATAAACTTCTTCCGGTTGTCTTTAGATCGCCCCCCCCCCCCCAAATAATCGGCACAGAAATAAAAATTCAGCAGATTATTATCATAATTTGATATTTGTTGTACAGTAAATTTTATTTACATATCTTACCCTGAGAGACGATTGATTGTGTACTCGGAGAGTGAACAGTATTGATAATCATTGATGGATACTCTTTGTTACATAGGTTACCATGACAACAGACATGTCGTAAACTTCTTTTTCTTCCGAATCCTAATGCATCAATATTGTAGCAAGTCTAAAGAAAAATATTATTTCAAGTCAGTTCCATAAAAATATCGGTTATTTTTAAGGCTGTATTAAGTTTTCCTGTGCAAAATATAAAACAGTGCATTTTTTTTCTCAACTGTACCTCTCATGAAAAATGTAATATATGGTTCCATGAAAAACTTTTACCTAAGTTGAAATTCGAGGAAAAACCTCTGCTAGATTGATCTACCAAACATCTTATTTTAGAACATTATTCACGTGATTCTTAATCCAAAACGAGGCAGCGTCAGTAAAACACAGAAACATGATTTTTGACAAGGAACAGCGATACGGTAAATAGTCACACAAGTTGATTAAATATATCATTTATGACTGCGTGAAGAGATAATTAACATTATTCTAAATAAATAGAGGATCTTGCATGAGTGTTTATGTAATATTGAATTTATTAAACGAGTGGAATAATTTTTTATGTACCGAGCCTTGGCGAGTTGCATAAAAAATTATTCAACGAGTTTAATAAATTCAATATTACATAAACACTAATGCAAGATTCTATTTATTATATATTCCCATAAAAACGGCTTTTTCACAGATTTAAAACTTGTCTTCTCATTATAAGAAAACAACTGATTGACCGAAACACAACAAGTGACGGTACATGCGCCAAAAGTAATCCTGCTGAAATATTAAAAGTAAACAATAGTCTGTCCGCAGGATACAAAAACAAAACATTTAAATACAACATATCTCCTTTTTAGAAAAAAAAGTACAAAAGCATCAGCTAAAATTATGAATCAACAAACAGTGTGCCACTGTGAACTAGGTGAATTGTGTGACGTCATAGCGCGCGCACTCTGGAATGTCAACAACCTGAACAAGGATTTACAGACACATGTTACTTGGAATCGCTATTCATGATTATTTTGGCCCGTTTTTTTGGAACTGGTGATTGATTTTGGTGAATATGTATTTGAATATTTCCTCCGGTGACTGTTCCTGCAAAAATGCTTTGGAATCCGCCGTGTAAATACCTGTGCGCAGTGCGTAAGGTTATAACCTAATTCACACGCTTTTATGACGTCACACTCATTCAATATGATTTTTATTGTATGACCGTATTAAATAGATTATTGAGTAGATTATATAATAAATCTAGTTATTTTTGGTGGACGCAATTTAGCAATATCGTTCTCGCACTAACACGCTTTCTTTCTGTCGACGTCATTGTTTACGTACATGTTTCAATTTGCGCATGTTTCGAGATGATAATTAACATATTATCGAGTTGGTCAAGGCTTTTAAGATTTCCATTTATTTGGTCTGATAAGAGTGAAGAAAATGAATCGCAAGATCGTAATAACAACCAACTTATATTGGTAAAAAATATTTTTAGATTTTTTTTTCAATAATGGGTAAACTTAATGCAGTCTTAAGAGCCTTTATCTATCACACAAAGTCATGCATATAAAGTTTCATTTTTATCATATAAAAGTTAAAATGATAGAGCGTCTTAAGTTTAAAGGCGAACGCTTTAACCACTTGGCCAACGCGGCTTTAAATGGATCACGTGTTTTAATTCTGAAGAAATGTCGGTAAAACCCCAGGTTTAAATGTAATTTAGCAAAAGGTCGATGGATTTCTCCGGGTACTCCGGTTTCCTCCGCCGTTCTAGAACTGACCTACGAAAACTTGTTTGTGCCATTTTTTAAAAGTAAAAAAATTGAAAATACATGTAATAATAATAAAAATAAAAATAAAAATAATGATAAATAAATAAAGAAATAAATAAATGAATTAATAAAAAAATTAATTAACTAATTAATAAAATAATATAAAATAATAAATTAAATCGTACAAACGTTTTTTTCTAAATCGTACAAAGGATTTTCTATATCGTTCGCGATTTTTTAAATGTACAAACGGTTTTAAATTGTTCTAACGGTTTTTCTGAATTTACAATACGTACAGACAATGGTACAATAGCAAAATGTTAGTAAGATTTTTTCAAAATCGTTTACTGATTATTTATTGATTTACTTTTTATTAAACTTTATTTCTTTTACAACGATTTAGAAACAAGTTGTGCAACTTATATTAATCTAGCTCGTTGGCCCGAATTGTAGCGCGCGTGAGGTCTAATTGTGGGAGGAAAACCGGAGAACCCGAAAAACCCACGTGTTCAAGCAGGTGACCTCATACCTTATCACATACGACGCTGGGAATCGAACCCCGGTCGCATTGGTGATAGACAGGAGCGCTAACCACTGCGCCACTTGATTTACTTACCTCAGGTAATGTACAGCCTTGTCGATATCCTGTTTGATAGGTTGATGACGTCACAGTTTCTACAACAATACATAACTGAAATACACAAAATATAAGATCTTATCATTTTCAAAACTTGTACCTCATAGTAATCAAGAGGGTACCAAAATCGGAAGGACTTAGGATCGGTAGCCACGGTTCTCTCTTTGACTAAACCCAACATGATCAGACGGATCCTTGAATGAAAACATTTTCAAAGAGAAGACTGCGCCTCGATATGGATTTCATTGAACTTTTATCAAGTATATTAGGTCATTAACGCACTGTGTAACGATTATTTCCTACGGATCACCCTGGAGAACTACCCATGAATGCAACACATATTTACTTGTTTCTTTATATGCTGTAGCCAGGTGTTTTTGGGATAAATATTACGTGCTTACTACCAAGCGGTCGCCATTGACTTTGTTCAAAGGAAATAACTCTCATACTGAATAAATGTTGGAATTAGACTGACCCAATATGGACGTATCAGGTCAATAGAGGCCAGAATTATCCAGTGATTTTGACAGAAACTATAGTAAGAAGTAGAATATATTTCAATATTTTGAAGCATTAAAAGTTTGTGGTTAAGGTAATTTGAAAAAATTCGATAAAAACGAGAAATGGTAATGCTCAAATTCAAACAGTTAAAAATAAGCTTTATTTAAAGTTTGAACGCCTCGGTAGCTCAGTGATAGAGCATTTGCTTTGAGTGAGAGAGGCCGTAGGTTCAAACCTCGGCGGGATTATAAATAAAACTTTAAATTTTGCAATTATGATGACAGCGTATCAAATTGTTCAGTCGGTACCAGGATCATGTGACTGAGAGAGTAGAAAGCTTGTATGTGGCATACTCACTCGATGAGCTAACACCTTAACAAAAAGTCGCCCTGAGTGCGCTCTTTTATAAAACAGGCTAATATTAACGCTCTCACATTTCACACATAACACGAACTTGCTCCCAGATTATTATTCAGGCTGACCACTGCGGTAGCTCAATTGGTAGAGTGCTCGCTCCGTAAGTGGGAGGTCTTGGGTTCGAATCCCGGCCGGCTCTGACCCAAGACTTTCGCCAAGCACTCGGAATTACGAAATGAAAGTCACGGTTCTTTCGGATGGGAACTTGAAATAAACGAGGTCCCGTGCCACGGCAGGCATGGCACAACAAAAACCCTGTATAATGCCATCAGCGCAACGTATAGGCCAAATTTCTGCTCTTACGTATATAGCTGGCGACGTCTCGATATAAGTAAAATATTCTTTACTGGGACGTTAAACACCATTACTCAACTAAACTCACTTATTATTCAGGGATTAGAAAACTTATTCTCGTCTCAAATAGTTACATCGCTGATGTAAAATGTAACTTTAAACAAAATTACAAAAGAATCTCTGAGGGCCAAATGCCAAAATGAAGCTTCAACAATATTTTACCTCGCGGGAATCTGTGCACGTTTTTGTCACGTTACACTGTCTTGGGTCAGTTGCCCATGTGCACTCTGCACACTTCAAATTAGCTAAAATATAAATAAATAATGCTTTTAAAATTATCTTTTTAATTGATTTGTTAGCACAGTTGAAATTGTGAAAACCAATCTCTAAGTAAACTGATCACCTGTCTAAACTGAATTCATTTAGCAGACGAAGTGTATTTTCAAATTCACCAGAATAAACATATTGCCTTTCAATAAAATCGCCATTTCCGGTTACGTGTTCTATTGAGACAAAGTGCATAGACTGATACATTTTGTTTGTATATTGCAAGCTCAACAATGGATTAGACAGGCGACTTAAAACTAGTTTAATTATACTACACAGGCAAAGAAGACAATATATGGCATACATAACTGTATATGATAGCATAGCTATATAAATATATAATGGAGCCCAAACAGTATTATTTTTAATGACTTGGCTCATGCGAGTTAACGAGTCATGTATTGTAACCATCTCATTGATTATCTATTCAATATCTACGTAGACACGTAGGATTGATCCGAACAGTACTATTGGTAACGACTTGGTTCATTTAGGTTAACAATTTGATTTTAACCGTAAATCCGTTCAATATCTACTTATCTGCTTTCCCTGACTTAGGGTAAATAAACTACTTATTATTTTACTGGAACGTGCTATAAGTACAGTTTGGGTGTAATGTAGAAAGCTTACCTGCATCTCCTTTGTTCAGAGTATTAACTTCTAGAAATAGTATGATAAAACCTTCAAGTAAAAAAATAATACAATTAAGTTAATAATCATGTATTTATTGCTTATTTAGCAAAAAAAAAAAAAAAAAAAAAAAAAAAAAAAAAAAAAAAAAAAAAAATATGGCGATATGTAAACCATGTTTTGTGAAAATTAGTCATGCGCACCCGATATCTCCGGTATGCTCGCCGTTTTTCTGCATGCTCGCGAATGACCTTGCATACTCAAGGAGAATTGCGAGTGAACGTAATCACGTGATTTCGTGTCAACTCTGTGTCGTTGTATTGTTTTTGGTATTTTATGTAACATTTTTTAGATAAAAAAATCAAACATTTTTTCTTGTTCAAACTTAATTGGCAAGTAAAGGATACAAACCCGTTAGATAGGTTAATAAAACGGTGACTTGTCTTGGTAACGGAAGTGGACCTAAAGCGCCACCAAAAGAAAAAGTATGACTTCATAACAGTTTTTTTATGATTTATTGTTGATTTTCGATAATCAGTAAGATAAAATCGATCAAGAAAAAAACTGAATAATGCCTTATTCTACAAAAAATCACTTACCTATTATCATTGAAAACATTCTGAAAGGTGACACATATAGTTATCCGTGACAGGTTTGACCTGTGCGTCTTGAACACTGCTTTAAGTGTTGAATAAGGCTCATTCGCGAGAATAAAAAACGTATTATTTCGAAAAATGGCAAAAAGGTGAAGCAAATGTTCGAATAATTATCATTTGTGCATGGGTTTTATATGTTTCACGTTTTCCCTTTTTGTATCACCCATTATCAACTCGGACAGATTACAAAAGTTAATCAGTTCAGATGAAACTTGTCGACCAACACTGATAACCGAATGCTAAAGTATGATAGATATATCAGTTAAAGTTTCACTGTTTTACGTAGGTTCGTGTTACTTGTTGTTTGACGCATAAGTTATCTTTTAATTATGTCCGACATCTCCCAGAAATCAAGTGGCCCTTTAGTTCACACAATTGTTCCTTATTTTATTTTGTACTTTAGAGTTTAACCCCCCTCAAGCTAGCAAACAATGGCTTTCTTCTAGATCCAAATGTCGGATGGAATGTTCAAAGGCTTTTATTCTCCTGCATTTTAATATAAATTTACAAGCTCTGAAACAGGGTCAACCTTTTAGCTCCAGTATGTCGCGAGATAGACGCGGTTCTAAGAATGGTTCAGATGTTAGTGGTCGCTGTTCAGAACTTGAGGAGTTAACTGGATGCCATCATTTTGAATGGAATGTACACAGGGTATCGTATGAAACAGTATAGCAATCTAAACTTCAGAAATGTTCCGAAGGGCATGCCTGCAGTACTGGTCCTAAAAGAGGAGCGAATATTGACCGCTGTTGTGAGATTTACCCCTTGGGTTACGAAGAAATTACCATCATGCGTCAAGTGCTAGTAAGCGATTTCTGGGTATAAGGACACAAGGCGTAGTTAAAAAACCGCGTCAATTGACGTTTCCTATGATGAAATCTATGATGATTTGACGTAGAAGATATAAACAACTCAAATTTCAGTATCTTATAACCTTTTATTTCCGTGTGCCATTTTGGACTCCTCTTAATTTCTACTTAGTCAAATACTGCCTTTCTGGGAATTAGTTTTGGTTCTTGGACATAATCAACTACATTAAGGTATAGCTTGTTAAAGAAAATTGGAGTTTTTGTAAAATTAAATTCGGTAAAAATCAATATAAGAACATGCGATTCTGGGACAAAAAGATCGAAATTTTTAAATACATTTATACATGTAAATGCAATATAATTTTTTGGAAAATAAGAAATTTATATCTCGAAAGAGAAAACTTTCCATGCTTACTTAATTCGAAGCTTCAAAGTTAAACATTAACAACGTTGCAAATTTACCGAAAGTAAAAAAAAAAAAAGGATAACGGGAAACTGAGTCTCTAGGTATCGAGCCACAAATTTCGTTAAAGCGTTGCGGTAATTTTTTTTTTTTTTTTTTTTTTGAAAATCTTTAAACCGCACCTTAATATACCTATATTAGAATTTGCAAGCTTCAATGTTAAACCATTACAAAGTTATAATTTAACCGAAGTGATAAAAGGATAGCGGGGAATTTTGTTTAAAAATCAACAAACCGCTGTGTCTACATACAAAATTGGGGCTGCTAACTTTCATATTTCACTCTTTGGTACCAAACATACATTTGTAGTTAAAAGTTACCTTCTGTTTTTACGTGGTACAAAATTTAATTTTATTTCTCTTACAGAAAAATTTATTTTGTTTTAATCATTTCGATTTGGAACTAAAATGTTTTGGATAGATACACTCATCTTTTTGCCAAGACTTGTTCCGCGTAGCGGCCTGTGGTTATATTGTCATGGAAACAAACTCGCCTCAGCTACAGATCCCGCATATATCTAAGTGATGGATTTAAACCTGAACAGAAAAAGAGAAAAGTATAATACATTATCGCTATCAGATTTTTCGGCTATCTTACGTACTATTGTAGAATTTGTTAAATAGCTGTTTTACACTGTTGTTTAGAGTATTTTTGCACTTTAAAATCAATTCAAGCTTCGGTATTAATATAATATTGGGTACATGTATTAATAGTGATCTACAGGTTTTTTTTATTTCATTTGATATTAATGTACAGTCTTACGGAAATATATATATATATATATATATACAATTAGTCTCATCTCATGTGATTACTTTGTTTTTCTTTTTTTATAATCATCATTAAATTTTACATCTTTTAATTCTAATTTTGCCGATGTTATAGCTTTTTTATCTTGTCAATCATTTCCTATAAAAATCAAAATGCCGAAAATAATTATGAATATTACTTTGGGGAGTTTTGTGTTTTTTAAATTTAGATAAGCGTAAATTGAGTCGATTATTTTGGATTTTTTTCACGGAATTTTAATGCAAACATTTTATTGTAGTTTTTTCAATTACTTAAAAATGTGTTTTATTTTTACATTTTGCCGTTATATATTACATTTATCGACGCAATATTTTCCTATTTATTTATATTTTATTTGAAATTGTTATATTACAATGATAGAGCGATGGATAGGGAATATTAAATGAATTATTTTGTTTTTTTGAAAGGTTATCTAGCAATTGTAATCCCACAGTGAACTCTAAATCATAACATATTAAAGATGAATCATATGACAAGAGATGAAAATGTGTTAGTGTTTAGTTGTTAGAAGTCAAAGTAGATTTAGCTTTAAGTAGTTGATACATGTACAAGTACGACATTTTAACAAAGTACTCCGGGAGAGAACTATTCTTAACAATGTAAGTGTTTTGACATTTCATTCATTCATTCATTCATTCATTCATTCATTCATTCATTCATTCATACATTCATTCATTCATTCATTCATTCATTTATACATTCATTCATTCATTCATTCATTCATTTATTCATTCATTCATTCATTCATTCATTCATTCATTCATTCATTCATTCATTCATTTATTTATTTATTTATTTATTTATTTATTTATTTATTTATTTGATTTTATTTTATTTTTAAGTTTTGAAGTTTTTTTGTTAGTACACCATATGCAGGAAAAATACCTCGTAAAAGTAATTTTGGTCCGCATATTTAACATGTTAGGAAAAAGTACGTATAAACTTTAAATTTGAAGGGATGGGTTTGGGTCCTCTAAAATACTCTTAACAAATAACTATAACCTATTTTCAATTTATCTAGGTTGTTTAGTGGTGCGTTCTCTTATCACACCGGTACCTCGGTGGCCGAGTGGTCTAAAGCTCGCGCTTACGGATCACAGCACCTCACACCGCCTGGGTTCGAATCCCGCTTGGGACAGATCCTAGTGTGAGAAAGTTAGTCAGTTCGCTTGCCGAAGTTCGGTGGTTTTCTCTTGGCACTCCGGTTTCCTCCACCATGCAAGAACTGACCGCCTCGAAATAAGTGAAAGATTTTTGACTGGGGCGTGAAATACCATTACTCCACTCCACTCTTATCACACCTGTGGTATTGGTTATTTCTTAAAAAATCAAGTGTGAAATAAAATATTCATATAATGATTACAAATAGTTTAATTTATGTGCAAAATGGGTGATTTTTTTCTAAATGACAAATAGCATTGTATGTGGAGTAAAATTTTACAATACAAATATTTAAATATTTAAATCTCAATGTGAACAAAAAATTTGTGTCTTATTTTGCCTATTTTAACCAGAACAATAAAAATTTAATTTGAATAAAATTTATAATTAATATTACATTTTTTAAATGATTTACCATATCATCATAGAAGTATTCTGAAAAAGACTATAGCAAAGACTTTTCAGATGAGATCTTAATTGTTTATTTAACAATGTTGGCTAAGTGGGAATGAGAAATTTTAAAATGTTGGCTAAGTGATAAGACACCAGCTGTTATGGTGCAAAATTGACACTTCAAACTTACTTTATTCTCTCAAGCCCACAAGAGGTGGTACATGAGGTACATTATATACAAATATATTAGGCGCATGCCCTTACACAAATTGATAACAAAATATTGAACAATACAACATATAGACAAATGAATGGCAGTATTACATGAAAACTTAGTTAAATAGTTTGAATAAATATAATAAAATGCACTTATGACACAAACATATTTACAATGGATAAGTTGGCAGTAGAATACAATGGATTGGTATATAAAAATGCATGTAGATGACAAGAAAAACAAATGAATATATAATAATAAAAATGATAATAATGATAATAATTCATGCCTCTGTAGATAAAAAAGTACATGTTTAAGTAAATGAACATAAGTAAAATTAATAAAGGTAAATAAATAATGAAATCTTATTTCATTTTATTGCTGAGATATAAGGCTGAATATTGAATCTATCTATCTATCTATCTATCTATCTATCTATCTATCTATATATATATATATATATATATATATATATATATATATATATATATATATATATATATATATATATATATATATATATATATATATGAGGGCATCAGTTATGTAGTAATATATTTTTGAAGCCCATTTTTCAAATATTTACACAAATTAACCAAAACTTCTTGATTTGTAGAATTTAAAAGATTAGCTAGATTTAATACATTTGGTTTTCAAATAAAACTTTTATTTTCGGATTCTTTTTTATAATTCTACTTTACAAATATTAATTTGAATTTGTAGAATTTTATGGTGGCTTATTTATGACATCGACATAATTTTAGTCGGCATAAAATTATCTCAACATGTCGACATAATATCTTGACAAGTCGAGTTAATATCGTGGAAAGTTGTGATACCAAATTACAACGTTAAGATAAGTAACACAACATGCCGCGATACTTATGCTGACCAGTCTGATAATTATCTCGATATCTCGATTTATTTTTATCGCGGCAAGCCGTGGGATATTACGGATGGATGGTTTTGCTCTCAAGAGGCAGTTCTAATGGTTGTTTTGTGTTCTACGTTGTATTTGCCTTTGCAAAGTACAAGCGCATGTTCTGCTATAAATTGCTGTATAGTGTAAACTGGAATACTACAAAGCCATAGAGGTCTGTAATTTTTTTTACGTCTCTAGGTTTTTCTTTTTTTAGAACGGAATAACACTTGCATAATTAATATTCCAGCAATCTGGAAACATATTTTCTTGCAACAGTTAAATGAATATTGTAGTTATTTGTACACATAGTTCATTGCTAGCTTACATAGATTATCGCTTGTTAAAAAGGTTCGGACCGCACGCTTTAAATATATCCACAGAGCGAAAAAGTCCGTCGAACTTCATCAACCGTCAACTGTCAATGCAATATTGTCAATTTAATATTTGACATATCGGAATCAGGAATGTCAATATTTGAGTCGTCAATAATAGACTGATTACAGAAATATTCGTTCAAAATGTTAACTTTATGATCATCGTCATCATGAAGTTTATTATTGCAAAATAAAACGGAAATACAATTCTTTAGTTATTATCTATGTACATTTTAGCATTTTGCCACTAAGTTTTAGAAGAAAAGTATTATCTAGCAAGTCCGTTTGCCAATTTGTCAATATTTAAGTAAGTAAGTAAGTAGTAGTAAGAAATAGTTTATTTTCGTGTCACATGTAATTTTAAACAATTTACAAACATCATAAAAAACATATCATGGGATCTAAAAATTACACCCAGCCTTAAAAGACTTATGAGACACGATGATTAAAACCAGTAAACTAACAAATATATATATTGCTTTGCTTATGACAGTAACACGTTTGTTTATAATCTGTCTGAAAGGACGCCCATTGAACAATCGGATTTGTTTTCTTGGCTTTATTGTGTAACAGTCTACGTTTTCTGATCATTCGTTTTATTTCACACTTAAAACTGCATTAAGCTTTTTTTCAATTTCTAAAAACATATTTTTTTTTTAAAAAAAAATAGATAACTTCTAATCACGGTCCGTGAGATTCATTTTCTAAAAAATTCGGAGTCTGTAATGAATCAAAGGGGAAACCTGACAAATTGCATTAATTGTCCGTCATTAATATCGAAATGAATTTGCAATGATTTTGTTTATCGCTTATAAAGTCACAAATACAAATTGAATGAAATTCTCTGTTTACTTTATAGTATTTCACCGTTTTGTAAGTTGTGTTTACATGATCCTTTTTTTAAATGATATAACCATGTTCTAAAATTAAATTCCACAGGCTACATCTCGCTGGGAAATTACTGCTATTTCTATATTTATTCAAGCTTTCATCAATGAAACAAATGCAACATTGTTCATTAGGAACCTCATTAATTAAATCAGCACCATTTTCATAGTGAAACTTGATGCAGTTTGAAGCCAAGGTTTTCCGTTTTCTCTTATAGTAACTACTTTATTAGGTATGCATTCGGAAGTGATTTGTAAATAATATCTGACATATCAGAAGATGATTGATTCATTTTTGCAGTGCTTCAGTTCTTGTTTAAGCGTTTTGGTTTTTATTTCTAAGTTTAATTTTTTGTTGAGCGTCTATTACAATTTTCACTGTCAGTGCTATTTCCGACTGTAGATACTCACTAACTGCAGGAGCTATACGCTGAATGTCATAATCATTTAAAAAGTATTGATAATTGTTTTGCTCCTCAATATCAGTCAATAGTTTCGGTTTCCATAGAAACGATATCATGAGAAATGTTTAAAGTTTAAGAAGAAGTTGATTCAAGACCTATAAATTTGTAAATCTACGCTGTGTTTTTACTTTTCAATAATTAACAGCTTCAAACGTATCGCACGTTACATAACACAATTACTGTAACTGGTAAAACATAAACAAAAATATCCATCTTTCGATAATATTTACAGGTAGGTATTTCAGGTATAATGTTATATAAAGTATATATAGTGAGTAGATTTCACATTCTTTTAAAAGTCGTTGGTACAAGTACTACATTCCAACAAAGTACTCCGGGAGAAAACTATCCTTAACAATATAAGTGTTTTAACATCTATCTATCTATCTATCTATCTATCTATCTATCTAACTATCTATCTATTTACTCCAGTTTATTTATATATTTCTCCTATTTATTTATTTATTTTAATTGATTTAATTAGGTTTTACTAACCAGTTAAGATTATTTCACTTATATCGAGATGTCACCAGCTATAGGTGAAGTGACAGAAATTTGGACCTTTACAGTGCGATTAGGGCAATGCACAAGGAGGGATCTCTAGCGTGCCCCGCCTTCCGTGACCCGGGGCATATTTTTAAAGGTCTCTTCTGAAGGACACCGTGACTTTCATTTCTAATTGCCGAGTCGAGAGCTTGGCAAAAGAAAAGTCAGTTCCAGTTTTTCAAGTCTTAATCTGACCTGGCCGGGGTTTGAACCCCGACTTCCACCATACCTTTGGAAGCGAGTACTCTACCATCTGAGGTACCGTAGTAGACGTGCTAAATGAAAGGAATGGTTTGGGTCCTCTTAAATACTCTAAAAAATTAACTAAAAACTATTTTCATTTTATCTAACACTCGTCTAGGTCAAGCGTTTTATAATCTAAGATTGCAATAAGTGTTAACTTTGTATCCAAGGTTTAAAAGTTTTGCTCAAAAGATGCCCCCGGGCCGGGTCTGACCCAAGACTTGAAAGTGGGAAGTGACTGTTCTTTCGCCAAGCAATCGACATTACGAAATGAAAGTCACGATTCTTTCGGATTGGAATTTAAAATGAAAGAACCCTGCTGTATAATGACATCAGCGCAACGCACAGGCAAAATTTCTGCACTTTCGTCTATAGCTGGCGACGTCTCGATGTAAGTGAAATATTCTTGACTGGGACGTTAAAAACCATTACTAAACTCAACTCAAACTCAAAAGATGCATTTTTCGTTGTCATTTGATTCGTGAGTTATTTTGTGTTCAAAGTTGTATTTGCTTTTGCGAAATACATGTTTTCCGCTTTAAATTAGTTTAAACATACTTTATTTAAAAGCTAAGGTCAGCGTTAACACCTTGACTATGTAGCTTATGGTGCAGTGTTAACATCTTGACTATGTAGTTATGGTACAGTGTTCACACCTTGACTATGTAGCTTATGGTACAATGTTAATACCTTGACTATGTAGTTATGGTGCAGTGTTCACATCTTGACTATGTAGCTAATGGTACATTGTTAATATCTTGACTATGTAGTTATGGTGCAGTGTTCACACCTTGACTATGTAGCTAATGGTACATTGTTAATACCTTGACTATGTAGTTATGGTGCAGTGTTCACATCTTGACTATGTAGTTATGGTGCAGCGTTAACATCTTTACTAAGTAGCTTGTGACCAGAGTTTACACCTTGACTATGTAGCTAGTGACCAGCGTACCTTGACTATGTAGCTTATGGTGCAGTGTTAACATCTTGACTGTGTAGTTATGGTGCAGCGTTATCACCTTGACTATGTAGGTTATAGTGCAGCGTTTATACCTTGACTATGTAGCCTATGGTGCAACGTTTACAGCTTTACTAAGTAGCTTGTGACCAGAGTTTACACCTTGACTATGTAGCATGTGACCTAGCGTACCTTGACAATGTAGCTTATGGTGCAGCGTTTACAAATTTACTATGTAGTTTATGGTGCTTGGTTTGCACCTTGACCATGTAGTTTATGGTGCAGTGTTAATACCTTGACTATAAAATAGGAAATACAATATCTATTGTAAATAACTAAAAGGAATGAAATTTAAGAAAAAGAATCTCACGAATCGTAATTAGAAGTTATCTATTTTTAAAAAATATACTAGTATATATTTTAAGAAAATAAGTAAATAAATAAATTTAAAAACCGATAAATGTCTTCCAATAATTAATGAATCTAATAATGTCATAGAAAATATTAACATAATACCTAAAGATGTAGAAGATATTTTATTATCCCTAAATACATCTAAAGCTTCTGGTCCAGATTCCATACATCCAGTACTCCTCAAGAAATCAGCTGATATTCTATGTCATCCACTCTGTAATTTTTTTAATCTACTGTTAGAAAATTCTAAATTCCCATCTTCATGGAAACTTGCAAACGTAACTCCAGTACATAAAAAAGACGATGCTAGTAACATCTGTAACTATAGACCCATTTCCCTGTTAAGTATATTAGGTAAAGTATTCGAAAGATGTGTTTACAAATATTTGAACAACTATCTGCTAGAATATAATTTGATAACAGCCTTTCAATCTGGATTTAGACAAGGGGATTCTGCAGTCAACCAACTGTTGCATATAAGTAACGACATCGGCAAAGCATTAGATCAAGGAAAAGAGATAAGGGCAGTCTTCTGTGATATTAGTAAAGCGTTTGACAGAGTTTGGCATCAAGGGTTACTGCATAAATTAAAAACTATAGGTGTAGGGGGCAAGTTACTTTTATGGTTTGAAAGTTATCTAGAAAATAGAACTCAAAAAGTAGTATTAAATAACGGCATTTCATCTTCAGTTAAAGAAATTAAAGCAGGTGTTCCACAAGGTTCTATTTTAGGGCCTCTATTGTTTACAGTTTTTATTAATGACATTGTTATTTCTATACAAAGTAATATTCGTCCTGTTTGCTGATGGACGTCTTTATATATAATAGTTGATAATCCAACTGATGCTTCTGACATAATCAACTCTGACCTACAGAAAATTGCTAATTGGGCTAATACGTGGCTAGTATCCTTTAATCCTAATAAAACTGATTCCATGATCATATCAAGAAAAACTTCCACCCCATTCCATCCTATGCTTTACATGTACAACATCCCAATAACCGAAGTCGACCATCATAAACACTTAGGTGTTTATTTTTCGTCAGATGGTTCGTGGAATTTTCATATTAATACTATTAAATCCAAAGCGATTTGTAGAATTAACTTACTTAGAAAATTAAAATTTCAGCTAGATCGTCGGTCTCTCGAAAAAATGTATTTTACTTTCATTCGTCCATTATTAGAATATGCTGACATTGTTTGGGATAATTTGACGGAGGATTTAAAAGATCAAATTGAAAATATTAATTTAGATGCTGCTAGAATAATTACAGGTGCTACCAAACTTACTAGCAAAAACCTGCTTTATCGGGAAACTGGTTGGGAAACTCTTGAGCAGCGACGAAAACAACACAGATTAATCCAGTTTTATAAAATGTACCATGGTTTAACTCCTGACTATCTTAAAGATTTAATTACTTTTAGAAACTACGAATTACATTCATATTCTACCAGAAGTAGTCAAAATTTAAATACTATTTTATGTAGGACAAATTTCTATTTTAAAAGCTTTTTACCACAAACTATTAGAGACTGGAATGAATTACCCATTGATATAAGGAATGCTTCTATTTCTATTTTACGGAAATATATCAATAATTCTGTCAATATTTCCTGTTATTTTTTTACGGGCCACCGGTTGAGTCAAATTTATCACACAAGGTTGAGACTTAAGTGCAGTTCGCTTAAACAAGATTTGTACAACAAAAATTTAGTAGCTGATCCAAATTGTTCATGTGGAGACATAGAAACAATAAAACATTTTTTATTAGAATGTAAAAACTATGATCATATTAGATCGATTACAATTCTTAAACTTAAGTTAAACCGTATTATAGACACTGAGCTTTTACTTCATGGAGATTCAAACCTACCAGATGCTTCAAATATTGAAATTTTTAAAACAGTTCAAAACTTTATTACCCTGTCTAAGAGATTTTCAAACTAAAACAATATTTTGATAACTTGTTATTTATGTTTAGATGAGTACCAGTTGTGTATATGTAACTTGTTTAGTTATTTATTTATATACATGTACTATTGCATATATTCAACTTTTATATGTAACGATTATACCTGGCTTCACCATAATATTTTTCTTATGTTTTGGCCATATAGTTTCGATTCGAATTTTACAGTTGCTATGGAAACGGGTTAATATAAGCCTTTTTTAGGCTTGTTCCTGGATCCTTTTCTATGTGATTGTATGTTGATTTATATGTCGTACAATGCTCTATTTTTTGAGAATAAAATATTGTTTAAACTAAATTTAAAAAAAATAAAAAAATTGAAAAACTTAATGCAGCTTTAAACTAAATACTTTAAATGAACTTTATTATTGTTTTAGTGTTTAAACAAAACATGTATACTTCTGATACTTTTCTTCCTTTCTTTTCTTTTCTTTTCTTTCTTTTTTAAAATTATTATTATTATTATTATTATTATATTATTTATTTTTGAAAAATTACGTTGCTTAATTATTTAAACATTATTCAAAAGGTTCAGTCTTAAAACAATATTGTAAGAAATTGTTGTTGTTGTTGTTGTTATGATGTTTAACAGAGCATCAGCAATTTCTCAGCTTTTCGCGACGAGAGGCAGGTTATAAATCTTTATAGAATTGTTACGTGATTTTTTTTGAATTGTATTGATTGCCATGTGCTACTTTTGAATTGTCTTATTTCATAAAATGCGCAAGTGTGTATTATGGTTTGCGTGTACTAGCGCGCACACGGGGGGGGGGGGGGTGGGGTTCTTGATAAGGTGCTAGTTTAACGAGTCGGTATGGTATAGACAAGCATACTAACCCCCCCCCCCCCATCCCCCACCCCACCATTGCATTATAGCACCGGATGAACCAATCGATACATTGTTTTCATAATAACGAACTCAAGGCGAGGAAGCAGTTTTACAAAGTTTAAAGTTTATGTATCAATCATCCGAGTTTCTATCTCATGACGTCCCGCTCTCGAGGCGGGCGCTCTACCACTGAGCCACCGAGGCTGTTTGTAAGCAATTTCCTAGTTTAATGGTCATGAGATGAATGCTTGTGATAAAAACGACAACTGACCTTTATTTTTCTAAAGGAAAATATATATATTCATGACAAGTTGGGCCAAATCATTTATTTATCAAACTAATCAGACGGGAAAAAACAACACATAAATTCAATTAAAATGTTGGTATTTTTTTTCAATTTCGTATGTATTAATTCATATAGCTAATTAGAGATGAAAAATATTGGGTGAAATAAAAATACATATAAGTAGGTTCGTATCATGTTTATATACTGTCGAAGTTTCGTATTTCGTCAATATAGAGCTTTAAATGATAAAAGTTTCGTATTTTTTCAATATCATTTATATTTTTATTGCCATCTAATGAAATTAAGTCTTGTCGAGTCAAATTCGACTAATGTTGAAGTTGACCCGAAAAATAACAATCTACGAACCCGACTCCAAAAGTATTTTTAATTTCAAATTCAGGAAAGAGTTCCTTTCGACCCCCACTCAAACATACCCTAATAAATACCACACTGGACAGATAAAGTGCAATTATTATATCGTATATTTTAAGTAGGGGGTACAAAAAGATATTTTTATGTATGAATTCTTTTAACTCGTGAAATATGTCTCTACGTACTGAATAAACATTAAAAATTTGTTAAAATTTTTTTATAAAGATTTAAATCAAAATATGATATAATTTTTATCATTTTTTAATCGTTTAAAGCTGCATTAAGTCTTCCAAAGAAAAAAATTAAAACGGTGCTAATCCATTTAATGATGTTTCTAATGAACAATGTTACATTTTGGTTCAACGATAAAAGCTCCAATAAATACAGAAATTACAGTATTTACCCAGCGAGATGCAGCATTTGGGATCTAATATTAGAACATGGTTACGTCATCAAAACCCGGGTCATTTAAACACAACTTTCAAAACGGTGAAATACGATAAATTAAACACAGAACTTCGTTGAATTTGTCATTTGTGATTTAGTAAGGGATACTTGACACAATTTCAAATACATCTGGATATTCATGAAGGACAATTAATGCAATCTGTCAGGTTTCACCTTCGATTCTAGGGTTTTTCCTTACACCCGTGCGCATGCTCAAAGCTCATAATTACCCTCGTAAAACACTGACCAACCGGTCAGAGGATTCCGTTTATTTACAGCTAAAAGAAATGAAATTTTAATAAAAAATAAAATTTGCCTGTGTGTTGCGCTGATGGCATTATACAGCAGAGTTCTGTATCGTGCCATGCCTGCCATGACACAGGACCTTGTTATTTTAAGTTCCCATCCGAAAGAACCGTGACTTTTATTTCGTAATGCCGAGTACTTGGCGAAAGAACAGTCACTACCCACTTTTAAGTCTTGGGACAGACCGGTAGGGCTCCACTTACAGAGCGAGCACTCTACCAACTGAGCTACCGCAGTGGTGCATAGTTAGGGCTAACTATATGCAAGGCCTTTTTAAATACAGATTGTTATTAGCTGGCCTTGTTAATCCAAAATGTTTGAGGAATAGTAGCCCTAGTAGTGCGTGGTAAAACAAACTTGGTTACTTAACGGTAAACTTTTCATTATATCAGATTAACCGAAAAATCGGTGGCCGATTTGACTAAGCAAAGCACAAACAGATCACACCAACTTGCTGCGCAAAGCTTTAAGTCAGCTAGGTTAGATCTTAGAATAAGATAGTGCTAACTGAGCTGAAATTTTAGAAAATGAATGTCACGTATCGGGGTTAGAAGAAATATATTTTAAAAAATATATATATTTTTAGAAAATCAAAAATAATTCAGAAAATTGAAAAACTTAATGAAGCTTTAACGATTTTCTCTTGTGTAAATCTACTGTGTCAATACTGGATTAAAGCCTTAAAATTACCATGACAACGTGTTGTCTTTTTCAGCACGTGGTAACATGGATCACCATGACAACGTGTTGTTCTTTTTAGCACATGGTATCATGGGCTACTATGACAACGTATTGTCGTTTTCAGCACGTGGTATCATGGATCACCATGACAACGTGTTCTCGTTTTCAGCACGTGGTATCATGTATCACCATGACAACCTGTTGTCGTTTTTAGCACTTGGTATTATGTATTAATCTAATACTTCAACTGACAACGGCCATAACTCGTTTATATCTATTTGATAACATTTAATAATATAATGAAAGGAAATAAAATTCAATATTTTATATGCCACTTATAACAATTATCTTCTGCAAATTTATTTGTAATATTGTGGATATTAGAATTACTGAATAAATGAATATTTAATAACCCCCCAAAAATGTAATGAAAAAAGTAGAGATTTTTATTTAAAACATAGCTGTGATGATAATTTTATATAAAACATTGTTGTGAGTTTTTATATAAAATGTGGCAAGCTTTGATAAGATATATTATAAAAATATGGTCATGATAATGATTTTCATATAAAGCATGACTACGAAAAGCAAATCTTACAAGACATTATATACCATTATATAAGACGTGATGCTTAAATGTCACATAAAACAAAGGGCCTGAGTGGTCTAAAGCGCGCGATTACGGATAACAGCGCCTCTCACCGCCTGGGTTCAAATCCCACTCGGGGACAGACCCTAGTGTGAGAAAGTTTGTCAGTTCGCTTGCCGAAGGTCAGGTGATTTTCTCCGGACACTCGGGTCTCCTCCACCATCCCAGAACTGACCGCCTCGAAATAAGTGAAAGAATCTTGACTGGGGCGTAAAACACCATTACTCCACTCCACTCCACTCCCATCCACTCACATAAAACAAGGTAGGCTATGATCCTGATGCTCATATTAAACATAGATATGGTACAATCTATTATATAAAACGTGGCTATAATATACATTTTCATATCTATAATCCGCTAAGTTTCAGTTTTTCGTATAAATTTTGGCTATGTTTTTTTTTAAAAAATAAAACATTGTATGAAAAGCATTGAAAGCATTCAACAGTTTCATTTCCTTTTCTTGTGAAAAAAATTAAAAAGTAATAATAATAATAATAATAATAATAATAAATATTATTACAATAGTAATAATAAATAGTTTCACAAAGTTTAATATTTGACTGTTTCAGGCCACTTTCTTTCGGAATATACAACGCAGATAGGTTTTTTTCCTTTTTATACTCAGAAAAAGATAATTTATATATTTTATTGTTGAGCTTTATATGCGGACTTAAAGAACAGTTGGTGTTGATACTTTTACAGAGGCATAATAATGCAAGCGTATAAAGGAGAGAGTTGAGTAATGGTGATTAAACGTCCCAGTCAAAAATATTTCACTTATATCGAAACGTCTCCAGATATAGGCGAAAGTGCAGAAGTATTGCCTGTGCGTTGCGCTAATGACATTATGCAGCCGGGTTCTGTATTGTGCTACGCTTATCGACATTGGACCTTGTTTATTTTAAGTTCCCATCCGAAAGAACCATGACTAATTTCGTAATGCCAGTGTTTGGGGAAAGAAAATACGCTATCCACTTTCAAGTCTTGGGTCAGACCCGATCGGTGTTCGAACCCAGGACCTCCCACTTACGGAGTGAGCACCAACTGAGCCAGCATATTACGGGAGTGTTATCTTTAGATGTTAACGTTGTCATAGTTTTTTTTTTTGTGTTAATCTTTATCTACTTTGACATATTGGTATTTATCATTAGTTATATCTTTGTAATTACATCTATTTTAAAATTTAGACCGTGAATTGTTTTTAAATTTCTAAAATGATGAAATTATTACTTTGAATACTCTCTTTCTCTCTCTGTCACACACACACACACACACACACACACACACACACACACACACACACTTGTTATAAAAATGTATAAACGAATATTTTTTTTTCAGATGGATAGTCTTTCACTATTAAGTACTTTACTAATACTTATGGTCTCTACGCATGCGCCGTTAATATATTGCAACAGAAACAGGCATATCAAAAATGCCTTTATCAACCCAAGCCAAACAGCAGGATTTAGTCATCTGGCCAGAGATTCAAGAACAGGCATTATATATATTGGGGCAACAAATAAATTGTTTAAGCTGGATAAAGCTTTAGAAGTAAATCAAACCGTTACCACCGGTCCAAAATTAGACTCCGTTAATTGTTTTCAACTGGACAGTTGTTCTTCTCTGATTTATATGAATAGCTACAACAAAGCACTGTTAGTTGACGAGGAAAACAAATGGCTGATAACCTGCACGAGTTTATTTCACGGCCAATGTGAGCACCGTTCTCCTGATAATATGACAATGGTAAAAGATGTTGAAAGTGTTTTTAACGTGGTTGCAAATAATGCAACTGCAACAACTGTTATGTTCATTGGTCAAGGCCCATCGGAGACGTCAAATAGAGGTAAAGTGCTATATGTGGGTAAGCAATATACAAATTTAGGTAAAATTAGAATTCCATTTGGTCCAGCTGTTAGTATGCGAAGTTTAGACAGTTTTAAAATATTCAGCAAAACCCTCTCTTCCAGTTCTGCAATAAACGTTGATTCTGTCTTTAGGGACGGATTTCCGATATTTTATGAATATGGGTTTTCCTCTGGCGGATTTAGCTATTTCGCAACTGTGCAGAAAGAAAATGTTAAAGCAAAAAATTTTGTTTCTAAACTAATACGAGTATGTCAAAATGATAAGAACTTTTATTCATATATGGAAAACAAAATACAGTGTTCCCATAGCGGCAAGTCAATACAAGATCATTCATTCAGCGGTTTTGGGAAAACCTGGCTTATTATTAGCGAGTTATTTGGGTATTCAACAAAGTGAGGATGTTCTGTTTGCAACATTTCAATCAGCACTTGTAAAGCATTCTGAAGCAGTTTTTTGTGTGTTTTCTATGAGGGATATCAGAAAGATTTTTACACGTAATATAAAGCGATGTTTTAGCGGTTTTGGTACAACAGGACCAGATCACGTGACTCATCCTAATAATTGTATTTCGGCTGGAGGTGTAAGTGCTTTAATTAATCATTGAACTGTTAATAAAATCTCTTACTATAAGAGTTAAGTAATGGTGTTTAACGCCCCAGTCAAGAATATTTCACTTATATCGAGACGTCGCCAGCTATAGACGAAAGGGCAGAAATTTTGCCTGTGCGTTGCGCTGATGGCATTAAACAGTTTTTTTATCGTGCCATGCCTGCCATGACACAGAACTCGTTTATTTTAAGTTCCCATCCGAAAGAACCATAACCTTCATTTCGTAATACCTAGTTCTTGGCGAAAGAACAGCCACTACCCACTTTCAAGTCTTGGGTCAGACTCGACCAGGGTTCGAACCAAGTACCTCCCACTTTCTCACTATGAGACTATAATTGCATGGTTAGAGTTCAGTTGAATCGCATTATGGTGTTTAACGTCCCAGTCAAGAATATTTCACTTATATCGAGACGTCGCCATCTATAAGCGAAAATGAAGAAAATTTGCATGTGCGTTGCGCTGATGGCATTATACAGCAGGGTTCTTTATCGTGCCATGCCTGCCATGACACAGGACCTCGTTTATTTTAAGTTCCCATCCGAAAGAACCGAAACTTTTAATTCGTAATGACGAGTGCTTGGCGAAAGAACAGTCACTACCCACTTTTAAGTTTTGGGACAGACCGATAGGGGTTCGAAACCAATACCTTCCACTTACGGAGCGAGCACTCTACCAACTGAGCTACCGCAGTGGTGCATAGTTAGGGCTATCTATATGCAAGGCCTTTTTAAATACAGATTGTTATTAGCTGGCCTTAGTAAATCCAAAATGTTTGAGGAATAGTAGCCCTAGTAGTGCGTGGTAAAACAAACTTGGTTACTTAACGTTAAACTTTTCATTATATCAGATTAACCGAAAAATCGGTGGCCGATTTGACTAAGCAAAGCACAAACAGATCACACCAACTTGCTGCGCAAAGCTTTAAGTCAGCTCGGTTAGATCTAAGAATGAGATAGTTAGCGGGTTTTCACAGGGTACCCCATCTTCTTTCACAACGCAAAAAGCACTTCCCTTTTAAAATAATCTTAACTGGGAAACTAAAAATCATTGCACGATAAATATATAACAGAAATACTTGTTACATTTTGATGTACCATATGTGCACATTTTGGAAAATCATTCCTCATTAGTGACACTAGGGGTCGAAAAATTTGATATATAAAAACACATCAGTAAAACAGTTGAATTAATGAATCTTAAGTGTCAAAATTATTTGAATCCAAATCCTAAGCTAAAGAATGCTTTTCTTCATGAGGAAACTAACCTTAGTCAAATAAATTTTAAAAATTAAGACGGCTTAAAATTTTGCCAAATAGTACATTTTCTGACAACACAAAGTACTGCCCACTGTGTTAGGGATACCCTCGAGGAGTTTTACTCCACCAGCAGCGATAATCAATGCCACTGAAGTATTAAATCACATGTTCTAATATGATTGGTAAATTCTTGATATTAAGTTTGTTTACAGGGATTTGACTGACAGTATAAATGATGATTATTGTGGTCAATTTGAATTCAATATGCCTATTGATGGATATGAAAACATAACAGCAGAAGCTATCATGAAGCTTGATACTGAGGTAACTTCATTGTCAGTATACACAGCCAATAAGCACACAATACTTTATGCTGGATCAATAAGAGGAACAATTTATCAGGTAATATCTTTTTTATGTAACTATATACTGTATAAGTATTTATATTAGTGTGTATCATATTTAGCGTGTACTAATATTGGCGCTGTCATTGTGTCCTCTTAGAAATGTTAGCTAAAATAAATGTTGAAGAAAATTTAATTTAACACCAAAAGCGCCAATATTAATACATACCCAAAATAAATTCTTATGCAGTATATAACAGAAAATATCTGTTACATTTTGATGTACCATATGTGCACATTTCAAAAAAAAAAAAAAAAACATTTCTCATCAGTGACACTAGGGAACAAACAGTTTGATTGATAAAAACACAAGCCAAAAATTTGAGAAAATATTAAAAATGGCTTAACACAACGTTAATGTATTCTCAATGATGTTACGTATCCCTTACAAAGTCACAAATGGCAAATTTAATGAAATTCTGTGTTTAATTTATTGTATTTAACCGTTTTGAAGGTTGTGTTTAAATGTTGTAACCATGTTCTAAAATTAGATCCCTCATTTTACATCTTGCTAGGAAACTACTGTTATTTCTGTATCTTTACGATTTGACAAAAATAGTTCAGTTGTTCAATGAAACAAAATAAAGCAGACAATGAATTTCGCAGAAAGTTAAGATTCGTAAATATATTACACAAATACCAGTTAAATTTGGATGTGCCACATGTGCACATTTCGTAAATGATATACTACTTTATAAGTATTTTTTTTTTTTGGTTGTTTATTAATATTGGCACTTTTGGTGTTAAATTAAATAAATTAAGCCAATATTAATGCACAATAACATTAATTTCAGCTCACCTGTCTCAGGGGAAACAATGACAACGCTAATATTGATACTCGCTAATATAACTAAACATACAGTATTCAGTATTTGATTATCACAGACCTTACACTGATTGCATTTTTAAGTCTTATTTTTTTCTTGAGGATTACAAAACAAGAATTTAAATTTACATCAAGTAAGCCCTGAGAGCGCCAAATATAATACACGCTTATATAAATACAGAACAGTATTCAGTATTTGATCACAGACCTTACACTGACTTTGATTGCATTTTTTCAGATTTTACTATTTCCTAGCGGATTAAAAATATAGTTTAAATTTACATTAGTACCTATGCATTTATACATGCGAACCTGTTTTATTAGAAAATGTGAAAGGTTACTTATTAATTTGGTCTCTTGATGCAATTTTGCCTATTAGCAAAATTTTTTTTTGACAATTTTTTAAAGAATGTTTACAACCATTGTCAGTTCTGTATTTTGCAATGTGACTAGGTACCATAGAAACAATATAGAGTAACAAAACAACTCCAAACAAACTGTCAGTTGAAGTTTAAACAAGATCAAATTATTATTAAAGGAAAAAATAAATGAATAAACTATTTATGATATTGTTCTTATAATATATTTTTAGTACAAGACGCCTGCATCTGATGTAGGGATAACAATGATAATAATTTAATTTTATTTTTAGATATTATTGAATAATTCCACCGGTTATATTTTTAATTCCTACGAGCTAGAACAAGGTAACATTATTTTGCAAGATACAGCTTTTGATGATGATGTAGAATATATATATGCTTTAACGCCAAGGACAGTAAGTATGTTTTTATATGCAAGAGAAAAAAGTTCCAGCTGAAAATATGTACGATTGACCGGAATATTAAGATTTAGTAAGTGGTAAATAATTAATTTTCAAAATTAATTGGCCTATTCTTTCAAAGACTTAAAAGTAGGCGTATCATTTGATTTACAAACTAGTTTTCAAATTATAAGGACGTTAGGGTAAGCCTTAAAATGTGGCACAAAAGAACAGTTCTCCTTACATTAAGCCCTGAGCAAACTGCAAAGCTAAAACATACTGCCATTTCGACATTGCCAGTTATAATCCGAAAACGTTGAGATGTTATTGACTTCAACGTGATCTTATTTATTTATTTTTTCAATCCCTCCGTCAATCAATCACCTGTTATGAGACGTTCTTAATTGTGTTCGACTACTGCTAACTTTATGTTGTCCAGATGCATTTATGTAATTTATGTATGTTTTATTGAATATGGATATAATTCAAGCCTGTCTAATATTTTTGTTTTAAGGTTTATAGGTTGGCTCTAAGTACTTGTGAATATTATAACAACTGTGACAGGTGTATTGAAAATCCTCATTGTGGTTGGTGTACTCTGGAGGCAAGGTAATTACTTGTGCTCATTTTACTTAAAGCAGCGCAGAATCCAGTATTCCTCAATATGTAACATTTTGTATACTATGTATTAAACTCAATCCTTTAAATAAAACAGAAATCGCTTATTTGTATGGTTGGTTGTTTTTAAAATAGATGCAGTATTGGTATCTGCATCTGACATGTTTATAACAATTTTTTTTTATTTTTTGTCATGAAAAAGTAAAATTTTAGGAAAATTATTACAAAAAGGGTTCTGAAAAATGAGTATAAGGGAAAAAAATAACTAGTAAAACGATATACATTTCCTTTCCGTTTAGATTAAAGATTTTCAACTTTCAATCCGGGCAATGTCTTCTTATTGGCGAAACATTATCCTTTATCTCAATGAAATGAAGTGATTTTTAGTGTATAAAGGAAAGCACTGTACAGTTGAAAAAACATGGTTTATTTTGTTAAGAATTTATTTTATCATGTAACATTTTCCACATATAAAAATTTTGTTTTCAATTACAACTGAATCAATTTCTGGGAAGAGTAATGAAAGCTTCTGATTAGTGATATATATTATCGATATGTTTTAAAAAATGAAATATAGAAGTTGAGAGTTGAATGATGTTTAACGTCCCAGTCAAGAATATTTCAATTATATCGAGACGTCGCCAGCTATAGGCGAAAGTGCAGAAATTTTGCCTGTGCGTTGCGCTGATGGAATTATACAGCAGGTTCTTTATCGTGCCATGCCTGCCATGACACGGAACCTCGTTTATTTTAAGTTCCAATCCAAAAGAACCGTGACTTTCATTTCGTAATGCAGAGTGCTTGGCGAAAGAACAGTCACTCCCCACTTTCAAGTCTTAGGTCAGACCCGGCCGGGGTTCGAACTCACGACCTTCCACTTACGGAGCGAGCACTCTACCAACTGAGCCACAATGAAATATAGGGTATGTGAAAAGTGATTTTTTTTGTGCTTAGTTTTCAAAATTTTGAATTTGTTTTAACTATCCTACTTAACTATTTATCATACTTAACTATTTATAAGAACCTGGGTAAAAGAATTGTAGCATGTGTCTAAAACCATCAGGACTTTCAGGTAGTATACGGTTATTTTCAGATGCACTAAAAGCAACGAATGCGCAGGCAACGAAATACCAACTAAATGGATAGGTTACAACTCTGTCTGCGTTAGAATAACAGACACAAACCCATCTGTATTCTCTGTAAATGAAGACAATGAAAAACCATGGGTAAATTTATTGTTCATAATATTCAAAATTAATTCATCAATGAAATACTGGTTCAGATACATTTTTATTTAATGTGTTAATAAATGAATTAATAAATTAATCTTTCATATTAATGACGTAGACTTAGTGCACATAAAATTGGAAATTTAAAAATCAGGGGTAGCCTTATGTGTTTTGTTTTCCGAATTTGTCTGTTTTTACCATTTAAATAAAAGAAGAAAATTTTCATGTAAATGACATATAATTTTATATGTTTTTGGTTGCTTTTTGAAAGAAGAACACGACATATAACATAACAAGTCAATGGTAAAATCTGTCCTACAAGACAGCTAAAAGCAAACACATGGCAAAGTAATTATCGGGTGTTACAAACACCTTATATTTTTGTGCTTTTTCTTTGACTGTTTCCATTATTTAAACAGAAGAAGAGCATCAGTATGCATATGATATATTATTTTTTATTATTTTTTAAAAATATTTTTGGTTGCTTTTCAGTTACTGATTTTTATATAAAAACGATATGACAAAATATTGCTATGACAAAGTATGGTTTCTTTTTATACTTTGTGTATTTCAATATTTGATGAAACATTTTCTGATATCTTATTTATAGGTAACTATGATAACAACAAGTTTACCATATGGGGAACAATATAATTGTGCCTACAAGGATAATGGAGAAGAAATAATTACAACCCTTAATCAGACTGATAGTAAATATATTACTTGCGAATTTCCCGAAACGGATAAAATACCAAAAATTGCCAGAGGTAATATCACATATTATAGAAAGTATATCTTATGAGTTATTAGACGTAAAATGTTATGTTTTGCCGTACTCTACCATCTAAATGGAGATAAGATGGCTTCATTTTACACGTCACTGATTTTTTAAAAACTTTTCAAAAAGATGACTTGATGTCATCATTGATCTTTCAAATATTTAAATTAATCCGTTTAGAAATGTTTGTATCCCTCATGTAAAATGTGTTTTTTGCTTCTTGTACCATTTATGGTAAACATTTTAAAGTTTAAGATCTAATAAAAGCGTATTGCCATATATATATATATATATATATATATATATATATATATATATATATATATATATATATATATATATGTATATATGTTTTAAAGTATTAAGCAATGATTTTATAAGCTTTGTTATTTTAGGTAAGGCTATCCTAGATAAACAAAATCCCCAAAATTTGTCATTGTCAACACAAATTTTCATTCATTTTTTTAAAGTTCACGAAATAAGAAAGCAATGTTGTTTTAATATAAATACAATTATTAAATTATTAGAAGCAATAAAACGATTACTTGCTTGTAAAGTATTCGCCGTTATCCGTTTTTGGGCAAAATCTCACAATATGTTCCAGGATTTGAAAAAAACGCAACTGGAATTTTGAAAAGTAACTCCAAACAGTTAATTATGATTAATGATGTTGATATATTTTGTTACTATTTTGCATTTAAAGGTACAAGTAGAACATGTTTTTATACTTCTCTTGGTCAATATTTCGAGTAACAAAAATATTATTGTACTAACATAACTTCTAAGCTTTCTTTAATTGAATTCATTTGAAAATTTGACTATTTTAATTGAAAAAAAATTGCTTGTGTTGCTCCAATAATTGCGGATTACTGTTGGCAATTTGTAAGATTTTACTGATACAATTTCGATGAAGATGACTTTTTAGGCTTTTGTAGATTTATCACAAAAAGATTAAACAATAAAAGGTTGGATAATCTTAATGCTGATGTATTTCGTAGTTTATGAGGATTAAAATTCATTCCAGCTGAAATAAATTGAATACTTAGGAAAAAATGTCCGAACGTCTAATCGGTCTTTTCTTTATTCAAAACTTACAAAATACCGCCCAACGTTAGCAGTTATTTTTATACATTTATATTCAAATGCTGTCCTTTTTTTCTCTAGCCTTAGCAAAATACATTTCTGATCTGTCAAGTTTAATTTTGAAGTTTTTGCTACTTAAATTACACCTTATTAATTTATGAAGTATGAAACAGGTTAATTCATATTTATGTCACAGTATTTTTGTTGGTTTTTATTAATAAGAACAATCAAAGATTTATGGAAACGTCCTAATCAAATTATAGTAAAACCATCATTCACACTTTATCCGTCCCATCTTCTTACACTGTGCTTTGTGCAAAAAGTGTAAGTATTCCTTCTCCAGACTTTTTTGTCGTACATGTAGTATATTCATTGAAAATTGCAAAAGCCAAATGGATAATCCAAACTTATTTGATTAACGTATTTGCTGGAGTCTGGTCCATAAGCATTTTCGTTTAATATTGGTTTTATTCTATTGTTCGTGTAAAAAATTAAATAGAATTTTGTTAAATTTTTCTACTAATAAAACTTTTCAGATGGAATCATAATACAGCTTGTGGTGCAGTTTGAAAAGAAAGATATTGTTGGTACTGATATAACGTTTTTCAACTGTAGTGCTTATATAGAGTAAGTTTATAGCAATTATGAAGAAATACTTTTCTTAACTTAAAAGACAGAGATTTCGAGAATAGTTCCCGAATTTGTCTTTCCCTAGCTTAAGACATATTGCATGTGTACATTCATAGAATTTTTTCCACCACTAAAGTATTTAATTTCTGTACAGACTACCGGTCATATTGTACTAAAGATGCTAACATTCGGCATTATGTAATGTAAAGTCATCAATAAAACGCCCTTAACGTAATTAGTTAACTTTTGATTCATTAATTGTCATACTTTTGGATAATCTATTTTATCTATTAATTTTCCGGCCCTTGGTGTCGATGATGAGGAATGAATTTCCGAAATGGTTACATATGGCACGTCAAAATTTAACAGATATTTTTGTTACATATTTATTACCCTTGAGCGGGTTTCGCTGCTGGTAGGGTAAAACTCCCCGAAGGTATCCATAACTCGGTTGGCAATACTTTTACTGTCAGAAAATGTACCATGTAGCAAAACTTTCAGCCGTTTTAATTTTTTGATGTGTATTTCAAACTAAGATTTGTTTTCTTATGCAAGGCATTTTTAGCTGGATTTGAATTTATTTATTTTTGGAATTTTAATTAATAATTGCTTTTAATTTTAACTTTTGGACTATCTTTATAATCTATCTATTTTTCGGCCCTAAGTGTCACTGATAATGAATTTTTTTAATGTACAAATATGACACATCAAGAATAGGCATTTTTGTTAAATGTTCGATTTCATCTTTAACGTTCATTTCAAAGCAAACAATTGGACTCAAGAGGGAGGGGGTCACTCTATTGATATGCAAATAAGGTATGGAACCACTTTTTACAAGGAAGGAAACTCAATCTCAAAATTTTCTTTTTTAAATAACTTGTTTCGAGTCTGGGATACAAGAATATTAAATATTTCCGTTGGAAAAAATTTCATATAAAGATCGCCAAGGCTCGCTTTGGATGAAATTTGCCACCCTTAAATTAAATAAATCTATGCAATCCACATGAGGGGGGGGGGGGGTTGGATCATTTAAATGTTGGCATGAAAGTCTTGCATACTTAATGTGTATAATAAACAAAAAAATGTATATTTTTATTCATTTATTAGTTTTTTGTTGGATATCAAAATGTAAGAAAGATTGATGTAATGTATTTTCGTTTGTCGTTTTTTTTTCAGCTGTACAAGCTGTACCTCAAGTAGATTTAGTTGCAGTTGGTGTATCAACAACAACGAGTGTACTCATCGACCAAATTTGAACTGTGATTTCAATGACAATGTGGTACTTGGACTAAACAGCGTAAGTATTGGCATTGATTCTGCCCCCTGACGTAATATGAACTATATTTCCTACAAACAATAGTAGCTTCATACACACGATTTCATAAAGACCAATCATTTACACGATAAAGGGTTGAATTTGACATTCTTTCAATTACATTAGATTTTCTTTTTAATGTGTATAGTTACCAAATGAAGTAATATTTAACAATAGCTTTTTTTGTTGCAGTTACTTATATCTTTTATGAGTTAAAAGCGAAGATATATATATATATATATATATATATATATATATATATATATATATGTATAAAGAATATACAGAATCTTAATACCTCTATTTACCTAAAACAAATGTATTCATTTAGTTTATATGAAATTAATATTTTTTCTTTAAAATGTCTTTGATTTTTTACTTCTTCTTATCTAGAACTATACAAATAAAAACAATTCAGGAAGTCTTGGACCTTCTAATTGCCCCCAGTTTAAGAGAGATTCGGATATTTACATTGCATCTAATCATTCAAAAAATGTGTCTGTCACGGCATACAACATATTGGTGAGTACAAAAAAAAGACAAAATAAAGACACCAAATACTATTAAAAGAAGAATGTAAAAGATGAATCAAAACATAAAGATTACCACAAACTCCAGATGACGTAAACAGGTTGCCATGACAGTGTATATCTTGTTAATCATTCTTTAAAAGTCTCAATCATTCGGCTTATTTAACAAACTGTGAACCCTTAAAACACTTAGTAGGTTTGAAAAAAACTTTTATTGTAGCTAAACAGACGAGGAGTGCTTACTTTTCCAGAGCACCTGATCTCACTTCTTTGATTGATGTTGATGTGGTTAATAAAATTAGCCAGTTTTTAACGTTTTACTTTTGTAACTTAAACGAAAAAAAAATTATGATAACATTTAATGATCCATTACCATTACAGATTGATCTTGTGCGTCTGCCAGAAAAAATTAGAAATCAGAAAATCAGACATCCTTTTTTGATTAGAAAACATATTTGTTTTTAACTTAAAGCGAGTTTTAAATACTTTTTATCATATTTGTAATATTCAATTGAAAATTACACGATCATTTTTCAAATTGTAAGAAAAATGAAAATAATTCTTATTGAAGATTTAAAATTAACCTGTACAAATGCAAGCCACAAATATCAATTAATATCAGTGAATCAGTAGGGGTTCTACAGAGATGTGGTATTCAAATAGTTTTCTCATCGGCTTACAAATAAAGAGAAATATCCCGAGGGTATCCATAACTCAGTAGGCAGTACTTTGTGCTGTCAGAAAATGTACCATTTAACTAAATTTTCAGTCGTCTAAAATTTGAAATTAATTTAAAACTAAGGTATGTTCCCTCTTGCACAACATTCCTTAGCTTGATTTGGATTTATATATTTTTGAAACTTTAGATTCATTATTTTCAACTGTTTAGCTTACATTTTTATGTATCAAACTTTTCGGTCTTAGTGTCACTGATGAGGAATGAATTTCTGAAATGTGCACATCTGGTACATCAAAATTTAACTGGTATTTGTATTATATATATATATATATATATATATATATATATATATATATATATATATATATATATATATATATATCCAATAAGTACCTTCACTTAACCTGAATTCTCTTTCTTTAGCCTCATCAGCTTCCACTACGATGTCATTTTGGTTTTGATGGTGGAAAATTAGTTTCAACAAAATCGTTTCCTACTGCAAATAGTACATTGAGGATACAATGTGATGAAGTTCAGGTAATTATTTTACATTGATTATTTTCGTATGTTAAATAGCTGTTGAAATGTTGAACTTATTAAAGGTTTTGAATTTTGATGAACCAAAACTGAGTGTGAAATGTTAACAACTTCCCATGTCCGTTTTTTAGAGTATTTTCATCTCGCTGATGACTATGAGATCTTCATAAAACTACGATTTATAAAAACATACCAAACCACCTTATAAATTATGTTATTTTAGGAAAAAAAACTTGAGTTTTTAACAAGTTCATTGAGTCATGAAATAAAAACTATATGATCGATTAAGTTAATTTTTATTGCAGTATGATATAATCGAATTTAGAAATTAAATCATAATGAATATTATTTTTCCTTTTTACATTCAATTTGTTTATAGCCATAATTATTATATTATTTGTAATACTAAATACTTAGCTATGAAATTCCTGTATTATGATAATTCATTTAGTTTAAAGATTTATTTTATCACAATTAGCGTCAGTATTCTTTTCTTAAACTTCTTAAACTTATTTTTTGTCGAGCATTATCGTAAAAAAGTGAAAGGTAACACATACAATTAACAAATAATTTAATTATGATAACCACATTATTCATACATTTATAAATTTCAGATTAAGTACACTGAAAATGTAAAGTCCAAAACAATTCCTTTCAAAATAATTTGGGGAGATCAGAAGTCACCAAAAAACATTGACAACTCAAACAAAGTAAAAGGTAAAATTAAATCAAAATATCATGTAAGTTACTGTCTGGTATTATAAAAAAAAACTATGTTTGAAATCTTGAACAATAATAGCTAATTACATTACCATAGTCCAAACAACTTGTCAGTAATTCATCTAAATTTCTTGTTTTTGTGATTTGGCGATTAACAGTTTACGTTTTCAATGTCTCATTCAGTATTAGCGATTCGGGTGTCCCAAGGTTTTATAAGCGGGTGTTATTCTTATTGTTAATGTGCAGACTAGTTTGCACAAATTTAAATTTGACAAACGCAAATTAAGCTGCATTATACAATCGTTTTATCGATATGCATTAGCTAATTTATGAATCAAACTCCGTTCCTGACAAGAATAGTTAATATTGGCAGCCGATATTGTCGCCTGCTGCTGCCTCCAAAGAGGAAGTAATTATAAAAAATGGAAAAGTCACAAATGATGACTTTAGTTTTTACAGTTAATTTAGTTGCTGTATAGCGAATTTTTCCGCGACATTAAACAATTCAAAATTTCTTTTATTATATTGAAATAAATTAATGAATTATCACAATAATCTTAATAAGTATAAAGTCACTGTATCCAATTTTATACTGGAAATATATGATTTACCATAGTTCCTTGTTCCTTTCATTCAGGAAATTGACTTTACACGTTACAGGCGTAGATAGCTAACCAGGATATCTTAACCTCCCAGAGCACCTGGCCCCCCTTCCTTGATAGATGTTCACGTATATAATTAAATTGGCCAGTTTTTATTTTTTTTTAAATTTTTATTTTATTGATTTTTTTTTTTTTTTTGGGGGGGGGGGGGGGGGGGGTTTGTGATTTGGACATAGACTGGTATATTTGTGTTTTATTATGGTAGATTAAATGGACGTTTTTTAGACATGTTTAATTTGTAACATTACGTTTTGACATTCGGTGTAATAATCAATATAACATGTCAATGTAACCGTCTCAGTTATTATGTATTTATAAAATATGGTAAACGCAGAAAATACCCAAATTTAGTTTAGTTTCATAACGAAAAAGTAAAACTATAATCATGGTAAAGTTGAAAAGTCTTGAGAAACACTCGAAGCGAATTTGTAACATTTTAATGAATAACTTTATTTTAGATTATATCAAATTAGATACAACCGATATATTTTCACTAAACGATGATTTATATTTGATTTAAAAGTAAAACGCCGTTTACTTCTTATTTAGTTCCTCTAAAATTCTTTCAAATAAAAACTGAAAAAAGTGCTGTAAGCCAAGCTTGTCAGTTTAAATACTGTAGGATTGTTACAAAAAGCAATGAGGTACTGATATTATTCATTGAATATATCTCAGAAAAGTAATATAATTTTGCTACCCACTCACTGTTTTTACTTATATCGAGACGATGAGTTGGAATAAAGGGAAAACCAGCAAGCAAACGAAATGACGAAGTTTATTTCTACCAAAATTAGCCTTAGGTTGGCGATCCTTTTTGCCCCGCCTCACTAAAAGATGAAACCAAACATAAATAATGCTTGTATAAGGCTGCATAATATACAGTTGTGCGACAGATATGCTCAAATTTTGTATAAAAATGCTAAAACATTCTGTGCTTTTTTTCTTTTCAAGTTGTTTTATACAAGTGTCCATTTCTCGGTCCGACATGCGGTGAATGTCTTTCACTGCCGAAACATTACCAATGTGGATGGTGTTATAACAGGTGCGAAGTTAAAGCTGACTGTTTACAAGAGGATTGGCATATTAAACCGTATGTTTGTCCAAATGTACAGATCACAGAGGTCAGTATCTTGTTTTTAAAACAACTTAAAAATTAATAATTCTTTAAATAATTAGTTTGTCAAATCTATAGATTGTATTTCATAAAATAACATTAGTTGGAAAATATTTTATATGATAATTTTGTTTTATTAATACACACCATGTTTATACATCAGCAGATAGATGGTAATCTTTTAGTATTATTTAGAATGTGCACGTATAGTAAAGCAAAATAAAACAGGTGTTTTTGTTAAATATTCGTTTGGAAATTTTAAGTTTGATTGAACAAGGGTTATTTGATAGCAAGGTATTTAATATTAAAAGAAAATTGTGAGCATGCTTAATTGTACCACAAAACAAAATGAAGGAAAAAGATCGCAGTATCACATTAAAAAAACAATGCTTAAATAATATATATTTTATAGATGCACCCAGTATCTGGTCACTATAGAGGAAATACACATTTAACAATCGAAGGTATAAACCTAGGTACATCTATCTCCGAAGTTACATTTATCAAGGTAGTAAATGTTCCATGTATTCCTATGGAGCAGAATTATATACCATCTAAGAGGTATTATTTTATCATAATATTAGTTAAAATATATACAAATTTATTCACTAGAATTTATTAAATCTTAGATTTTCAAAGATGTACAAAGGAAAAATTTTAAGGATGTAATGTCTTATCTAAAGTATTTAGAAGTTACCATTATAAATATATATTACAAACACCTGCTAAACCCCGCCAGATGCGCACCTTCAAAAAATTCTTCCCTCGCTCACCAGCAGCACCAGGGACCGAAAAGTTTGACAGACAAAAAGCCAAGCCAAACAGCTGAAAATTAACGAATCCAAAGTTCCAAAACCATATAAACTTATTATTTCAAATCCGCTAAAAGGAATAGAATGTTTGATTTTTATTTTTTGAATTCTTGGTTGCGCCTCTAGCCTATGAAGTATTTTTCAGCTGAAGTATTTAACGAAAATTAAAAAAGTAAGGAAACTCTTCTAAGATAGTTTGAGGTACCAACACTTTCTTATATGCATCTTAATAATTTTATTCATGTGGAACTTATTATTAAAAATCTGTATTTTAGGATTGTTTGTAAAACTGGTGCATATGACAAGTTTTTACCAGGGTCAGGGCAAGTCAATATTTTGATTGCAGATAAATACAACGCCTCATCAAAAAATAACTTTATTTTTACAGTAAGTGTTTTATAAAAAACATATATATCAGCAAATATATTCATTTTGTAATACAAAAGTAGCTATCGAATTAAAAGCAATATCAAGAAATTGTTTTTTCTTAATATTCGATTCGTTGTAGGTCTAATTCTTTGATATTTTATTTTATATTGTAAAGTACATGTAATTATCTTTTGAATAAATGATGCCGTATTATTCGTCGGAATTAAATATTTATTGTATCAAGAACACATAACAAATTACACATCAATACACAATATCAACATTATTTGCGTTTTCACGGGCAAAAATATCGTTTCTTGTCTGGGCATCAGTCTTATAGAAATCTATTCTAACTCTATGATTAATTTACGAATGTTTTGTCGGATTTTTAAAAAATAAAATATCACTAAATGTATTTTTGAATATTAATCTCTGCTGAATAATGAAATGTATTTTAGGATCCCATTGTGCGTTTGATAACTCCCTTAATTGGGCCATCGTCCGGAAGGACCCATGGTATGGTGTTTGGGGAATACTTGGATACTGGAAACGAAATGAAGATAATTATAGATAATAAAATCAGTGGTATCATTCAAAGGTTAGTTTATATGATTACTGAATATTTCTCCATTATATAAATCTTCATTTAATTGTATAAGTTAAAACAAGTGTTTTTAATCCTTTACTTATGGACTCAGATGTAATGCTTACAGTCAGTCAACAGTTAAATATTAACAGGGAGGAAAAAAGTCAAATATATAACAATTACCTGCTAAATTTTGATGTGCCATATGTGCACATTTCGGAAAATCATTCCTCATTAGCGACCCTAGGGGCCAAAAAGTTTGATAGATAAAAAACAGGTGGAAAAAAAATGAATCTTAAGTTCAAAAATTATATAAATCTAAAATCAGATGTCAATATGATGTATATTCATAGTTTACTATTGTTTTCATCTAAAATAATTTATTACATTTATTTATTTTTATATTTAAAAAATAAAGTAATTTTCCAATGTCTTTATTAACTTGCAAAGTATAATGGGCTGTCTCAAATTGCATAAAAGGCAAAGCCTTTTAGTCGACGTCAAATACTTTATTGAAACAAATATATTGTAATTTTAAATATCTTCAAATTTAGTTTCTTGAAACACAAATCCGTTTTTATGAAAATTCAGTAATTTGAATCTTGCGTAGGGTTTTGTAAATAATCTCACTTAAGACAGTAGTCAGTAATAGTACCAATGTTCTAATCAGAGAGGAAATTACGTCATATTCAAGTAAAATTGTTAATATAAGTGTCAATTAATGTACCAATGTCCTTATTACAAAAAGTACGGTCGATGACGTAATCCAATTGTTGCAACTGGAATACCATAGCTTTCATGGTTCAAATATTCTGCAAATTACATATTCCAGTTAAAATGCCGGTATTCTTTTTTTACTATAATGTTGAAAGTGATTTTTAAACGGTAGTTTCTTCAATTGTTTTTGGTCCAGTTATAATTCAGTTAATAAGCCTGATTGAAGGAGTTTAAAGCGCACGCTTACGCATAACACCTATCACCGCCTAGGTTCGAATACAAATCAGATTAGATTGAAATGTGAGAAAAAGTATGTAAGTTTGCTTGTGGTTTTTCTCGGAAAATTCCGGCTTCCTCCACCGTGTCTGAGCTCATAGCCTTGATATAAGTGAAAACAAATACGAAAAACATTCTTTAAAGGGTAATTGCTGTTAAACAATTCAATAATGCACTACAAGTATTTCCATGGAACATACTTGCCTTTTTTGAAAGTATTTTAAGATTTGTTACTAGAATCTGTTGTAGTTTATAAGCATAATAATCGTAGGATACAATACCTTCGGAATAACATTAAGATAATTACCACAACCATTCACATTTCCCTTGTGTCCATTATAAAGACTAGTGGACTGGTATTTTTGTGTTTTTCTGCTTATAGTATTCATCAAAAATAATATTTGACAAGTCATCAATAACAAAACGCATATAAAATTTTAAAAAAGCCTTTTTCTGCCAAACAATTAACTTAAAACCCTAAATTATTGATACAACCCTTAAACTGTTGATTTATCAGATAATGTTTTAAATCAAAATTTTAGTTCGTTTCGAGTTAAAGTGTAAGGTTTTTCGAAGAATTTGCTGTATTAAAAACAGTTTTTCGTTTGACTTTTGTCCCTTATTACCCATGTAAGTACTGTTTTATTTTATTTCAATAAGGAATGAAACTTCAGTTACTTTCTTGACGCCGAACCATGAAGAGGGCGATAAAGAGATATTTATTACAATAGATGGTCATGAACTTACCAATTGGACAAATGTTGATAATGTTTTCAGCTACGAAAAAGACCCAACAATAGAATCAATATCACCCAGAAAAAGTTTTTTTGCGTAAGTTGATATATCCAATTTTTTTCTATGATAAAGCATTGTTATTATACCATTACGAATACTCTGGTGACGAAACTTATATAAGAATAACTTAAACTCCATGTTAGAATATCTTCAAACATCTGAGCTTTATTTCTTGGTTTGTCGAAGCTTCTTTCCTTGTTCATTCGTGTGTTTTAATGATTAAAAAAGGTAAAATTTAGTGCATGGTTAAATGCTTTTACGAGGCAGGTGGAGTTTTATGTTATACAGTGTTATTTGTGAGAACATCACCGTTTTCATTAATGTGGCTTTTAACAAAAACACTTTTTCCCTTACGTTTCATTGCAAAATCATATTACAGAAACAGCTGCAATATCCATTTTAAAATCACTAAATGCGTTTGAAACATACTCATAAAAAATCTTTTAAACTAGTCGTATCCACGATATTTAACTTGCTTAAATTAATTACGTTTCATGTTTTTAGGGGCTTTATGGACCAGATGGTAATTGGAACAAACGTTAATTCTGTTGCGAAACCATCAATGTTTGTAACATATTTAGAAGACCGAGAAGTGTACAGATCTGTGGATACGGTTAGTACCTATAAAAGTACTGTGTTTTCCATGTATACCATGAAGGAGTGAAGGTATAGTGTTTAACACACAGGTCAGTCGGTAATCTTTAACTCATAGCAAGGCGGGCAGTTCTGGAAGGGTGGAGGATACTTGAGTGCCCAGAGAAAATCACAAACTTTATGCATTCGAACTGACATTTTTCACATCAGTAACTTTCAGAGAGCAGGATTCGAACTTAAGTGATGAAAGGCGCTTTATCTGTAAGCTTGCGCTTAAGACCACTGCATATTTCATTATAAGTTAATTAGCCAGTTTTTAAAGTTTTTTGGCTTTTAGAATTGTTATTTTGACTTTGTAAGTTTTAGTTTGAATAAAATTGTTTATTTATGTTTAGGGTTGTAAGACAACAAATAAAAGCATTATGGTATGTCCTTCTCCACCGATTGAAGTTAGTAACCTAAACAGAACTGTGATAACAGCAAGTTGCTCCTTTGTAATGGATGGAGTGATGTCTGTTCAAAACATGAGCGTCTATTTTCCAAATGTGGATGCAGAAATATCTTATTACAAAGATCCCGTCGTGGCATTACAAGCATCTATATTCAAAGACAAATTGATTATAAAGGTATTGTAATTATTTTTACATTCAGTTATGGCATGTATGTATTTTAAATTATATTTTTGGTTTAGTTTGCGCCACAATGGATTAAATTTTTTTGTCCAATCGGTTTTGAAGCAACAACGTATAAAATGATTCAATGTATGTTTCGAGTTATAAAACGGCGGGTTGTGTAAGCAGAGTGTAGTGTCGATTTAACTTGTTTTATAGAGTTAACTGCATTATAGGTAATTTGGAATTATTCCAACTTCAAAGAATTCCAAGTCCGGTTGGCTGTTTAGTTTAACAAGCGGTTCTCCAATAGCAGACGGAAGTTTACCCAAAACGCCAAAATTCGTGGTAGTTTGTTTCAGTATGATAAGATATCTGCATTGATGAATAATACTTTTAACTAGTACAACAGACAATATAGCAAAGACACAACAATAAAATATAATTAATATGAGGTTTTATTGGCAAAATTAAAGACATGCAAACTTCCATAATTCAGGGCCATTAACTATTCTTTTTGGGATACCAACTTTTAAAAGTTAAGCGCCCTGTTGATCATCATGTCTTTTTAACTAATTTCATACACTTCCCACACTGTATGTTATAACGCATTATCATAATGGTCTATTGTTATATTATCAACTTTATGCATGTCAGATTATTTGAATATGATGCATGTGTATGTCCACTGATTTTGATTTGATTATGTATGATTATCTATTTTTAAAAATTTATTTAAAACTAAAGTTTGTTCCCTCATGCAAAGCATTCTTTAGCTGGATTTGGATTTATATAATTTTGGAACTTTAGATTTATCAATTTTTAACTGTTTGGCTTATGATATTTTATCTATCAAACTTTTCGGTCACTAGTGCTGTTGATGAGGAATGATTTTTCGAAATGTGCACATTTGACACTTCGAATTGTAACAGGTATTTGTGTTATATATGCACTAGTATATGTAAAAGAGTGTTCATTAATTATTATTGATAATATTGTGTATATTCGATAATAAATGTGTTCGGCCCACATCATTGTAATTTTTAGATGATATAAATATTAATTATGGTGATTAATTTTACTTATCTCCGGCCCTTTCCTTTCCTTGCCTGGTTTTATTCTGTGATAAGGATTATAAAGTTCATAAATGCGTGAATAAGCGTGATTTGTGTAAAGATATATAAAAATTATTTCTACACGATTTAGGATAGTAAAGGTCGTTTACGAATTAATAGCGATGTGTACACGTAGTCTATGTCAATTTCAGAATTATTTGACAAAAGGCGTGTATAGGTGTGATTTTGTGTAAACGGCTACATGCTGCTATTATCCAGCTGCGTTTGTAATAAAATAGTTGTTTGTCAAGGAGTGCATATACTTATATGGAATTTCAACTGTGTAAAGATACATTTATGATGCATAATTGATGGAATTAATATCGTAAAGCCATACAAAAAATACACACTTTATCCCATATTATTACTCGGGCATCGGTGGCCGATTGATCTAAACCGCCTGGGTTCGAATCCCACTCGGAACAGATCAAATTGTTAGAAACTTTGTCAGTTCGCTTGCCGAAGGTCGGTGGTTTTCTCCGGGTACTCCGGTTTCTTCAACCATCCCAGAAGTGACCACCTCGACATAACTAAATGAATCTTGACTGGGGCGTAAATCACCACTCCACTCCATACTATTACTTTTTAATGGTTTTTAAATCTTAGGGCGAATTTTTGGGAGTTATTGAGATGGCTGTCCCAGTAAACATCACATTAGGAGATGACTATTGCAGTGTGACAGTTATATTAGTAAACGAAATACAGTGTAAAGTACCTTTAAATATCGATAGGTCAGGAAAAATTAAGGTATTTATAATTTCTTTTAAACATTTAGTTCATAAACTATAATCGTCATATCCTAATCAAACGTTAAATTAAAAACATTTTTGTAGTAAAAGATACATAGTAATGTCAACAAAAGATTCAAATATGTTCAAAACCAAAAGTGAGCTGCATTAATATAAATTGCAATGTTTGTTATAAATTTTTTTAACCAAATTTATATTACAGATGGCATATAGTGTCCGAGGACTTATTTAGCTGTCATTATAAATATTATTATATATTATTATACTATTATTATAATATATATATTATTTATCACAGTTCATATATATATATATATATATATATATATATATATATATATATATATATATATATATATATTAAGAAAAGAGGTCAGTTGTCTAGGTCTCGTGTTGCTTGCTTTTTATACATTCTTCACACTAATTACATGCAATGTTCAAATCCCTCAATTATTTGATTCCTTTTATGATAATTTAGGTTTGGTCTGATTTCGGTTGTTTTTTTTAGCAAATATTTTTGTTTCATTATTTTATTTTAGGTGTCCATTAATAACGGAATGTTTGAATTTTACCCTGAACTTCCTAAAGAACCGACTACTGATGATAGTTTTAATCCATCGACTGTTATTGCAATATTTTCTTCTTTATTTATGGTAGTATTTTTGTCAATACTCATTCCAGTCCTGCTGATGAAAAGACGTAATATAAAACGAAAAGCATCTATCATGTCAACGGAACGTTTTCAGGATATCGGTAAGTTTTTTATCAATTCATTTCCTGTTATTTATGGGGCCTCGGTGGCTGAGTTGTCAAAAGCCCATGCTTACAGATCACAGCGTCTCTCACCGCCTGGGTTTAAATCCCATTTGGGACAAATCCTAATGTGAGAAAGTTTGTCAGTTCCCTTGCCGAAGGTCGGTGGTTTTCTCCGGCTTCCTCTAACGTTCCAGAACTGACCGACTCAAGATAAGTGAAAGAATCATGACTTGGGTGTAAAACATCTTTACTCCACTCTTTTATTTGTTTCGTATATATAAACACTTATAAGTTACGTTTTATTACCGAAAATTCTTTTGTGTTGAAAACAACCAAAGCCTAGTAAATCAACTCAATCTTTTAATTTTAGAATTAGTCAAGAATAAGGTTCCTCGTAATAATTACCTAAAATGTTATAAAAAGTTAAATGAGCTAAAATCATTCTTTATATAATAATTACAACGATAAAACCGATATTTTCAACGGACTGTTCACATAGTCTTCTTGTTGCATTTTTTCAATCGGAGGTAAAAAATTATTGTGAAATATTCAAATATGTCAAATAATTTTATAGAAACTTTTTTTATATGACATTTGAAGATAATTACCAGTTACTGGTACAAAACAATCCTGAAAAGATCGGGATGGCAATACCAGAGGAAACTCTGGAAACCATAATTCGTTTTGGTCTTCATATTGAAAGAAAATACCTGGAAATGATGGAAACTCTAGGTGAAGGTAGGTTATTAAATTATTTTATGACTTTGCCTCACTTTCTTGATGGAAGTTTACGTTATGGCTTAATTTGCCAGCTTCGAAAGTTTTTACTTTGTTTTTGGGATTATGATTTGGACAGGGACTGGTATTTGTGTTTTATTTGCAATAAATTTCGATTTGTATAATTTTGGAACTGTGGATTAATTAATTTTAAATGTTTGACTTATTTTTTCTTTCAACTTTTTAGGCTTATAAGTGTAACTGATGATGAATGCATTTTCGAAATGTGCACATATGACACATCAAAATTATATTGGACATATATATAGCCGAAATAAGAAATACTGACACAGTTATCAAATAGCTCTTTATTAATACAGGTCTAAATGTTCGAGTTCATATTTATTTTTAAATTGACAGAAAAAAAGATGTTCATCTTGTTAATTAAAGTTCAATCTTTTTTATGATATAATGACATTCGACACTTATGACAAGACAACCCTTGCACTTCAGTATAAGCGGCTTTTGTAAGGACAAATAAAGGTTTACAGGCCTCATATAATTTCTAAATCGATCGACTAATGAAAGTTCCGGCAAGACTGGTACCATTTAAGAAGGCACAGTCAAACACTACTACTGTTTTGAAAATTACTGTTAATTGGCCAGCGCATAATAAAGCTCTGAAAAATCTAAAACCATTTTAGAATCAGTGGTTAATCACGCACTATATTTGGCTTGCAAATGGCTGTAAAATAGCCACCGGATGACTCCTAAAAATACGTTAAATGACAAAAAATTAAAAATTGGATCAAGACGCATAAAATGATAAATTTTAAGATTTTTGTTAACGTTGTGGATAATCAAACATTTGAGGAAACAATATTATAATCTTTTTACCTATATATTTGTAATAGAACTGTCATATGCATATTTTTAGTTGTCGGGTGCTGATTTTGAATGCAATATTTTTATATATATTAATATATGTTCTATGTACTCGTCTTGTCAAATATGGCATATTAAAGCTGCATTATGTTTTCCAAAGAAATGAAAACAGTGCTAATCTAATTAATGATGTTCCCAATGAACAATGTTACATTTGGTTTTAACGATAAAAGCTTGAATAAATACAGAAATTACAGTAATGACCCAGCGAGATGCAGCGTTTGGGATCTAATATTAGAACATGGTTAGGTCATCAAAACCCGGGTCATTTAAACACAACTGTAAAAACAGTGAAATACGATAAATTAAACACAGAACTTCGTTGAATTTGTCATTTGTGACTTATTAAGCGATACATAACACCATTTCAAATACATCTGGATATTAATTAAGGACAATTAATGCAGTTTGTCATGTTTCACCTTCGATTCATGCGGGTTTTTCCGTACATCCGTGCGCATGCTCCAAGCTCATAATTACCATCGTTAAACATTGACCAACCGGTCAGAGGATTCCATTCATTCACAGATGAAATTTTAGAAAATGAATCTCACGGATGGTTGTCTGAGGATATTTATTTTTAAAAAAAATACATTTTTAGAAAATCAAAAAAAAAAAAAAAAAAAAAAAAAAAAAAAAAAAAAAAAAAAAAAAAAAAAAAATCAGAAAATTGAAAAACTTAATGCAGCTTTCAAACGAAGAAAAACATTCCCTGATTTTATAGTTTATTAACATACTTGTGAAATAATAAAAACATATTTTTGAAGGTCAGTTTGGATTAGTGTATAAAGGTCGTCTACAATTTGACGGAGTAGAACAGAGAGATGTGGCTGTAAAGACTGTCAGTATGTACAATTATAATGTTGTTTAAATAAGCTTGTTTTATTGTTGATATGTGAGTATTTGTTCAACGCTGGAGCCGAATCGCAATGCTAGATATTTTAGATATTTTATTCAACGAGCTGATTTTTAATCAGTTGTCTCGAAAGTTATCTTGCAATCTTAATGTCATATTTTACTTTTTTATTGGTTTCATATGTTTAGTTAATTTTGCAATTGAAAAAGGGTCTGTTTTCTTTTAAAGAAAAAATATTGCAGTTGAAAATAAGTATTTAAAATCACACAAAATATGAAGAAACCCAGAATCACAAAGAGAAAAGAAATTACTGATTATATATAACACTATAGACTTTGAGCAAGCGCCGATTTTAATTATTAAAAGTAACGATAAAAACCTACAAACGAGCACAGGGTTACATTAGTTATTAATTCAAAGAACCACTCGTCGTTGTATTTAAAGCAAGTTAAAACTCAAAATATTTGCTAGTATTAAAACAAATATAGCTAAGATCATGGTAGACGGGACAACACAAGTTTATTACAAAACAAGAAAACAAAACCATTAAATAAAAAACCATATACATAATGGAATCAGTAATAACATCTTCATTTTTGGGCGGTCATTAAACCATTAGCGCGGTATAAAAAGCACACACACACACGCATACACACGCACGCGCAGAAACGGTTTCTGAAGCAATCTTCTGGCGATTACATTTTATATTATATCTGTACAGACAACTTTTTTCGTTGATATTATTAGCTCACCTGAGCTGAAAGCTCTGAGATTAGATATTGCGATGGTTCACCGTTCGTCGTGCGTCGTGCGTTAACTTTTTACATTTTAATCTTCTAAAAAACCACTAGGCCAAATTTAATAAAACTTGGTAACCATTATGCCTGGAATGAAGCCCTTTCAGATTAGCACAAATGAAGGAGTTATGTCCTCCTTGGGGCCCCATAAAGGGGAAAGAGTGAAAAAAGCTTTGAAAATCTTCTCCACTGAATCTACAAGAGATATACCTTAGTTATTTCATTTATAGCATCCTTAGGTAATCTATTTTCAAATTTACACAAATGGTAGCCATGGGGCTCAAAATGGGGAAATTGTAAGGTACTGAGTGGGGAAATTGCCAAAAATTGTATATTTGTCACTATATCTTGAAAACTATTAACTTTTTTGTAGAGGCATGTATATTAAATTGTTGTAGATATTAACATGACGATCATTTTGATATATGGATCAAGGCCATATGTTGAAAGGTCAAGGTCACAGCTGCAAAAGAAGACTTAAATTGCTAATTATCTTGAAAAATATTAACATTTTGTATAGGCATGTATAATAGAATATTGTAGGAATTGCAACAACGATCATTATGATATATGGATCAAGGTCATATGTTGAAAGGTAAGGGTCAAAGCTGCAAAAAAGACTTAAATTTCCTAATTATCTTAAAACTAATACTTTTTTGTAAGGCATATATATTAGATTATTGTAGGTATTGAAATGATGATCATTTTGATATATGGTTCAAGGTCATATGTTGTAAGGTCAAGGTAACATCTGCAAGAAAAGACTTAAATTGCTAATTATATTGAAAACTATTAACATTTCGTATAGGCATGTACAGTAGAACTTCGATTACTCGAAGTGCTCGGGACTTCGCTGGAGACTTCGAGTTATCGGGGTGTTCGAGTTATCGAAGTTGAAAGATGATGTCCAAGAATGGTGTCACCTTAATATATGTTTTCAACTACAGAAATCTTGATGTTTTAACAGTTACCTGTGCTCGAATGTAAAAAAAGTAAAAGATACTTTTTAAAGAAAATATAATAAAGAATTTATTAAGGGAATTGATATTGACAGTAAAAGCGTGCCAAACGTGTTCTTTTATTTTAAAATCACGATGTATACGAACAACGAAATCGGAAATCCGATATATGTATATGTTTATAAAAATGCTTATTTTTTAACTACGTTAGAAAATGAAATTATAAAGCAGTGCAATAAGTCATTTATGATTTTAATGCAGTCGTGAGTACAACGGGGTTAGTCGTTTTGATTAAGCTTGGAGAACGTAAGTCAAAAGTAATAGACGGCGGCATATCATTCGGCTTCTTTTATAAGAGAAGATGATTAGCGTACCTGTTAGGCTTAATTGTCCGTGACGGTACTGGATATTAATTCCGTTAATTGATACTAATTGATACGGTAGATAACAAGATCTACTAGGTTCATTTCTCTACTCTAACGGTAGCCTAATTACCGATATGCGATTTCTCTGATCGTTTTATTAATCAGGCCATTGATCAAACATTGTTAGAAAAAATACGAGTTTTTGAAGTTAATTTTAATAGATTTTTAAACTACAGACCAAATTTTTACTTTGAGTTATCGGGGGTATTCGAATTATAGAAGTTTGAGTTATCGAAGTTTTCCTAATATAGTTTATGTTGAAAACTGGTCGGAACAAAATAAAGACTTCGAGTTATCTGTGGTATTCGAGATATCGAAGTTTGAGTTATCGAAGTTCTGCTGCATATTAGAATATTGTAGATATTGCGACAACGGACAATTTGATATATGGTTCAAGGTCATATGTTGAAAGGTCAAGGTCACATCTGCAAAAAAAAAAGAATTGCTAATTATCTTGAAAACCATTAACTTTTTGTATAGGCATGTATAATAGAATATTGTAGGTATTGACATGATGATCATTTTGATATATGGTTCAAGGTCATATGTTTAAAGGTCAAGGTCACAGCATGCAAAAGAAGGACTTAAATTGCTATTCATCTTGAAAACAATTAATTTTTTATATAGGCATGTATATTAGAATATTGTAAGTATTGCGACAATGATCATTATGATATGTGGTACAAGATCATATGTTTAAAGGTCAAGGTCACAGCTGCAAAAGAAGACTGAAATTGCTAATTATCTTAAATCTAATAACTTTTTGTATAGGCAAGCATATTAGAATATTGTAGGTATTTTGCGACAATGATCATTCTGATAGATGGTTCAAGGTCATTTGTTGAAAGGTCAAGGTCACAGCTGCAAAAGAAGTCTTAAATTACTAATTATCTTGAAAACTAATAACTTTTTGTATAGGCATGTATATTAGAATATTGTAGGTATTACGACAAAGATCATTTTGATATATGGTTCAAGGTCATATATGTTGAAAGGTCAAGGGACATAGCTGTATTAGTATACTGAAATTGATTAATGATTTGGAAATTATTCATTGCACTACAGTTACTTCATGCATATCATATAAGCTACTCATGAATGAAATGTGAGTGGATATATTTCTGATTAATTTTTGTGGGAGTTCTTAACTTGAGAAAAAGTAAAGTTCCTGTACGTAATATATTGTCTACAGCATTTTGCAAATAATATTGGACATAGCTTCAGGTGAGCGTTAAGGCCCATGGGCCTCTTGTATATATATATATATATATATATATATTGTTGTTTTTTTTTAAACAATTGCAGGATTTTTAAAGATAATTAACACGCATGCAGTAATATAATATTATTATATGTTAAAAAAATAAAACAACGAAATAAATGGAAAACTTTTATAATTTTTTTTGTTGTAGAGGGAGATAACTCCGACAGTATAAAGCAGATACTGGAAGAAGCTTTATTGATGAAAGACTTTAATCATGAAAATGTTATAAGTATTATTGGTATAGCTATATCAGAGAAGAATCTACCATTTATTGTTATGCCATATATGAAGCATGGCGACTTATTGTCTTATTTACGAAATGAAAGCAACGTATGTAATATGAGAAAAATCAAATAAGTTCGTTTTTTTTCAAAGCATTCTAAAAATTGGCTTGTTTAAAATGACGTAGGAATATCCATATTTTTTAATATTAAACATTCTGTGTAAATTTTTCAGGAGTATTTTTCTTTCAGTTTTGTGAAAGTGAAAATATACGGCACTGTCATTCAAACTTTTTTACTTGAAACATTCACACTTAAACAAAAAAATTATCGGACCTAATTTTAAATAATTTATCATTGTATTTCTTGAGCTAATGATTTAATTTTATTTAATTTATTCGAAATATGTGAAGTAAAACTGGAAAAAAATTCCTAGGGAAAAACCTCGTTTAACGATTTTATTTTTATAGAGTCCAACAGTTGCTGTGCTGGTCAATTTCGGATTAGACATCGCTAAAGGGATGAATTATCTATCAATGATTAAATACGTCCACAGAGATCTTGCTGCAAGAAACTGCATGTACGTTTTTGTTTCATTATATCCTCAAGTCTTGTTCAAAATTTATCTTGCGAGATAAAATGATCAACCAATTTTATGAACCAGTTCATTTATTTTAATGCATGATTTTTTTAATGAAAATATTATTATTTGTGGTTCTTATATATAATAATCTTAGAGCATTATCTCTATCACTCCACTTCATTCCTTTTAAGTTTTCTTCTTGTACTTTTGTCTATTTCTTTCATAAACTTTTCAATTTCTTTATACATTGGACTAGTAAGGATTCCCCCAGTTAGAAATTGTGCCCTTCGTCTATAGAGCAAAAAGGTAAAATATAAACATACCAGCCAATGCCCAAGTCACACCCCCCCCCCCCGGAAAAAAAAATACTTAAAAGCTAGCCAATTCAGATACACATGTGGGGTTCCACTAAGGAAGTGAGGCCGGGTGCTACGGAAGGGTAAGCACCTCTTTTCTAGCTAGCTACATCCATCACATACAAAATCAAATTTGAGAATGAAAGGAACATAGAACTATGGGAAGTCAAATATCCAATATCCAGTATAAGTTTGGATACAGTGACTTCATAGTTATCAGCAGTACAGTGATGAAGCCATAAAACTACTTAAGGGCCTTGATTAGGCAAGGGTTGCAATATCATTGAGTCAACAATTTAATTGTAAGCTAGTTGTTTTTTGTAGAAAGTTTCCGTAATGCGAACAAAAACACAACTGAGAAATAAAGAAACTTATAAATAAACATTGATAATATTATAAAACTTGACATTGACGTATATCGTAACAATTATACTAGCGGAAAAAATTAACTGTGCATCAATAAAATTTATAATTTTGCTATTATTACTGAATGTATAAATCTTAAAATTTGCACAAATGGTAAGTGTATATACCTCTATCATATCGCTCGGTCATTGCATCAATTGCCCGTGATTTTTACGCTTCATGCGCACGGGTCGATTTCACGCAATTGTCGCCCAGCATTTCAGTGTGACAATAATATTTTAGTAATAATTTACTGTTGTTTGTTTGTTTGGACACCAGAAAACTAGAAAAGCAAGTTTATTGGGTTGAAAGTTTCCATAGTGTAATGCCTAGGCTAAATGAAAATGATCGCCTCCGCCCAATTGGTATGCTTGAGGCTGGTATGACCCAAAACTTTGTCACTAGACATTTTGGTGTCCACAGAAACACTGTTTATGATTTATGGACACGATACCAACAGTTTGTCACCACTAGAGACCGCCCGCGTTTAGGACGTCCATGCGTAACGACACGTCAGCAAGACAACCATATCCGGGTTGTGCACCTCCGGAACCGTTTCCAAACTGCCAGTACTACTGCCCGGATCATTCGTCCAATTCTACAGCGACGTCATCGCACAGCTCGTTTTGCATGGTGCAGAACACATTTACGCTTCAATCGACGAGACTGGGCACAAATTATGTTCACCGATGAGTCCAGATTTCACTTGGACAGCAGTGACGGACGCTTCAGAGTGTATCGGCGCATTGGAGAACGTTTCCATGACGCGTATGTGGTGGAACGACGTTCGTTCGCTGGGGGCAGTGTAATGGTTTGGGGTGGCATCATAGCGAATGACAGAACTCCTCTGGTAGTCATCGACGGGAATTTGACCGGTGTACGATACCGTGATGAAATCCTACAGACCTATGCCATCCCATTCATTCAAAGACAACAACGTAGCGTCACTTTTCAGCATGATAATGCAAGACCACACGTCGCACGGGTTGCAATGGATTTTCTGGTACAGCATAACGTCAATGTGTTACCGTGGCCAGCCGTTTCACCCTACCTTTCTCCAATTGAACACCTATGGGATGAAATGGAACGCCGATTACATCATCTGCCCAATCAGCCTGTTACATTGCAAGGGTTGGCCCAAGCGTTAGACCAAATATGGAACAGCTTCTTTAGGCATTTAATCAACTCTATGAGGCGTCGCTGTCAGTCCTGTGTCAATGCTAATGGTGGTCACACACGATACTGATCTTGTGAACTGACTTTTACTGTCTGCTATGTTTCTAGTCCCCGCGTATGAAATAACAGTATCTGTAACCTTTTCAATGACATGAATTTGTAAAGAAATATCTAATAAACAAATACGAAATTATTCATTGCTTTGCATTTTCAAATTATTTTATAATCTCACATTTCAGTCATGCACAGTTTCTTTTTTCCGCTAGTATATATACTAATTTTATAAACCGGTAGTTAATGTTAGTGTGTATTTACTAAATAGGTTGGATGAAAAACTAGTAGCTAAAGTAGGCGATTTTGGTTTATCACGTGACATCTACAGCACTGATTATTATACATGTGACAATAAGAAAAAACTACCATATAGGTGGATGGCACCTGAAAGCATGGAAGATGGAAAATGTAGCGAGAAAACGGATGTTGTAAGTTCATTAAAGGTGTAAAATACCAAAGCCCACAGGCAAAAGAAGTAATAAAATAATTTAAAAATTAAAAAAAATAATAAATAAATGAATAAATAAATAAAAATTAAAAAAAGAGATTTTAAGGCCGTTTTCATAAACAACTCGAATCAAATTAGAGTTTTGATTTTATTTTATTTTATTATTTTACCTTTTATGATATCACAAACAGTAAAAAAGGGGGTATCCTATTTAATGTAGGACAATAATTAGAAAAAAAAGGAGACTTGATCATGACTAACTAGATGAACACCTCCAAACAAAAAGATTTTGATCAATATTTTAATGGCACGTTATGTGCCTTACTTGTTATTTAGACCTTTTTTTTCATCTTTACATATGGTTTCAGTTTATTAACATTTCCCACAATCTTACAACCTCTAAAATTGAAGTAAAGTTTGGAAAAGTTTGTCATTAAAACTTTTTTCACAAAGGCCTGACTGAACAGATTTAGAAGCGTCAGATATTTTATAAGTATATATATGGATTATCCTATGTTACAATAAATAGCATATTTAAATTATCAAAAGTAATTTAGTAGTTCATTGCGACAGTATATACTTAATCTTTTACAGTGGTCATTTGGAGTAGTATTATGGGAATTAATGACACGTGGTTCTACCCCATATACTGGAGTCGGAAACTGGGAAATATTGTCCTGTCTTAAAGATGGTATGCGGCTACCAAGACCAATGTATTGTCCGGTACCTTTGTAAGTATCTCGTGCGTTTCTACCGCGATATGTCTTATTAATCTTGGGCAGTACATACATGGCCAAATTGCTAAATCATGTACTAACTATCTCGAGTATAATTGTCTTTTGAAGACACTGCAAAAAGTTGTTTGAAAATTTCCCTACAGTTTTCACTACGTACAAATTAACGTTGTTCACAGCGGAATATAAACAAAAATTGTTGCATTAATAAAACGCTAGTTCTGAATTACAGTCATTTTTACAAAGCAACGCTGGAGCTTTAAAAAGCTTTAAAAGAGACGTCTATATGACAACGCTTAAAAAATTGACATACAAGCTATCTTAAAAACTTAAAATTCCGTTTGTATAATTATACTGTAAAGTAAAAGGTTGTTTTTTTACACTGACTTGATCGAATATACTACATTTAACAACTGTTCTGTCAGATATGGTTTTAAAGAGCTGTAACTTCCATTACCGTGTAAAGCAAACTAAAAATTCCGCGCTAGCTCGTTCTGATTTGTTTGCTTTGAACAGTAATGAAAATTTTAGCACTATAAAGGCCTATTCTAATAAATTTATTGGATATATTTATATTTCGCATTTTAAAAAAGTCTACGATTTTTTTAAACCCGAAATAAATTTTAACACTGTCGCTGATCAAATAAATGTCCATTGCCAGAAACAGCCAATAATTGACGTCATTGGTATTTGTAATAAACTAGTCACTTAATTAATGGTTTATATATATATATATATATATATATATATATATATATATATATATATATATATATATATATATATAGTTCGTATTGAAAAAAAAATATTACTAGTATACACAAAACCAAGTTAATCTGCAAACCCATTTAATATGAACTGTACATAAAATCTTCTTCTACATGTAATTTGTAATGTGTTTTTGCTTCATTAAACATTTTTAAATGCATTTATCAATCATTATATGTTGGCAGGTATGAAGTTATGCTGAGATGTTGGAATTATGATTCAACTGTAAGACCAACCTTCTCTGTTCTAGAAACTGAAATTTCGGACTTAATATCTACAAATATGAAGAATAAAACAGTTGAGCTCTTAACAGATGAAAGTTACGAATCACCGGTCGACATTAAAAAATGCCGTTATTATTATAATGCACCAGGATGTAAAAATCAGAACCAGTCGTACATAGAAATTCTCCCTGAACAGCAGCAAAATTTGTCAAACGAGAAAACAGAAAATGATTAGAATACGACACGCATCGTTAATTATCAGACATTTTTATAAGATCAGTATAACTCGTTACGAAACACTTTATTTTTCAAAAAACAAAAATGATATTTAAAAAATAAATAATAATTTTTCCTCAATTTTTTATATTTTATTCAAAACTTCATATTTAAAGCTGCATTAAGTTTTCCTAAGAAAAAAATTAAAACGGTGCTAATGTAATTAATGATGTTCCTAATGAACAATGTTACATTTGATTCAACGTTAAAAGCTCGAATAAGTACAGAAATTACAGTAATTACCCAGTGAGATGCAGCATTTGGGACCTTATTTTAGAACATGGATACGTCATAAAAAAAACCAGGTCAATTAAACACAACTTTCAAAACGGTGAAATACAATAAATTAAACAGAACTTCGTTAAAATTGTCATTTGTGACTTGGTAAGGGATACATAACACCAATTCAAATACATTTGTATATTAATGACTGGCAATTGATGCAATTTGTCATTTGTCTTGTTTCACTTTCGATTCATGGGATTTTCCGTACATCTGTGCGCATGCTCCAAGCTCATAATAATCATCGTTAAACATTGACCAACCAGTTAGAGAAATGAAGTTTTAGAAAATGAATCTCACGGATCGTGGTAAGAGGAAATCTTTTTTTTAAAAAATATATAAGAAAAAAAAAAAAAAAAAACTTTTGCAGCTTTAAATAGTGATTATTATGTCTGAGTTCGATTACATTGTCATACGATATTAATTCTTATTTATCTATCATTGACTTCAATCTATGGCATGATTTTGAATTTCTCCCCAATGGATTTGCGAGGACTGGATAATTAATAGTGACTATTCTCCAGCCAAAGACTCGGCCTTTAGAAATGAAAGTCACGTGGTCCTTTAAAAACAGGCCGTTAAAACTGATGCCCTATTTCACGGCAGGCGTAACACGCTAAAGAAATCTCCCTGCGGATTGCCCTTAGCGCACTGCAAAGGTCAAAATTTCTACCACTTACCTAAAGCTGATGAGTTCTCGAATTTGGAAAAATTATCCTGACAAGGTAGTAAAACCCCATTAAATCAATCAATCAATCAATCAATCAATCATTGGATTTGATGAGAATCTTAATAAAACCTCGTTCCCATGGTTCTAATTTAATATGCCAATCATATAAAAGTAAAATATACACTCTATATAGTATAATTTCAATGTTATATTTTTGATGTCTTATTTTCATTGAAGTGCATGAAAAAGATTTTTTGTTTGTTTTTTTAATGAATAAATGATTTTCAGAGATCTATTGAAGAAGAATTTGTTTTCGTTAGCGGAAATAGTCAATAAATGCATCAATCGACAATTTAATCGATTTGATTTTACATTATCGTTTTGTTTATTTGTCTTGTAATAGAAAGCACCCTTTAGCGACCACGGATGTCTTTCTATTTTTCCAAATTCACAGAAGAATCTTAAGCAAGCACCAAGACACGAGACCATAATTTTAAGTAAGATCCGAAAGTCTCTCCAAGTAATTAAGTTTTCTTTAGCAGTTATTGGACAGGAAATGACGAAAAGACACCTCGTCCGAAAATTTCAGACGCAGACGATGGTTAAACCAAGTATTCTAGATGCTAAAAGTCGGATACATATCACTGGGCTAACCTCCCATATATTGTACCATTATGGTAGATCAGTAAATAGAGTGCTTGCTTCGTACGTGGGGGTCGGACAGTATTTATTGGATAGGAGATGACGAAAAGTCACCTCGTCTGAAAATTTCACAATCGCATAGAATGGTTAAACTAGGTATTCTAGATGCTCAAAGTCAGAGACATATCACTGGGCTAAGCCCCCGTGTGTTGTAACACTATTGTAGCTCAGTTGGTAGTGTGCTTGCATCGTGTGAAGGGGGTCGGACAGAATTTATTGGTCAGGAGATGAGGAAAAGCACCTCGTCTGAAAATTTCATAGTCGCAGAAGATCGTTAAACTAAGAATCCTAGATACTGAGACATATTACTGTACTAATCTCCCATGTGATACACAATATGGTGACATAGTTGGTAGAGTGCTCGCCTTGTATGTGGGAGGTCGGGTTTTTAACTCAGGCCTGGTCGGACCAAGACTTTAAAATAGGTTGTGACTGTTCTTTTCGCCAAGAACTGGGCATTTAGAAATGAAAGCCGCGGGGTCTTTCTGATCAAAACCTAAAACCCGATGCCTCGGGACATCAAGGTGTCGAAAAATGGCAACCAAGTGTGAAAGTTGATATAAATAATCTTATCAATTAAATAAGCTTGAAGAAATATCACAAATTTATAATCCATGATGACAAAAATGTCATCTCATAAGATAAATGTCATCATTATTTTTGGGTATAGTTAACGTCTAGTTGATAAGTTTTAAAGGTCATGGAAAAATATTGCCTAGGTTTACTGCTTGCAGCAATGTGTATAACGGTATATGCCACAACGTTTAATTTTAATTTTTTTTAATAATCTAAAATATTTTTGCCACTATTGTAATGATCTACAGAAGTGTAATTTTTATACTGTTCACTGGAAGTGTAACATACTGTTCACTAGAGGTGTAAGATACTGTTCACTGGAAGTGTACTATACTGGTCACAAGAAGTGTAGTATACTGTTCACTAGACGTGCAAGATACTGGTCACTAGAGGTGTAATATACTGTTCACTAGAATGAAGAAGATTTTATACGCGTGTTCCTTTAATTTCATTACAATTATTCGTGAACAAGAGATATGTGTGGCTGGTCAACTTCATATGAGTTTGATTAGTTGTAGCAAAAACAGAGAGAGAGAGAGAGAGAGAGAGAGAGAGAGAGAGAGAGGCAACAAGAAGCAAGAGGTGAAATACACGAACACATGCGTGTATTACTATTTGAGATGACCGACAGAATCAGTGACTCCACAGGAGCACAACACTCACTATATAGGCGTTCGAATTCCATTCTCGACAGATCCGAGCTTGAAAAAAAATGTAACATGTAGTTTGCTTGCTTGGTAACCCAATTTTCTCCATTTCGGAACTGTTCGCCTCGATATGAGACTCATGATGAATCTGAGGGCTTACTGTTACAATAAGTCATGTGTGTCTTTAAAATGGTCAATTGATATTCAAAGTTCAAAGTTCAAAATATTTTATTAAAGTGTCACATATAAAAGCTGCTATCTACATATAAAAATTAATACATAATTAAAAACATTAATTAATAAAAAATTAATACATAATTAAACCTGTACATAATTCATATAAAATAGCTTTTTTATCCAGCCTAAAGGACTTATAAGACACATCAAACATTAATTGTACTATCATAAAAACATTCAAAATAAAAAAAGTGATGTTTTACAATCTTCTTAAAAACAACTTCTTCTATTGCTCATATTTAAAATACATTTTGCTAAAGAATATTTTTATATCAGTCATTAAAACAATAAATTTGTCTTCCTCACACAAATCATTAAAAATATTATAAAAAATATTCATTTAACTGTACAGCTCATATCTAAAATTTTCATAAAAGTTACAACTCATTAAAAATGTATTTCATCCTCAAAAACACCATTGTTACAAAATTTACAATTTCTTCCTAACAAAAACGCGTAGGAGGCTCTGTATATCTCCCTGTTTCTATGTACAGCTAAGTTTAAAGAAACATTTCTAAAATTTGCTAAAACTCTACGGTGGTCTCTTAAATGTACACTTTTGACATATCCACTTATTGTTAAAAATTGTTTATAAGATCTATAAGTTCTCAACTTATTTCCGTTTTAAAAGTCCTGTATCGTTCCACAATGAATCATACCATTCATTAAAATCTACGTCATTTAAACTTCTTTTACGTGGTTACTTTAGGTTGATTGAAAAAACTAATTTTAAAATATCACCTAGATTGTACTTATTAATAAAAGCTTTAACTTTACCTTACCACTTCTAAAATCATTTCTTTTCAAAAAGCAAGTATGGATCTTTTTTGAGATATTATTAGATTCACGATATTTAAACAACACCTAACCGTAAAACTTCTAACATTTGTTTTGATTTACTAGAATTCCATCCCATATATATCCTCTAGTAGCTATATTTGACTCATTTCTATATGTGCCAAAAAATAACAACAGGCTTTTTTTTTAACCACTTGTACATAACGTTATGTATTTAGTGCAGAACCATAAAACAATACTGGTTCTACTAACGATTCATAAAGTTTACGGACGCACGCACGCACATACACACGCCGCATCATACCATAAGTCATCATACCACACTTAGTGAATGTTGTATACAAAGCAGATAATGCTGTACTAGCAGATTTACAATTTTCTCTCACATGGAACTTCAAGTCTAAATACTCATGAAACTAAAAGCCTAAATATTTATATGTAAAACCAATATTTATATTACCACATTTAAAAACAAAATCTGACTGTAATTCAGACGTGTTTCTGAAATGAATAACTTTCCATCGAGTTCACCAGTTATAAACACAATCAAGCATCAATTGTAGTTTGTTTTCAGAACGCGCAATTAACGCTATACCATTAGTATCAACTTGAACAACACACTCTAAATTGTTAATTTCTTCTACTAAATCATTACTGAAAATAGAAAAAAGACTTGGCGAAATTTTACATTCCTTGTTTTACACCACTACCTTGCAGGGAAAAAACCAGTAAGATGACTGTTGACACGTACTGTACTTTGCATATTAGAGTAAAGTGATTTAATAGCATGTAAAAATTTCTCTGATACACCAATATTTCTAAGTTTCTAACCACAAACAGTTTCTATTTACACTATCGATTGCTTTTCTTACACCAATAAAACTTACAAAAGGAGAATGCTTGGTCAACTTTCTATTGTTAACAATATTATGTAATGAATAAATGTGATCAAGGCAACTTCTTTGATTTCTAAACCATTTTGTTCATTTGCTGAAATATCATTACTATCTTACCATTGAACTAGTCTATAGTTTAGAATGTCAGCATATACTTTACACGGGATTGATATAAGTGAAATACCTCTGTAGTTCAGTGGATCTCTAAGATCTTTACCATCATTTTTAGAAATAGGGACCATTAAACTCGTACACCATTCTGTTGGAATTTCACCAATTCAATTGCGTGTTTCATCTTAAAAATACTCTGCGTGAATTTGACCTATGTGTACTGAAATGTCTTTAAAATGGTCAATGGAAATATAAAATGACCATAGCCTTAGGTTATGAGTATCTATAGATAATAACGGGTCATTATACGTATTTTAACACTTAACTGGTCAATAATCAGATATTCGGGAGATAAACACGGTCACATAAGAGTGTCCAGTTCAACTCACACAAACGTGATGATTTAAATGTCTTGGTTACGAAAATTAGAAGTCCGGAAGTAGGAAAATTTGTCAACAAAAACAGATCAATAAAAGTTATATTGTAAAATTGTCACGAACTCATTTATGTGACCTATATATATATATATATATATATATATATATATATATATATATATATATATATATATATATATAAACACGGTTTTGAAGATTTAAGTGCTTTGATTCATACATGAAGATTCAAAGTCCAGGCGACCGAGAAAACAATTTTAGTTTCGTAACAAAAATTTTTAATAACAGAAAGAGTAAATATATTAAAGTCCAGAAGTCCAAATAAAAATCTTACTATCTTGACCATAACAAAATAAATAAATAAATAAATAAATAAATAAATGAAAATAAACACATGACAACTAGTTATAACTAAAAAAATATAAATAAAAGAGATATGACACTTATTGAAGAATGTTGTATTTTAATAAAATTCATAACGTCTTTATTGAACTTCGTGTGAAACTTATGCTTAAAAATGTCTAAAAACAGAAAGGTTCTCGTTGTAACTCGGACCTCGGTGACACATTAATCTAATGCGTGCTTACAGATCATGTACCCCTCTCTGCCTATATTTGAACATACTTGGGACGAATTCTAGTATGAAAATGGTTGTCAGTATGCTTGCCAAACGTCGATTTTTTTTTCGGGCACTCCGTTTTTCTCCACAATTTCTTACCTAACGGTTTCGATTAATGTGGAAGAGCATATTTACTGGAGGGTTAAGATTACATTATTCAGCTCCACTTTACTCCTTCCTTTTTATAGTTTTAAACATTTAGATACGTGTTCTTAAAACTTGATTGTCCAACGGTCTATTGACATAATGGGGTGATATGAAGAAAAGTTAAATAAAATCAATTTAATATAATATAAAATAAAATAAAATAAAATAAATGAAATGAAATGAAATGAAATGAAATGAAATGAAATGAAATGAAATGAAACGAAACGAAACGAAACGAAACGAAAAATAAAATAAAATAAAATAAAAAATCCAACAAAATATTACCCTAATCGATATCACTGATCGCATATACTAGCTATTACACAAAGATTTATTGAGAAATATGTATAAGATGTGTGTGTGATTATGTATTATGATTTTTCTTGTACAACTTTGTGTTAAGTTGCTAGCTCACCAAGACAGTATGCCGCAGACAAGCATCCCACTCCTCTAATATATGTTTTAACAATCATTATATATGCAAATACGAGTAGCCTAAAGTGGGCGTTTACGGATCACAACGCCTCTCACCACCTGGGACAAATCCTCTCACCACTCGGGACAGATCCTAGTGTAAGAAAGTTTGTTTAAACAATATTTTATTAATTTGTAAAGTTCAAACAAAAAGAACAAAATAAACTGTGAACTGGATTCAGGAACAAGCGAAAGCTTATATTAACCCGTCTCCAGAACAACTATACAACATACTGTAAACCAATTTTTATTACCGACTGTTAACCTCATCTAAATCAATGCGTTAATGTAAGCATTATCAAGCGATATAATTTTGGTTAACAGTAAACTAATAAAAGACGATTCACAGTAATTCAACATGTAATAGCCGTAACTGAGAGAACAAAAAATACAATAATTGTTCAATTATTAACTGACAATATTATAATTAACTTAGTAAATAAATATATATATATAAAGATAAATATAATATAAGAAAGTTTGTCAGTTCGCATGCCGAAGGTCGGTGGTTTTCTCCGGGCACTCCGGTTTCCTCCACCGGAACTGACCGCCTCGAAATAAGTGAAAGAATCTTGACTGGCATGGGGCGTAAAACACCATTACTCCACTCCACTTTTATAAAGTGACTTTGTTTGAATATGTACTAGCTCATATTCCAAGTATTCAAACATTCTCATCTGTATATGTTACTCGTGTCACGACAGGCGTGGCACGTTAAAGAACCCTCCCTGCACATTGTCCTAAGTGCACTGCAAAGGTAAAAATTTCTGCCACTTCATCTATTGCTGGTGACGTCTTGATAAGTAAAATATTCTTGATTGGGACGTAAAACCCCATTAAATCAATCAATCAATCATCCTTATTTATTGTAAATAATTGGAATGAGGTAACGTTTGAAATTATCTGGTTTAATTTTCCAGATATACATATTTATCAATACAAAATTGTTGTAAATGACAGGAGTCATTTTATCAAAGCGGGGAAGTATGTAATCAGGTCAAATAAGCTATGGTCATATCTACACTATACCGTTTAATATATCACACAGAGAGTTAAGTTGAGTAATGGTGTTTAATGTCCCAGTCAAGAATATCTTATATCGAGACGTTGCCAGCCACAGGATGAAACCTTTTGGTGAAAGTAGGTTATTAAATTATTTTCGTTGCGCTGATGGCATTGCACAGCAGGGTTTTTTATTGTGCCACGCCTATCGTGACACGGGTCCTCGTTTATTTTAAGTTGTTATATCACGCAGAGATACGCATTTTAACAACAATTCACTTTCTTTAAACAGTCGCTGCACGGGCGATGTATATAAATCAACTCACTCAATATAAGTAAATTATTGCACGAGCGTATTCATAATATACACTTGCTATATAAGTCTTACTCCCTGTCCAATAAATCACTTCTACTTCCATCGGAACTCGGACAGACATCATAGATATTACAGCACCTCTGTGGTAAATCCCGGTAAGTTGTACATATATTTATATTTGTACCCTTTATATTGATTTTATGATCTATGATGTAATTTGTTGTATTTATCTTACTGAATCTTACTAATATAAATCCGGTGCCGTTGATAAGCAGTACTGCTTCTGTTGACGCAACTTAAAAGTCAAGTCTTTATCTGAAAACTTTTTTCTTTCCGGGTCATGTGACATTTTCCTGCAAGCCACCGGAACCGGAAGTACTCGACATTAAACCAAATCCGTTCTGTCATTCTGGTGACAGGAAGTGTTCTATGCTTCACTCTAGATTAAGGCATTCTTGTAGTTCACTTAATGGAGATCTTTTTTCGTGTAAATATTATCAACGATCCTGTCTGTAGTTGTGGATCCTCTTGCGAAACTGCTCTCCGTTATTTCTTTCATTGTCCCAAATATTCTGAACAGAAGAATTACTTTATTTGCTTCTTTGGCTTCTATAAACATCTATCGAGTCACTCTGGAAATACTGCTTTATGGTGACGTATTGTCATCAGACACCGTCAACTCTCATATATTTTCTTATGTTCAATTCTTTATTAAACAAACTTCCCGATTCAAGTAACTTCATTGTAATATCTACTCTATTTTCTGTAGTGTCACCATACCTTACTTTACTATTTCTGTCTGTTTCACTTTTATTACTTATATCTCTCATTTTCTTCCTTTCATATTGCCTCACTCTTCTCTGTATCTTTTTTATTTCCTTTTCAACATTAACAAGTGTGTGTGTGTGTGTGTGTGTGTGTGTGTGTGTGTGTGTGTGTGTTTCAACGGTCCGTTATGACGAATGCGTGTGTTGTGCGATCGTTAAGGAGAGGATTATATAAGGTTGTAGTAACTAATATCCAATCCTATTGTTTATATGACAATAAAATATGTTTAAACTAAACTAAAATTATAAATTTTGTAGAACATCAAATTTCGAAATCTTTGTCGGTTATGATTTTTTTTTAATCGCACGGTTTGATTATTTTAACAAAACAAAAATTTACGAAACTCTTACTCCATTGCTTCTAAAATTAATCAAACCAGGAGTTTAACCCCACGATTATGAGTACAGCATTCTAGTTGGATAAAAAAAAAAGATTTAATGTCGGCTAATGATGTCTTAAAATTTTGTAGCTTGCAAAATTCAAAATTAAAACAGAGATTTGTATTTGCCTATTAGGGGCCTTCATAGGCATGCAAAGTAAAAATTGTATATATATATATATATATATATATATATATATATATATATATATATTATATTATATTATATTATATTATATTATATTATATTATATTATATTATATTTATATTATATTTATATTATATTATATTATATTATATTATATTATATTATATTATATTATATTATATTATATTATATTATATTATATTATATTATATTATATTATATTATATTATATTATATTATATTATATTATATTATATTATATTATATTATATTATTATATTATATTATATTATATTATTATATGTGTGTGTGTGTGTGTAAGAAAGAAAAACTAGGAAAAGCAAACAAGAGTAACCAACAACATCAGACATAAAGCAGATAGTCGGTTCCATTATTCCATCTTAAAAAATATCATTTGCAACTTTTGACTTGTTAGGACACAATTTTTATTGGAATTAATGGAACACATAGCAAATTAACACTATGGCTATTAGCAATAGTGTTTCTTTTGAATTATATTATTTAAAAAAAGAAAAAAAGTAAGAAAGAAAAAGAAAATAGAAGAGAACCACTTATGACCTATTTTTCTGAATCAATTACTCATCATAATAATTTGCATATAAATTGTTTAACTGAATAAATTAAAGTTGTTTGTAAACAAAAATATTTATTTCTGTAAACTAAACCTCTACTCACTCTTGTGACGTCAAAAAATTATATAGCCTCATTTTATTTTCGGGGGACAAGGTGTTGCAGATCATCACGAATTAGATCTAACTATGCGAAGATTTATTTAACCGTAAAATTTGGTGTTAAACAACCGGAAAGATACTTATTGGCCTGATACTATATATAGAGCGGGTTCCCTCTAGTTTTTACACATCGGATACAGTTTCCAAGGTAAGACAATTTTAATGAATTTTTCGGGTTCATTTATTTATTTATTTATTTATTTTATATTTAATTTCACTACTTTTGTATACTTTAATTGAAATACTCTTCTGCACTGTGTTTATGTAAATTTTGTTGTATTTTTATATTTTCTGTTTATTCCAAATTTAAATTGAAAAAATTATAATTCAACTCAGTTGAAATGTTTAATTTCAAAATCTATTTGTAAGCTAGTTTGGATTCAGATGAAAAGTTTAAAATATATATGAAAATGGAATATGAAAAAAATGTTATTTAGAAAAAGGGCACATAAACCAAAATAAGGAACTTGTATTAAATATTGTGTGATTATTATTATTATTATTATTATTATTATTATTATTATTATTTCAGTCTCCCACCCACGAAAGATTGTTTTTGTACTGTTTCTTGTTAATTCTTCCGCCCAAATTTTGTCCGACAATTTTCTCAGAAATGGAAAGTCATATCAACTTGAAATTTTCTGCAAATAACTAGCAACATCTAAGTGTGCAATTCGCAAACAAGAGCTGTATTTATCAGAGTTTAATGCCCTCTCCAACGACACATTTTCTGTTAAATAGTTGTTATTCCATTAAAACTTGGTGGTGGTAGACTTATTCGTCAGTTTGCCTGCCCATTGATAATGTCTAATTATTATTATTATTATTATTATCATTATTATTATTATTATTATTATTATTATGTTTTACAGATGATGGAAATACACGAGATAGCGGTTTGGACCATTTTTACGTTAAGTACAACATTGGCATTACAACAAACAACGATTGAACTAATACAACCAAATGGAATCCGTTTTACAATTAAAGGTAAGGACGTCCATTTATAATGTAAATAAAAAATCTTTAATATTGTTTCTTTGTAAAAATAACTATTAAAGGATAGGGTTTGAGATGGGGTTGGAGTAAAGGTGTTTTGCGTTACAATCAAGATTCATTCACTAACATCGAGTTGAGTTGAGTGTTTAACGTCCCAGTCAAGAATATTTCACTTATATCGAGACATCGCCAACTATAGGCGAAGGTGCAGAAATTTTGCCTGTGAATTGCGCTAATGGCGTCATACAGCAGTGTTCTTCATCGTGCTATGCCTACCGTGACATGGGGCCCCTCGTTTATTTTAAATTCCCATCCGAAAGAACCGTTCAAGAATTTCATTTCGTAATGCATTAACGAAGTGATTAAGAAAGATCAGTCACTACCCATTTTTTAGGTTTTGGGTTAGACCCTGTCGTGGTTTCGAACCCATGGTTTCCCACTTACAGAGCGAGCACTCTATTAACTGAAATACCGCAGTGGTTCCACTAGCATCGAACGGCCAATTCTGAGATTATGTAAGAAACCTGATTACAGGGAGAAAAACAATGACCTTTGACCTTCGATTAACAATCTGACAAGATTCTTTCGAGATTGGAACAAAGGCCGCTAGACAAATAATAGAGGCCACACCAAATTAATTTTAGTTATACGGATTTTTTTTGGAAAAAATAAAGGCGAGCGAGCGATTGAAAATTAAATGTATTTTTTTTTCTAAAACATATATTTTCAGGCGAACAAAATTTGAACCTGGTGAGCGAGTGAAAAAAAATGCACAAAAAGATAATTATTGCAGGAAAAGGCAAAAACGTCTATAAATAACTGATAAAAGCAAAGAATATGCTGTTCTGACAAACTCCCATTCAATATAGCAAATAATAAATCAACCAAAAACTGTTTAATAATAAAACATTGGACAAATGTTGCCCTGATATTGTTAAATTTCCTTGAATGCAGCCAAAGATTATGCAGAAAAAAATAGATGGGAGATTTACTTGAAATTTTAGACAGGCGAAAAAACGAGTTGAAAATGAAATTAATTTTATTTTTAATTTTAAATTTTAGAGGCGAGCAGGTCTAACGAACTACAAATCAACTTGTAATGGCCAGAATGGACCTTTCTTCTCTTTTTCCTCGCGTTGCTCTCACGTTTAAAACTAACAAGTAACAAATGCAACCATGACAACTTCACAACAAAGAGGAATGGGATGAAGTTGAGCAATGGTGTTTTACAACCCACTCTTGATTTTTTCGCTTATATCTTCGCAGTCGTTTCTAAGATAGTGAAGAAAACCGAGTGCCCTAAGAAAACAATGACTTACGACAAGCAAACTGACAATTTTTTTCCACCCTAGGATATCCATAAGTGAACGTATTAATTAGATAATTAATGCGTCATTGAATTAATTAGTTAATTCATGCTAAAGATAGCACTAATTCTAACATACATATATAAATATATAGAAAGCATTCAATATTTATTTATCAAATTTCATTTATCTTAATTATTTATTATTTATTTATTTTTATGTAATTATTTATTTATTATTTATTTATTTTCAAGACGATGGGTACAGTTTAGTAGCGATACATTTTAGTATCAACGCCCCCTTAACAGGCACTCAAGGTGGCCAATATAACGTAGACATTCGGCAGAAAACAGGTAATTCTAGCACTGATATCAATAAGCCTTTTATTCTTTTACGAACGTATGTGGTGTCATATACCATCTTTGAGTGCATTTTATTATTAAATTTTAAAAAGGTATATGACAATTACTATTTTTGTTTTCCTTATTTTTCTTAAACTTTTTTTTTTTAAAAAAAATTTTATCAAAATTTTTATAAATTATTTATTTGATTTCATGCAAAATCCCAAACATTTATACTTGTGTCAAGCATTGTAAAGGTGTCACATTCAGAACGGACAAGAACCGCAAAAGCGCAAGCCGAAATTGTATAAATGAAAATAATAATTATAGAAAACAAACATTCCCCAAAGTTCGCCGAAAACAACATGATTCAGTTTTATAATTGAGGATGTAAAAAATAATTTTATCTCTTGGTTTTTCTATTTCACAAATTATTATTTCATTGTTTTTAAATTCCCATTCCATTTGGTTTATTTAATGGCGTTTATATTTTAACGTCCCATTCTTTTTGTAATTTTATGTTTGTAGTTATTTTTGTAAGGAAGCCCATTAGTGCCATATCAAAAATTTATGGTTCGTCATTTTAAAATAAATATCTAAATTAAATTTTGTTTCAGGTTCAAGTTGGGTATATGAAAAAACAAACATCAACTTAAGTCCCGGTGATGTGGTTAACTATTGGCTATATGCTTTAAAAGATGGGCGGGGAGTGCAGATTCTTGACCAATCAACGACCCTTACAGATAACAGCGGCACTGGCGGAGGTTTGTAAAATCTAAACCCTAAACTCATTGTTTTTAACATTTTGAGATAATTTGTATGTTTTTTATCTATAAATTCAGTTGCCAATTAAAAGCCATTTGTTATTTCGAAAAGGAATATATATATAATAGCATGTAAATTTTACAAAAAGCAAAACAGAAAATGTTGTTTTTCTTTTTTTTTTTTTTTTTTTTTTTTTTTTTTTTTTTTTTTTTTGGTCAATGATAAAAATTGCAACCAGTTTTAATGGATAATTAAGGAGTATTTTTTTTCGCAATTTTCATTTATATTTATTCCTCGAACGTGCAATCATTTAGGCTAAAACACAGAGCTACAGAGTGATAAATATTTAACATTTTCCGGATTCGTACTATAGACTTTACTTACTCACGTTATTTGTTGATCAATGTCAATGAAATCCAATATAACCATTAAGCATAACCATTAACAAGTACTGTCATTTATTTTAAAATGCAGATAGTGGCGGAACTGGCGGCACTGGTGGCACTGGTGGCACTGACGGAACAGGCGGAACTGGCGGAACCAACAACACTGGTACTACTGGAGGTACTGATGGCTCAGGCGGAACTGGCGGGAATACTGGCACCAGTACTACATCAACCGGATGTCAGAGCTACCCATGCCTGATATTTGAAGATAACTTTGACTTCCTGAATCATGATGTCTGGGAACACGAAATTAATGCCGGTGGTGGAGGGGTAGGTAACATAGAATCATTCTATCAAGATCGACCTGAAGGACAGTTTTTTCTGAACATTGACCTAACTGTTAATTTTGTTCTTTTTCTTTTTCCTTCTTTATTAATTTATTTGTGATTGCCTAATATTGTTTTTTGCTTACATATGCAAACTACTCTTTCTACTTTTAATTCAGACAATGTTTTTGGTTTTCAAACCAATAACACGAGTGCGCATGTACCGTATTTAAGATGTTTACCTGCTGCTGACACTAAAAAACCAAGGCAAAGTTTTATGCTGATAATAAAAATAATAATAAAAATAATAATGAACCGATAAACCTGTGTCTTTTTGAGGTGTACGCAACATTTTACAAATACCCCAAATGACTCAAATTGAACAGTGCAATCAGATTTACAATCTAAACTGGTAAACAAAACTTGCTGAATGGACTTTTCCAAAGTACCATGTGATTAATTTCAAATTACCTTTAGGTTATAAAATTATTTGAGGAAAGAACTCCTTTTTAAAGAAAAAATCATCTTGTTTGATTTCATATCCGATATACCTAACTTTTGCACAGTTGATTATGTATACTCGGTAAGCTAACGAACCCAACCGAGATTTAGATTTTACAACCATCAAATGCAAACATGCCGTTAACATTCAAAGCACAAACTCGAACTAAGAAACTGAAAGATTAAGTTTAACAAGTGAACTTCCAGATGGGAAATACAGCTGAGTGCTCTGGAAAAGTAAGCGTCTCCTGTCTATCTACAGTGGCTACACATTGAAAAATAAATGACTTTTTTCAATACTGTAAATTACTTATTGTTTTATTACATAAAATACATTTTTAATATTTAAAATTAAGATTAAATGTTACTGATATTATAACTCTGATTTCAGAATTGGGAATTCCAATATTACACCAATAACAGATCAAACAGCTATACACGTGACGGTGTTTTATATATCAAACCGGTACGTACGTACTTAAAGTCGGCCATATTCTATAACCCTATATTAAAAAGATGCAATTAAATAAAGCAAAATATTTTGTTCTTCTATAAAGGAATGGTTAATCTCGCTCGCCAAAATCTCTATTCATATCTTATAAGCGATAAAATTATAATAATCTTAGAAATTAGAATTCATTAGCAACATAGAAACACTTCGACACCTTTTAGGTAATGAAATTCGATTCGTATATGGTTTTTTGGTTAAATCTCATAAAAACACCACAAATTTCGATAATTGTTTTTCTAAAACCATTTATCTTTATTTTTTAACGTGTGTGTGTGTGTGTGTGTGTGTGTGTGTGTGTGTGTGTGTGTGTGTGTGTGTTGTAATTGGAAACTGTTGTGTTTGGGCCATTTTATTATAAAGGAATAAAATACTACGTGTAATAGTTATATGCAAATAACACTCTTTGTTGATTACAGACGCTGACAGCAGACAGATTTGGTGAAAACTTTCTCTACGCGGGAACTCTAGACCTCTGGGGTACGTATAGCACACTTTTGAAAGAATGCAAAACTGTTTCCTCCGTATTGATTGATTGATTAAGTGGTTGATTGAGTGGGGTTTAACGTCCAAGTCAAGAATATTTTATTTATATCGAGACGTCACCAGTTATAGGTGAAGTGCCAGAAATTTTTACCTTTGTAGTGCGCTGAGGACGATGTACAGGAAGTGTTCTTTAGCGTGTCACGCCTGTCGTGACACAGGGCATCAGCTTTGAAGATTTTCTCCGAAGGGTCCCATGACTTTAATTTCATTTTCAAACGGTCACTACCAATATTCTAGTCTTGGTCTTACCCGCAAGGGGTTCGAACCCAAACCTCCTACGACGCCAGCAACTTGATTACTAAAGTTCATTTGTGATTTCATTGCGAAAAAATACATTTATACCATTTTTCTCAATAAATGGTTTTAGAAAGTACAGTTTCACAATCATCCACTCAACTGAGTGTACACTCAACTCAAATATTGTCATTTTTTGCTCATCAATATTTTGAAAATTTTAAGTTTTATGAAACAATGTTTTGTTTTGTTCAACAAAACTACACTAGATGATTAAGATATGACATTAGATATTCATTTTTAACTGTGTAATGTCTTAAAAATTGACATTGAAATATTCCAGAATTTGAGTTGAGTGTACACTCAATTGAGTGAATGATTGTGAAACTGGGGCTATATAAACATTGTACGAGGAGTTATTTTGAATAAATTTTCTAATGTCTAACAAAGTTTTCTGAGACATATGTGAATAATTTTACCATAATTTTTGTTTTGTTTTCATGCCGACTTTGACCAAAGAAAATTCGATATTTTTGTCCCAAGAAGATGTTTCCAAAGTTGCAAACATACAAATTGTTATACTTCTTGTTAAAATTCTACAAGACAGTTAAATAATTAGGGGATAAACTAACTTGTAATTTTACTGTCGCTAATTGTTTTTTTTTTTTTTTTTTTTTTTTTTTTTTTTTTTTTTTTTTTTGGCGACGCGTTAGGGATTTAGCGAATAATTTTCTGCAAGATTACTGTCAGAAATTTCGGCTAACGCCCAATCAAACTTTTATAAATTTATTGAATTAGAATGTTGTATTTTTATGTCATCATGTCCAGAATTTCAGATTAGCGGTTTTTCATTATTTTTGTTATTGTGTTTAATTGGCTGCAATAGTCAAGAAAGTGTTGACAGTATTGTAAATGTGTATTTTATTCTTGGTTATTGTAGGTGCTCAACAAGGAGATATGTGTACAGGAAATGCATTTTATGGTTGTAGTCGACATGGATCATCAAGCAATATACTTAATCCTGTACAATCAGCCAGGATAAGAAGTTCACGTGGATTTAATTTTAAATACGGGAAACTTGAAGTAGAAGCAAAAATGCCAAAAGGTGACTGGCTATGGCCTGGTAAGAGTTTTAGTGCATTTATATCAGACATCACAACGCACTTTCTTGTTTTTGTATCTGTTTCCAAAAATACTGCATTGATATCACAACCCATTTACTTTTTTTTGTATTTGTATCATTTTCTAAAAAGTTGTTTCAAATTGAAATAATTTCCTATGGCTGTGGAAATAACTAGTAATAGTTGTCAGTTCAAGAACCGCGAAAACCACCAGTCAACGTTCGGCATGTGAACTAACAAACTTACTTTAACTAAGAACTATTCATGTGGGATTCGAACCAAGGTAGTGTGGATCTGTGATTCTTTATCTGTGTTTGAGGTAACTCGGCTAGTGAAGTCCCCTGAACAAAAAATCAGATTTAGAAATGTAATAAATAAGTATGAATTTGTTTTTGTTTTGGTGCGATTAATCAGTTCGTAATTTTAAATTTATTTCGGTACCAACAATTTCGTTTTTCGAACTGCTGTTATTGCTGATAATTAATGAGTGGGTTGTAATGATTTTTAATGTAGTAATTTTTCAGATTATCGCAACGAAAAAGCGGTTTTCTTTCAAATCTCTAAGAATTAATCTAAAAAACAAGATCATATGTGTGTAAAATGTGCTTGTGCGTTTAAAGATCTGTGTTGTACTAGTGCGTACCCAGGGCGACTTAATATGCTATCTCAGAAAATCAACATGTCACAGAAACGCCTACCGCTTCCGAAGTCACATTAACCTGGCACCGAATGAGTCAGTCGATATTGTCCTCTCCATGCCAAACGTCAGGCGAGATAATCTTATCTCAATTTTAAAGTCTTATGTTTGAACCTGGCTAGGGTTCGAACCAACGATCTTCAGGCGGACGCTCTACCACTGAGCCACCAAGGGGTTTTTTTTTATTGACAATGGTATTTATTATGAAAAAGACATGAATCTGCTTTGCACATGCATAAAAAACCATGGTGTTACATATCTAACGAATAGATAGACGTCTCCAATAAAACTGGGGATAGGAAGCTAATTGGTTTAAATTCTGGTCTATTAAACACCTTCAGAACTAAAATCCAAACAGGAGCAGGAAACCGGAGTTGACCACTTTAATGTATTATTCTGCTAAGGTAGTTCACAGTTTAGTTAGCGTGTTGTTTTTGATTATATTTACAGCTATTTGGATGTTACCTAAGTGGTATGGCTACGGTAACTGGCCTGCTTCGGGTGAAATTGACATCGTAGAATCTAGAGGTAAGGATACAGTCTTCGGGGAAAAAATGCACTTTTTTTAAATCTCTTATTACCAAAATGTGTTTTTGCCATAATGCTAAAAGCTTTAGCTTGTTCATAATATGGGACTCACCAGCGTACACAGTCATGACCAATTACATGGGTGAAGGACAATCATTTTGTTGTGAAATCTATATCCCGTAAAATGATATTGTTTTTAAACTTCCCGCTTAAACGTAAATGTGAATTAATCAGGTGGTACACTGTTGACCCCGCCTATTATAAATGCAAAACCCCACCCCTTGGCTCATGTTTGTAAAGTACAGATGTAGTAAATAAGCACAATATCACATTCCGTAACGCTAAATGTACATGTAGCTTCATAAAATACTTTTTACGAAATAGTGGACGATTGTTGGTCGACGTTTTGTAAAAGAGTCAACAAAAAAGTTTTAAAAATGTAAGGATTTTTTTAAAATTTTATTTTATTTTTATTTCTTTTTTTTATTTATTTAATTTTGTTTTTGTTAAAAAAATCGAAACTAATGTGCTTGTTGAATATCACACAGGTAACGTAAACTATAGAGATGGATCCGGAAAATCAAAGGGAGTTGATACTATGGGAAGTACCATCCACTTTGGTCCAAACGCAAACTACAATCGTTGGTACACAGGGCATGTGACCAAGTAAGTCACACACACACACACACACACACACACACACACACACACACACACACACACACATATATATATATATAAAGAGAGAGAGAGAGAGTCTTTTATGTTTCGATGAATAAAATCATTTTTGATTGACCCAAACTCGGAGTTTTGGATGAAGTTGGATTTGAGTGATTACTACGCCTACAAAACCCCGTAAACCATAATTCATAACATTCCTAGCAGATTTTAATGATAAAAAATGATCGGATCGTATTCACAAATGTCAAGGTCATTAAGAGTACATTATATATATTCCAGCTTTTCCATTCTGTCATGTGCCTCTTGCATTATTTTATTTTCTTTTTTTCCAGAACATTGTCCTCGGGAAATTTCGCCGACAGCTGGCATACATATGGACTAGAATGGGATGAAAACTCTTTGAAGTAAGAGTGATAAAGAAATTTTATATAACGGTCATCGTCTTTTTATCAAGAAGACTTGGTCCAGTAAAGTCGTTATAGTAGTTTTTTTTTTTTTAAATATTTTCTTATTTAAGTTATGTTTAACTGACTTTACATAAATACAAGTCTTAAGTGTATGAAATTTTTGAAATTCATTTGTTTTAAATTAAGTTAAATTTTAAAACCGCATTGAAATAAAAATCTTATCAATTATTAAACATAAAATTTTCCACGCAATAGTATTTAAGGAACTATACGCGCCCATCCCTAGCCAATCAGCTAAGTATTTGAGTATATTTATAAAGTAATGATTTGTCTTGTTACTTTTGTAAAAACCCTAATTTTATTAATGAAAAAATTTCACTAAAAAAAAAATTAAAAAGTTTTGCATGAAAAAAGAAAATACGCAAAAGGAGACTGATCTCGTTTTCAAACTATGTCATTGGAACAAACGGAAGCCGTTTTAAAAATTGCATTAAAATATTTTCTGAAGACAAACTTAAAAATGAAGTAATGATTTATTGATAATAATGTAGTCTTAAGTGTTGGTTACGATCCACACGTGCTTTTCAACGCCGAGGTTCGGTTTTTAGCTCACCTGAGCACAAACTGCTCAAGTGAGCTATTGTGGTGGGTCATTGTCCGGCGTGCGTCGTGCGACATGCGTTGTACGTCGTGCGTCAACTTTTGATTGTTAACACTCCTGAAGCCACAATTTAAGTGCAATCTTAATCAAACTTTCTCAGAATGATGCTCTTGACAAAAGCTAGCTCAAGTTCGTATATAGCCCATGTTGGGTCAATAAGTAGGTCACTAGGTCAAATTGTAGAAAAACCTTGTTAACACTCCTAAGGACCCAATTTTAGTCCAATCTTCATCAAACTTAGTCAGAATGATGCTCTTGAAAAAAGCTAGCTCAAGTTTGAATATGGGCCATGTTGGTTTAATAAGTAGGTCACTAGGTCAAATTGTAATAAAACCTTGTTAACACTCCTGAGGACCCAATTTTAGTCCAATCTTCATCAAACATAGTCAGAATGATGCTCTTGACAAAAGCTAGCTGAAGTTCGTATATGGGCCATGTTGGGTCAGTAAGTAGGTCACTAGGTCAAATTGTAGAAAAACCTTGTTAACACTCCTGAGGACCCAATTTTAGTCCAATCTTCATCAAACTTAGTCAGAATAATGCTCTTGAAAAAAGCTAGCTCAAGTTCGTATATGGGCCATGTTGGTTTAATAAGTAGGTCACTAGGTCAGATTGTAGAAAAACCTTGTTAACACTCCTGAGGACCCAATTTTAGTCCAATCTTCATCAAACTTAGTCAGAATGATGCTCTTGACAAAAGCTAGCTTGAATTTGTATATGGGCTATGTTTGGTCAATAAGTAGGTCACTAGAATGAATTATATAAAAACCTTGTTAACACATATGAGGGGATCCATTTTAGACCAATCTTATCAAACTGTCTCAGAATGATGCTCTTGACAAAAGCTAGCTCAAGTTTATATATGGGTCATTTTGTGTCAATAAGTAGGTCACTAGCTTGAAATATAGGAAAAAATCTCTTTTAAGAATAGAAGCTCCAGTTTGCCAAAATCAAGCTGAGTGTACATCATTTTCAGGTGAGCGTCCAGGGCCTTCATGGCCCTCTTGTTTGTGTTGAAACGTTTGCCAGTTTAACGAGTTTATTTGTAACTTCCGGTTTTTCCAACCCTCGCATAATAGACACCTTCTGTATTACGAAGCGGGATGACTGACTTGTATTTTTTAGTTTCAAACAACCAAAATTTGGAGATAAAATGCCTCTTGAAACTTTTTTATAGCCTCAGTTGGAAAGACGAAAATATTTAACTATACTCATTTCTAGATATATTATTATTTATTAATATTTTTTTTTCAATAATTCTTTCATTTGCAGATTTTTCTTAGATGGAAGCCTGATAATGGATTTATCGCCACCTGCCGGTGGATTTTGGGAACATGGTGGTTTACAAAGAACAAATGTTCAAAATCCATGGAGGTATGCAACTAAAATGGCGCCATTTGATCAAGAGGTAATATTTCTTCAATTGTTTACATATAAGAGTTAGAATAGTTTAATATGACTCGAACCACATCATTGTATTCAATGTTACATTCATTTCCGGATCCGGTGTCCATTGAAAGTTTTAAAATATATCTAGTGGCAATGAAAAGTCTGTAGGGAGTATGAGTGGTCTAAATTTGGGTTCATAGGCCTTTGTTTATTATATTTCTCGTTCATTCTGGGCCTTGGTTTTCAAATTGCTTAATTTGCGAGATAAAGGATCTCATTATCTCTCACTGAATAAGTTTAAATCCAACTAAGAACAGATATAAGTATGAGAAAAAAAAAGTACTTATGCTTGCCGAATTTCTCTGATTTTCTCCGGAAACTATTAATTACCTAGATTTGATTTTAGGTTTAATAAGATTTGAAGCGAATGGTAAATAGAAGTCGTCCGCCATGTTTTTTTCATACACATACCCTGTGCAAATTTCTTTATTTAGAAAATACCACAAGCTAAATTTTTGTTAATTTTTGAACAACACATCAATTAGCGCGCCACGAAGCCATTTGTAACGAGCAATCTCATTGGCCAAATTATTTGATGTTCGTAAAACCAGGTTTTACGATCGTAAATTTTATTAACGGTCGTAAATGTAATTTCTTTAAAAATGCACAATAATTGTGGTAAACCTTGTTTTGCACCTGTGTAAAACCCGAGTGAATGAGTTTATACATGTACATGAAGTAAACCAGCCAATCAAATTTTAATTATATTTAGAAATGGGGATAATTTGGTTTCCATCGTCTCAAGAACATTCAGCCTCATATAAGAAAATGGAGGGCGTAAGACTATTCCTTCAATGTACCTCGCACTCCCGTTTATTTCTTGTGATTTGTTCTTGCTTTTCTTTTCTATGCTTAATTTAATTGTCCTCTGTCCTGGAAACAATATATTCTTTTTTAGAGACGGATGAGTTTCTAACTTCATACATAACAATCTATAGAATAATAATAGATAATAAATAAATATTGAATAAAAAATTAAATAAATATTGAATGAATAAATATGAAATAAATAGATAACTGAATAAATGAATTAATAAATAGATAGATAAATAAATAAATAAATAAAATAAATAACAGAAAACAATATCATACCAATCAAATTGCTTGAAAAACAAAGATGAATTGAAGTTATTTACTTTTGTTTTAGTTCTTTTTGATCTTTAATGTCGCCGTTGGAGGAACAGCTTATTTCCCGGATCATTTAAACAACTCCCCTTATCCAAAGCCTTGGAGTGATAAATCTGGAACAGCACCCCTCGACTTTTGGAAGCAAAAACATAATTGGTATCCAACATGGAACCCTTACGTTCGGAATGGAGAAGACGCCGCAATGAAAGTAAATTATGTTCGAGTGTGGAAGTTAAAAGCATAAGCCACCAATGGCGTTATTATTATTATTATTTTTTTTTTTTTGAGTTTTTATATAATTAACTTTTTATAAGAACTTGAATGTTTAATTCTAAAAATAAAACGTTAGGGGTAATCTGTGTAAAAAAATAAAATATAAATGCAAGGATAATGTATTTTGTGTGTCTTGCCAATTAGGCTATCATTTAGCAGAAATTGAAGGGTAAAGGTTCTAGCCTTCAGACCAAGAGCTGCCACGTTGTGGGTTCCATCCTAATCGATTCAGTGAAGTAAGAAAGATTGCCAACCTCTGCTAGTTGGTATAGTATCAGTTCCATGATTTATGACACTGTGGTCAAGTAGCACACAGAAGTTACATATGTGTACACACACGTGTATAAAGCAGACCCGACCCGATTCAGAATCATTCACTCAGTGAAGTGTACACTGTACTCAAATGAGGGAATATTAAATGACAATTTTTAAGACATTACATAGTTAATACTGAATATCTCAAGTTATATATAAATTGTTGAATATAGGTTTTTAAAACAAAACAAAATAAAATTTTTTCAAAGTATTGATAAAAATGTGAATATTTAAGTTGAGTGTACACTCAAATGAGTGAATTATGTGAAACTGTAGCCAGAATTCGCACATCATTTTAAATTGTGTTTGAATAACCCTTGGTGTTAATTCGATGATGAGTGATCTAAAGCGCAAACGAAAGGAGTAAAGTGCCTCTTACCGCCTAGGTTCAAATCCTTCTAAGACAGATCCTAGTGTGAGAATGTATGTTAGTTCGCTTGTCAAAGGTCGGCGGTTTTCTCCGTGGACATTTATTTCCTTACCATCTCAGGACTTATATAAGTGAAACAATCTTGACAATGGCATAAGACACCTTTAATCAACTCAACTCAACTGTTAGTTATCAACTTCATGAGTTGCTGAACAATAGCTTGTATAGGCCTGTATAGGACTGATTTGATTATATCCGGGAAGAATTCAGTAATGGTGTTTAACGTCCCAGTCAAGAATATTTTCCTTACATCGAGACGTCGCCAGCTATAGAAAGTGCAGAAATTTTGCCTGTGAGTTGCGCTGATGTCATTATACAGCAGAGTTCTTTATCGTGTCACGCCTGTCGTGACACGGGACCTCGTTTATTATAAGTTCCCATCCGAAAGAACCGTGACTTTTATTTCGTAATGCCAAGTGCTTGGTGAAAATAACAGTCACTACTCACTTTCAAGTCTTGGGTCAGATCAGGTCGGGGTTCGAACCCACAACATCGAGCACTCTGCCTACTGAGCTACTACATCGGTACATCCACAAATCCTTGATGAAATGTATATTAATGTTGTAATGTTCTAGTCTTGTTATTGTGTCTAAGACACCTATAAATGTATATTTAAAAAAATTTAATTAAAATTCATTAAAATCAACTTAAAAAAAAAGTTTTGCATAATTCACTGTCCAAAAACCATGCACTTGACTCAAACATTAATTGTATAATCCCAGATAACCGATTTAAACAGTGTTAACATCAGGAAAAAAATTGTAACTGCTGTTCACAAGAACCTTCCATTGACGTATTTAGACGTAAACAAACTCTTTAAACTTTAGATTATCTTTTCATGTTTTGATAACCTTGATAATATAAATATAAATATTGTGTAATTGATGTAAAATCTGTTGAATGACATATTGCCATGTTCCCATGTTCGCCAACTTGTCTTATCTAATATTTAACTAAAAACTCAAGAACGGCAATAATTCCACACACACACACACACACACACACACTCTCTCTCTCTCTCTCTCTCTCTCTCTCTCTCTCTCTCTCTCTCTCTCTCTCTCTCTCTCTCTCTCTCTCTCTCTTAAATAAACAAATTGTTGATTATATTAAAATCAGTTCATATGTTAAATACTTGACAAAAAATTCTATTTTTGAGTTGCTCGTAGGATTTCCTGATTCAAAACCTCGACAGGGTCTTGGTCATGAAAATGAAGAATTTTAATACAAAGATCAGGCCTAAGGTTCTCCTTACAAACAGTGAAATATTATGTTTTATAATATTATATATACAATTTCGAATTAAATGAAACAAATAATGCAATAAGACTCTCGCTTAAAAATTAGTTGCCGGATATTGAGTACATCACGAAAACGTTTAGTTGTAACAAATTCCTGATTGCTTGCCATGAAGTCGTTTTTGGGCCCGCGGTGGTTCAGTGTTTATGGTCGGTTTGTTGAATGTTGTTTTACGTGATATCAGCAATTTATAAAATATTATTTTTATTTTTTAAATTATGTGCAAGTGTTTCTGACCAGCATTGTTCTGGTGTCCACTTCTGGCGAGCTTTAGAGTCCTTGTACACCCGCCTGCAATGTTGCAAAAGAAATTATTATTATTATTATTATTATTATTATTATTATTATTATTATTATTATTATTATTATTATTATTATTATTATAAATAATGATGATGATGATGATGATAATAATAATGATGATGATGATGATGATGATGATTATAATAATTATAATAAATAATGATAAATTAATAATAATAATAATGATAATAATAATAATCATCATCATCATCAATAAAGTTTGATAATAATAATAATAATAATAACAATAATAATAATAATAATCACGATAGTTGGTTAGTTTTAATGTTTTACATCCCATCTGGAATTTAAGGTTATTCGTAACGAGAGCAAAAATATTTTGGTTATGTCTAAGGGTAAACTTGAGAACAAGCCCGAGATATTACGAATATCACATTTAAGCGCACACCTAGGGCGACCTAAGATTTTAGCTCACCGAGTCAGTTTGCCGCTGACAAGCATACCCACTCCCCCAAGTCACCAGAAGGTGAGTGATTGTCTCTGGGTATTCCGATATCCTCCACCAGCCCTAAATGGCCGTCTTAATTAAGTGGAATTAATCCTGACTTTTGCGTTAACCAACATTCTCAAAAATAAAATGATTATTTAAAGTTTTACAATGCAGATAAATTTTTTTTATTCTTATACTTTTACCTTAAAAAATACTAAAACAGCAAATACTTGTTTTTTACACAAATTTTTTTCAAAAATTATCAAACTCAATCAAAGCAAACGAATTTAGAAAATTTGGGAACATATTAGAAACTACGGAAGACGAGAAGGGTCACCAAAAATAAAAAATATAACTGGTGCGCACGAGCTGCTAACATGTTCGCAAAAGTTAGTATCTGGTGCGGACGAGTTACTAACTTAAGCGCACAAGTTATGGAACTTGTGCGCACGAGTTACTAACCGGTTTCACTAACGAGTTTCACAGCTTGAGCGCTCAAGTTATTTACTGGTGCACACCAGATACTAACTCGTGCACGCAAGTTATATTTTTATTTTCGTTGACCCTTCTCGTCTCCCGTATAGAAAAACAAAAATTAGGTCCTCAAAAAAACTTTAATACGGAAGCCGACAGGTGCCACCAAAAAATTATGTCGTAATTACGACTTACTATCTCGTAATTACGACTTGGTTATATTGTAATTGCAACTTACGTTTTCTCAATTACGAGTCGTAACATTTTACGAGATAGTAAGTCGACATCACTAAGTCGTAATTACTAGAAATTAAGTTGTTAATACGAGTTAATTAAGTCGTATTTACGACATGTTTTTTTGTAGGTGACACGTACTTTTGAAAGTTTAAGTCTAACTGTTAAAGTTATTTTTAACAGGATATCTTTGCACACAGCTCCCACTCAGAACATGTTTTTTTTCCCTGGATCAATTGCATAATACCATGGGATGACGTCAGCAAATTTACAGGAAGCATTTTTATTATACAACAGATAAGATAACCTTTTTTGTGTAAAGTATAAAAATTGAAACTTTAGTTCGTTTTCGAGATCAATCAATTAAAGTGGACAAAGAGTCTAGAATGAACTGCGAACTCGTTTTTGTTGTTTGTTGCGCTTTTATCGGTAAGTTTTGGGCAATGAAGTACATGTATTAGCGGGTACAGCTGCTGGTGGAGTAAAACTCTCCGAGGGTATCCATAACTCAGTAGGCACTACTTCGTGCTGTCAGAAAATATACCATTTAACAAAATTTTCAGCCGTCTAATTTTTCAAATTTATCTAAAACTAAGGTCTGCAATGCAAAGCATTCCTTAGCTGGATTTGGATTCATATGGTTTTGGAACTTTAGATTATTTTTCAACTGTTTGGCTTATGTTTTTTATCTATTAAAATGTTCGGCCCCTAGTGTCACTGATGAGGTATGATTTTCCGAAATGTGCACACATGGCACATCAAAATTTAGCAGGTATTTGTTATATATTAAGAAATTTTCCTTTGTTAAAAATTAGTTAAAACATTTACCAAGTTCACTGAGCGTTTCTTTGTCCTCCTTTTATCTGAAGGCAATGTTTAAAATGAGAAGCAACAACCGTTATGGAAACACTGATAGGTGGTACTGAAAAATAAAAAAAAACTATAAATTAAAAAGAACGCAATATATTTTTTTTAAAAATCGTGGTAATTGCTACAGGGCATATATATATATATATATATATATATATATATATATATATATATATATATATATATATATATATATTTGTGAAGGATTAAAATCTTATAGAATTTCCAGAGAATACAGAAATTAACAATAATATAATTTTTCCGAGGGTATCTCTTCACAAGCGTGTTTGTTCCGTAGTCACATAATTTTTTTTAAAATATTTTTTATTCAAAAATTTTCTCATAAAAATAGCAGTAAGATAAAATTAAAAATCATTCGCCTAACCGTATTTTATTTTTTAAACGAAAAAAATCTTCTTCAAGTTCTTCTGTACATGGAACAGATTTTGAAAAAAGTTAAAATTTAATGACTTCAATGATCCAGTTGGCCCTCACCTAAGATTACATCAAGGTACATTGTATTTTAAAGTTGATAAAGGCCAACCGAATAAATATGCAAATCGCATTTTTCTGAAGTACATGTTGTTTAATTTAAAAGAAATCGATCCTTAAAGATGCAATAGATATAGTTTAAAAGTTTTGATTTTTTAATTACAAAAAAGTAGCAAAGAGCCATAATCAATAATTGGGTGTTCGTTGTTGTTCGAATTCTTCAAGGGGTGATCATCATGAGTATTTAAATCAAGACAACATAATATCTTATAATGTAAACTAGGAAGGTGCATAAAGAATATTTTGGACATAATGAATTTGTTATCTTGTTGAAATCATTAATTAAGAATTGTTAGATGCACAGAGTTTAAGAAACTCTTTAAATACGTCTGGTTATTTTCCCCTTACTTCAGTAAATTTTATACGGATTTTTTTATATTTTTGATTAATGGAGTTTTGTTCTCTAACTATGTATATGCACAAACAATAATGAACTGATAAAACTGACTGCCATGTTTTCTGTGTTAGACCAAATGTATTTATTTAAGATATAATTACATGTTAGCATGAGTTTTTTTTATTTGCTGACGCACATATGTTTGACACCATTATGGCTATTCAAGTGACTGTATATATATATATATATATATATATATATATATATATATATATATATATATATATATATATATATATATATATATATATATAAAATTAATTTAAAATTGTCAAGAAATGTTGCGTTAATGGTGCTTTTACTTCCTTTACCGAGCCAACCAATCACTTAGTATGGCATTGGCATCTAAAGCAATACAAACGCCATTTCTACACAGTTTCATAGTTAGATAATTCTCTTAATCACCATAAGCAAATAATAAAAGACAAATAAATACAAAAACCGTGTTTTCGTTTATTTCAGTCATGACTGTTGCACAGCATCAGGAATGTCACAACCATACCCAGTGTCATGATGCTTGTCCTATCGGTCATCCCGTCTGTAACCATCAGCACGCCTGTCGATGTAACTCTGGGTCCGACTGTACTTCCAATAGCGACTGTGATTTACATCATCATTGCGGCAGCCATCATCCACACCATCATGGTCATCAACACACAGTTACTGAATGCGTGAATGGCCACTGCACGTGTGCATAACGCTTTAGCGTAAGTTATTCCCTTCAAACGTAACTTCCACGAGTTTTTCATTGACAACATATGTGAAACATTGAAAAACGCAAGGAAATGCGTGTGTATGAAGGAAATGCATTGAAAAAATATATCAAAATTTATAAACACACTAATGAACAACAGAAAAGATGATTAGTTGGTTGCTCATCAGCAATTTGTTCAACTTTTCGAGACGAGAGCAAGGTGATTGCTCTGAATAACATTTTATTTACCCGCAAAAGGTTGGTTCAAACAACATATGTACTTAGCTATATATCTACTTAGTGGAACTGTCGAATTCGAAACAACATTAAAAATGCATTATTTTGAGCACTGAGTCTGCAAAGTTTATTGAAACAAACAGCGATTTGACTTCCCACCCACCACCCCCACTCTGACTGTAAACGTTTTTATATTATATTAAACTCCCACACTGTCTGAGAGAAATGAGAATCCATTTTAATCAACGTTATTTCATAAACTAGAACAATACCATAACTTGCCCTTTTCCCTTTTTTAATTTCTATTTTGTCTGCAGCTATGGTATATTCAATGTAAATTCGTCCCACGAATTAGTATTAAAGCAACTATACCTTCCTAGCCAATCAGTTAAGCTTTGTGAATGTTATAAATTCATGGTTTGTCTTGTTACTTTTGTAAAAACCTGAATTTTATTGCTGAAAAAAATTACTAAAAATAAATAAATAAATAAAATACTAGTAACTATTTTGAATATGAATAAATGGCGATTTAGTTTTATTTCAATTCGAAAGGTTAATGATGTACGTAGACGTCATATTCAACTCAGTCTGTAAGTTAAACACTGGTATGGCTGTTGTTTAATGTCACATCATAATTTTTTCAGCTATTTGTGATAAGATAATTTTAATTACTTATCTAAATGATTCATAAAAAAATAAGAAATCTGGTGCGCGGCATTTTGAATCGAGTATATTTGTTCTGCTTTGTTCAGTTGTGCACTAATACAAACCTTTTAAGCGCTAGTGCACTTGCTCGCAATGTCGCAGATACATGTCTCCGACTATTCAGTGCATTATCCTTGTATCCTGACACCGAGCCAACTAGTAAAGGTGGACGACAAAGGAAAAATTCTTTCTCACTCGCGATCGAACAGGACAAAACCAACAGCATGAGACACCATTAGTTCAAAGGCCAACCGCTTTATCACACGGCAACCGCGGATCCCGTCTAATCTCTCTCTCTCTCTCTCTCTCTCTCTCTCTCTCTCTCTCTCTCTCTATATATATATATATATTGTGATTTGAATATATTTTTTTTCTTTTTAGCAGGAATGATGGCATTGAAACAGTCTACAACCTTGCCTACAACATTGATACACAAATAAATGAAATTTATGATTATAATACTATAGAAATGAAATAAAATACCCTTTGTTAAAATTGGTTTGATTGTTGCGTTTAAGTCAATTTAAAAAAGAAACGAATGTGAAAATTGTGCTTCCTGCTCTGTTTTTTGTGACAGAAGATAATGCGAACAGGAAATCTGTTGAAAGAGTGTATTTGGCCCAAAACACCAGTTGCCATTTATAGGTCGACAGTAACAAAATTAATTGACCCAGCTTGGTTATATTAATATGCATAAGAAAATTAGCAGCGTTAATTAGAATTTTGTTTAAATATCCTACCAGTGAAAAAAAATCCGTGTTTTCGGCAGGTAAAGAGAATAGTAACCTCGATTTTTTCAAGTCTTAGAATGTATTCTACTCCATAATGGTTCGAACCTGACAGCCTATTTTTTCGTTCAGAACACTACAAAAAGTTCAGTTAAAAACAACATCAGCCGAAACAAAATGTACTCCGCAGTTTTTTTTTTTTATTTAAGAGTAAAGGTTTTCCGTCATTTATCATGATAAGACCATTTTAATACATGTACTGTTTGTATTACGTTCCATGCATTTGGTGCGTTGCAATTAATAAAACGTGTTTTTCGTATCGTATTTAAAGCTGCATTAAGTTTTTTATTTTTCTGATGACAAATTGCATTAATTGTCCGTCATTAATATCCAGATGTATTTGAAATGGTATTATGTATCCTTTACTAAGTCAAAAATGACAAATTCAACGAATTTCTGTGTTTAATTTATCGTATTTCACCGTTATGAAAGTTGTGTTTTAATGACCCGGTTTTTCATAACGTAACCATGTTCTAATATAAAATCCCACATGCTACATCTCGCTGGGAAATTATTGTTGTTTCTGTATTTATTCGAGCTTTTATCGTTGAACCAAATGTAACATTGTTCATTAGGAACATCATTAATTAGTTCAGCACCGTTTCATTTTTTTAACTTAACGCAGCTTTAACTAAAAAACTTTAGGTGGATAAGGCGTTAGTCTTTTAATTCACGGCAAAGGTTTGACGGCGGACGACAGGTATATCGTAGGCTTTTAGTGGTTGGCTAAATACCAATTTAATGGGCTATGTGGTATCATTGTTTGGCTTGTGGTTTGGGATGTTTGACTTAGTGGTTTGCGATGTTTGGCTTAGTCATCTGTGATGTTTGCTTAGTGGTTAGATGTTTGGCTAAGTAGTCTGACGTTTGGATTAGTGGTTTGCAACATATGGCTTACTTAGTAGTCTCCTATGTTTGGCTTTGTGGTCTGATATTAAGCTAAATAGTCTGAGGTTTGGCTAAGTTGTCTGTGATGCTTGGCCTAGTGGTCTTATAATTATCCAAGTGTTTTTTTTATGTTTAGCTTTGTGGTTTGCGATGTTTTACCTAAATTGTCTGTTATGTTTGCTTAGAGTTCTTATGTTTGTTTCAGTGGTCTGCGATGCCTGGCGTCATTGTCGGTGAAGTTTTGCTATTTGGTATGATGTTTGGCTTAAAGATCTGCAATGTTTGGCTCAGTGGTCTGCGATATTTGGCTTAGTGGTATGATGTTTTTCTTAATGGTCTGTAATATTTTGCTTAGTGGTAAGATGATTGGGTTAGTGATCTGATGTTTGGTTTAGTGGTTTGTGTTAGTGGTCTAAGTTGTCTGCGATGATTAACTTAGTAGTGTTTGATGTTTAGCTTAGTGGTCTGCGAATTCTGGCTTAGTTGTTTGTGATGTTTGTCTAAGTTGCGTTCTCAAAATTAGTAAAGATATTTACAAGGCGTAAAACTATATATTTGCAGTTCACTCTTCTTCCTCTTTTTGTTTTGTGTATCGATTATTGGATAAGTCATTATTCAAACAACCTAAGCCACAATGGCAAAAGAGATCATGTTGTTTGGCTTAGTGGTTTTCGTTTTTTGACTCAGTGGTCTGATGTTTGGCGTAGTGGTCTGCGAATTTTGGCTTAGATGCAGTTTTGATGTTTGTGATGTTTGTCTAAATGGTCTGGTGTTTTGCTTTGTGTTCTGTAATCCTTAACTTAGTGGTCTGTAATGTTTGTGTAAGTGGTCTGATGTTTGGCGTAGTGGTCTGCGAATTTTGGCTTAGTTGCAGTTTTGATGTTTGTGATGTTTGTCTAAATGGTCTGGTGTTTTGCTTTGTGTTCTATAATCCTTAACTTAATGGTCTGTAATGTTTGTGTAAGTGGTCTGATGTTTGGCTAAGTTGTTTGCAATTTTAACATTTGATCGAGTAGTCTGTGATGTTTGGCTTGGTGGTCTGTGAAATTTGACTTGGTGGCCTGTGGAGTTTGAATAAATGGTTTGTGATGTTTGGCTTAGAGCTCTGATGTTTGAGTTAGTTGTCTGATGTTTAGCTTAGTGGTCTGATGTTTAGCTTAGTGGTCTGGTGTTTAGCTTAGTAGTCTTATGTTTGGCTTAGTGGTCTTATGTTTGGCTTAGTGGTCTGATTTTTGGCTAAGTAGTCTTTTTATGTTTGTGTTAGCCGTCTGATTTTTGGGTTAGTGGTCTGATGTTTGGGTTAGTGGTCTGTGTTGTTTAACTTATAGGTCTGCGATGTTTGGCCTAGTTGTCTGATGTTTGACTTGTCTGTGGTTTTTCCAGGAACTAGTAATCCCTCATTCAAAACCGGAAAGTGCGTCCTCAAAATAATTGAAGATTTTAACAAGGCGTAAAACGATATTTTTCCAATTCGCTTTTCTTAAGATCTTATCCCTTATATTTGATATTCCGGTTATTGAATAAGTCATGATGCAAGCAAACTACAGCCACCAACAACAAACTAAATCATGATCATTTAAAATAAAATAGGTCAGGAATAATACACATGACGATTTTACAATGAAAAATAATTATATGACAAGATCGGCCTATTCGAGGCGGTTTAGTGTTTGCGATGGCTGAGTGGTTTAGTTGTTATCCGACTCACTGCTGTTGGTTCGACCACGGTGATCCGCCAAGTCAGAAAGTTATTTCCTTGCCGTATACCTTTACAGATTGACTCGATACAGTTTAATAGACTTTAGGACTGTAAGATAATTTGCGACATTGCTTGCAAGTGTACTAGCATTTTGAAGGTCTTATATATATGGCTTTTCTGGGCACTTGGCAATCCTCGACCATCCCAAAAATTTACGTGACTGAAAAAAAGTTAAAAACATTCAAGGTTTTATTTACATGCAGGTGCGTAAAACTCTTAATTTCCCCTAAGTTATAAAAGAGTTCTTATCTTTTTTGTCGGTGCCCGGGTTATTGGATAAGTCATTACTTAAACAACCTAAAACCAATGACCTAAAGACAATATCATGACAGCCAAAAATAGAATAGGTCAGAAATTATGCAACTGACGAATTCACAAAGATTGATAAGATTGTAACAAGATTGGTCTGTTTGATAACAATTTGAATAATAAAATAAAATGTCTCAAAATACGAAGAAAATCGAACGTATCTTCTGAGGAAATCATAGTTTGTCCAAGAAGTTAGCTGGAACGATGTTTTACTTGTTTCACTCATATCGAGGCTGTCAGTATATGCCCACTTGTAATATTGTATTACGATTTATCAAATTTTATCGTGACAAGAGCAAGATTATATATCTCCTAGAATTAATTAAAAACCTTTTTGTTTATGCATGAAATGTGCGTGTTTGTATTGTGAATTCATCGTACTAGCGCGCACCCATGATAATGTGCTAGTCTTAAAAATCAGCTTTCCGCCAACATGCATACCACTCCTTCAGTAACACTATCCAGGAATCCCAGTTGACACTCTATTCTGTTAATGTCGAGCACTTGGATTGGAAAAAAGTGTCGAATTTTAGTGGCTTGAGTATACCAATTTGGGGTTCGAACCCTCGACCTCTCGCTATCTATGTTGACGCTATACCACTAAAGCGGTAACAGTATTGATTATTAAGTCAACTAAACTCAATGTAAGAAAATTCATAAGTATATTTAAACTTACTTTAAGCTCATATTAATATTTAACGCAAAAATAACCACGATATATACGAGTGCTCCCTTCCAATGTGGGAGGTCGGGGTTCGAACCCCAGCCGGATCTGCCTAAGACTTGAAATAAAGTTCGCAAAGCACTTGGTATTTTGAAATGAAAGTAGCGAAGTCCATCGGAAGAGATTTTAATTAAAAACCGACGCTCTGTGTCACGGAAGTCGTGGCACGCTAAGAACACTCCCTTCATATTGCTCTGAGCATCCTGCAAAGGTAGAAATTTCTGCCGCTAAACCTACAGCTATTGATGTCTCGACATCAGTTTAAAAATATTCTGAAGTGGGATGTAAAACCCTATTTAATCAATTAATCAGTCAAACTACATCCAATAATTGTCAAAGAGTGCTGAAACTAAAAATCAGAATTTATTATCATTACTACAAATTCTCGATTAATGCTATTTTATCATCTGGATTTAAAACAAAAACAAAAATAAACTTAAAATTAAAATAAATAAATAAATAAATAAATTGAAATAAAAAATCCGACTTGATATTGCTAAAAAGCGATTTGCAAAAAAGATACTAATTGCATGCGTGTGCAAGAATGGTAACATTGTCATGCCTTCTGCCGCGTGGATTATAATACAACATATCAAAATGAAATAACAGATTTAATATCTGAAACAGCGAAGTTGAAGCAAAAGTCGTGACCTTATAATTTTAATATACATGTAGTTTCGTGTTTTACATTAAATACTATGGTCTAAAATTAAACGAGTCACGCGGAGTTCACGAATTTGGTTTTGTAATCTGGAACAGTATTTAAAGAAATGGTTTAGCAAATCACACACACACTTCAAGCTACAACCTCTTAAGGAAAAGCATCAAAATGATCTGCAGAATTCTCTTTGTCTTTGCCGTTGCAGTACTTGGTAAGTGTGATCAGTTTAAAATCAGTCCACAATGAGAGGATGTTTTTATAAAATTTTCATTTCATTATTCAGTTTTTTTTATATTTCCTGAATTTTTTATTTCATACAAAATATTAATACATATGCAATCCATTTGAAAAAAAAAGTTTTAAATAATTCAATTTTTCGTTAATTCAGTCACAAAAAAAAAATAATAATAAAATTAAAAATAAAACGATCACAGAATACTGAAAAATGGAGGAAAAAAATTAAGTACCTATCATATTTATTTATATGAGACTTTTTCGGAAAAAATAAATTGGTCCTTATTAATATATAATAAATATAATGTTCACGCACATTTGTAGGTTTTTTTTGTGCAAAGATGTGACATTCCTATTGACTTTAGGAAGTTTAAATATTGTTTGAAAATAGTTTAAATAATAGTTATGGATAGTCAAAAACCTCGTCATCGGAGGGTACGTTCCTGAAGCCTGGTTGTTTAAGGCGTCGTCAACTAACTTTTGTAAAACTGAGAAAGAACAAAATTTTCCGCATAAACGACGAAAGAATTGTTTTATTGTTGTCTTACACGCTCAATCTGTACAAACCGAAGCAAAAACATTTAGCAGCTCCAAAATGTATCTTCGGATAAGTTAATTCTTTTGAGATTATAATTTTTTGTTGGCAAGAAATGCTGATTTTGCTTATGCGGTGTTAAATTTGCATTCAACAAAATTTTAGATTAAAATCCGTTTTGAAATAAAATCTTTCTTACGTTTCAGCTGTAGTTTTCACAGCCAATGATCAATGCCAAACCAATAAAGACTGCTCATGCCCAGGCGAGATAGCAGTTTGCGCACACAACAACGTATGTCACTGTCACCACGGATCCGCCTGCGATGGCAACAACACATGTGAAGCTACTATATGCAAAGAACACGGTCATCACCATGCCACTCCCTCATGCCATCATGGTCATTGTGTATGCCACTAATAGGTAAGTCGCACCAATACCTTCTAGATTTATCAGATTTGTATTTCTTTTGAGGTTTAACGAGTGATTACATATAACATATAGCATTTACATTTGTTTCAAATCGGTGTTTGATTTGTGAACAATATGTTGCAAACTTTTTAAAAAGTTAAATTTATTTATTTATTTATATTTAGTTAGTCAGGTAGGTATTTTAACTGTTTATTTATTTATTTATTTATTTATTTATTTTGTTAATGGTGAGGTAGAAACACCTGTTGAAAACAAACAGCAGGGCATATCACGAATTAATCCTTGTGTATTGTACATTTGTCAGATAATAGTTTTGAGTTGAGTTCAGTTGAGTAATGTTGTTAAAAGGCCAAATGAAAAATATTTCACTAATATTGAGACGTCGCCAGCTATAGGCGAAAATAAACGAGGTCTGGTCATGGTAGGCGTGGCGCAATAAAGAACCCTGCTGTATAATGCCAGCAGCCCAACGCACAGGCACAATTTCTGTCATTCTGACATTCTGTCATTTTTTCAGAAGTCATCAATAAATATTGTTATTATTTGTGTGGTTGTTGATAGCTTAAAAGGTAGTTGGTTTAAAACCGAGGTGGACGATAAACGTAAAAACAAAACTTTGAATGATCTTTCCGAATGCTTTCTCACGTCCGAGTGGTCTAAAGCGCGCTTACGGATCGCAGTGCCTTTAAATATGATAAATTCCTGCTTTTGCAGATCCTAGTATGAGAAATTTCTCAGGGTACTCCGGTTTCCTCCACCATCCGAGAACTGATCGCGCTTCGGTAAAATTGAAAGAATCTTGATTGGGGCGTTAACAACATTTCTCCACTTCATACAATTATATTATTCATTTCTCTATTTTTCAGGTAATTTTAGAATAAAAACAAAGTTTTCACCAAACTATTAAGAATTAAGAAAGAAAAAAAAACAACAAAAAACAACGACAAAAAACAAAACAAAATAATGTTAGTAGTTACATTTGATTAAAAGATAATAAAGATACTGTAAGATCATTTATATTACTGTAGTTTATTTTTTGTTCCCTTTAGTAATTCATAAAAATATTTTGGATTAATTTTGTGGAATGGTGTTTTCAGTTTTTTTTAAAGTTTGTTTGTTCTCAAGTGGCTTGATAAGTATAAAAATGTTTTTGTGGAATTAAATACCCCGCCCAAATAAATAAATAAATCAATCAATAAATCAATAAATAAATCAATAAATAAATAAATAATTAAATAAAATTCAAAAAACATAAAGATATGAAAAGAAAAGAAAAGAAGAAGAAATGTTGTAATAACGATTATACACTTAAAAAGAAGGGGGGGGGGGTGTTTTATGTCGTTTGGGTTACATACTTATGTAAGGGAATATAATTGCATTGATGCAGGGTTTTGCATTTGACGTTACACATTTTCGCCTACGTTGCCGGCGGCTTTTTGTAGCTACACACACTACCACTAATTTTTTGTAAAAAAAATTCGAAAATTGTGCTTCCTGCTCTGTTTGTGTGACAACAGAAAATAATGCGAGCAGGAAATCAGTGGAAAGAGTTTAATTGGCCCAAAACTCCAGTTGTCATTTATAGGTCGACAGCAACAAAATTAATTGACCCAACTTGGTTAATATGCATAAGAACATTAGCAGCGTTAATTAGAATTTTGTTCAATTATCCTGCTAGTGTAAAAAAATCCGCGTTTTCGGCAGGTAAAGAGAATAGTAACTTCGATTTTTTCAAGTCTTAGGGTGTATTCTACTCCATCATGGTTCGTGTCTGACAGCTTTTTTTTTAAATATTTTTAGTTAGAAGCATTACAAAAAGTTCAGTTAAAAACAACATCAGGCGAAACAAACGTACTCCGCATTTGTTTTTTATTCAAGAGTAAAGGTTTTCCATTATTTATCATGATAAGACCATTATAATACATGTGCTATTTCTATTACGTTCCATGCATTGTGTGCATTGCAATAAAGATCATATTTAACTCAAACAACTTAAGGTGGCTAATAGGGCTTTCATCGCAAAGGTTTCGACGGCGGTCAACATGTATATAAGTAAATTTGTTTGTTTGTATAGAGCTCAATACATTTTAATGGGCTATGTGGTCTGCAGTTTTTGGCTTGTGCTTTGCAATGTTTGGCTTAATGGTATGATGTTTGGCTAAGTGGTCTGTGATGTCTTGCTAAGTGGTCTGCGATGTTTGGCTTAATGGTCTGATGTTTGGCTTAGTGGTCTGTGATGTTTGACTTATTGGTCTGCGATGTTTGGCCTAGTTGTCTGATGTTTGACTTAGTTTTCTGAAGTTAGTTTGCTTGCCCAATGTTTGTGGTTTTTCCGGGCAGTACGGATTCCTCATTCAAAACCGGAAGATTTTTACAAGGCGTAAAACTATATTTTTCCAATTCGCTTTTCTTGAGATCTTGTCTATTATGTTTGGTTTCCCGGTTATTTGATAAATCATTATGCAAGCAAACTACAGTCACCAACGACAAACTAGATCATGATAATCAAAAACAAAATAGGTTAGAAATACACATGACGATTTTGCAATAAAAGATAATAATATGACAAGATCGGTCTATTCGAGACGGTTTAGTGTTCGCGATGGCCGAGTGATTTAGTTGTTATCCGAATCACTGCTGTTGGTTCGTCCCCGGTGATCCGCAAAGTGAGAAAGTAATTTCCTTGCCATAGACCTTTACAGATTGACTCGATAAAGTATAACAGACTTTGGGATTGTGAGATAATTTGCGACATTGCTTTCAAGTGTACTAGCATTTTAAAGGTCTTATATATATGGCTTTTCTGGGCACTTGGCATTCCTCGACCATCCCAAAAATTTACGTGACTGAAAAAAAAGTTAAAAACATTCAAGGTTTTATTTACATGCAGGTGCGTAAAACTCTTAATTTCCCCTAAGTTATAAAAGAGTTCTTATCTTTTTTGTCGGTGCCCGGGTTATTGGATAAGTCATTACTTAAACAACCTAAAACCAATGACCTAAAGACAATATCATGACAGCCAAAAATAGAATAGGTCAGAAATTATGCAACTGACGAATTCACAAAGATTGATAAGATTGTAACAATATTTGTCTATTTGATTTCAATTTGAATAATAAAATAAAATGTCTCAAAATACGAAGAAAATCGAACGTATCTTTTAAGGAAATCATAGTTTGTCCAAGAAATTAGCTGGAACGATGTTTTACTTGTTTCACTCATATCGAGGCTGCTTATATATGCACACCTGTAATATTGTATTACGATTTATCATAATTTTTTTTTGTAAGTTTTTCGTGACAAGAGCAAGGTTATAAATCTCCAAGAATTAATTAAAAACCTCTTTGTGCATGCATGAAATGTGCTTGTTTGTATTTTGAAGTCATCGTACTAGCGCGCACCCATGTTAATGTGCTAGTCTAAAAAATCAGCTTTCCGCCAACACGCATACCACTCCTTCAGTAACACTATCCAGGAATCCCAGTTGACACTCTATTCTGTTAATGTCGAGCACTTGGATTGGAAAAAAGTGTCGAATTTTAGTGGCTTGAGTATACCAATTTGGGGTTCGAACTCTTGACCTCTCGCTATCTATGTTGACGCTATACCACTGAAGCTGTAACAGTATTGATTATTAAGTCAACTAAACTCAATGTAACAAATTCATAAGAATATTTAAACTTACTTTAAGCTCATATTAATATTTAACGCAAAAATAACCACGATATATACGAGTGTTCGCTTCGAATGTGGGAGGTCGGAGTTCGAAACCCCAGCCGGATCTGCCTAAGACTTGAAATAAAGTTCGCAGAGCACTCGATATTTTGAAATGAATGTAGTTAAGTCCATCGGAATAGATTTAAATTAAAAACCGACCGTCTGGGTCACGGAAGGCGTGACTCGCTAAGAACCCTCCGTGCATATTGCTTTGAGCATCCTGGTGATGTCTTGACATAAGTTTAAAATATTCTTAAGTGGGACGTTAAACCCTATTTAATCAATTAATCAGTCAAACTACATCCAATAATTGTCAAAGAGTGCTGAATCTGTAAAAACCAGAATTTATTATCACTACTACAAATTCTATAGATTTTTAAACAATTAATGCTATCTTATCATCTGGATTTAAAACAAAAATAAAATAAAATAATAATTTAAATAAATAAATAAATTGAAATTAAAAAAATCCAACTTGCTATTGCTAAAAAGCAATTTGCAAAAAGATACTAATTGCATGCGTGTGCAAGAATGGTAACATTGTCATGCCTTCTGCCTCGTGGATTATCATGCTTCATAAACGAAATAAACAAATTTAAGATCTGAAACAGCGAATTTCAATCTAAAGTCGTGACCTAATCATTTGAATATACATGTAGTTTCATGTTTTAAATTAAATACTATGGTCTAAAATTAAACGAGTCCCGCAGAGTTCACGAAGTTGGTTTTGTAATCTGGAACAGTATTTAAAGAAATGGTTTAGCAGATCACACATACTTCAAGCTACAACCTCTTAAGGAAAAGCATCAAAATGATCTGCAGAATTCTCTTTGTCTTTGCCGTTGCAGTACTTGGTAAGTGTGATCAGTTTAAAATAAGTCCACAATGAGAGGATGTTTTTATAAAATTTACATTTCATTATTCAGTTTTTTTATAATCCCTGAATTATTTGTTTTTCATACAGAATATTAATAGATATGCAATCCATTTGACAAAAAAGTTTAAAATAATTTAATTTTTCGTTAATTCGGTCATAAAAAAATACAACAATTACAAAATACTGAAAAATAGAGGAAACATTTAAGTACCTATTATATTTATTTGTATGAGACTTTTTCGGAAAAAATAAATTGGTCCTTATTAATATATAATAAATATAATGTTCACGCACATTTGTAGGTTTTTTTATGCAAAGATTTGCATTCTTATTGACCTTCGGCAGTTTAAATATTGTTCGAAAATAGTTTAAATAATAGTTATGAATAGTCAAAAACCTCGTCATCGGGGGGGGGGGGGGGGGGGGTTACGTTCCTGAACCCTGGTTTTTTAAGGCGTCGTCAACTAACTTTTATAAAACTGCGAAAGAACAAAATTTTCCACATAAACGACCAATGAATTGTGTTCTAAATGTTGTATTAGACGCTCAATCTGTACAAACCCAAGCAAAAACATTTAGCAGCTCCAAAATATATCTTTGGATAAGTTAATTCTTTTGAGATTATAATTTTTTGTTGGCAAGAAATGCTGATTTTGCTTATGCGGTGTTAAATTTGCATTCAACAAAATTTTAGATTAAAATCCGTTTTGAAATAAAATCTTCCTTACGTTTCAGCTGTGGTTTTCACAGCCAATGATCAGTGCCAAACCAATGCAGACTGCTCATGCCCAGGCGAGATAGCAGTTTGCGCACACAATAACGTATGTCACTGTCACCACGGATCCGCCTGCGATGGCAACAACACATGTGATGCTACTTTATGCCAAGAACACGGTCATCACCAAGCCACTCCCTCATGCCATCATGGTCATTGTGTATGCCACTCATAGGTAAGTCGCACCAATACCTTCTAGATTTATCAGATTTGTATTTCTTTTGAGGTTTAACGAGTGATTACATATATCATATAGCATTTAAATTTGTTTCAAATGGGTTTTTGATTTGTGAACAATATGTTGCAAACTTTTTAAAAAGTTAAATTTATTTATTTATTTATTTGTATTTAGTTAGTTAGGTATGTTTTTTAACTGTTTATTTATTTATTTATTTATCTATCTATCTATTTATTTATTTATTTATTTACTTTGTTAATGATGAGGTAGAAACACCTGTTGAAAACAAACAACAGGGCATATCACGAATTAATATCGTGTATTGTATACCGGTCAGATAATAGTTTTGAGTTGAGTTCAGTTGAGTAATGGGGTTAAACTGCCAAGTGAAGAATATTTCACTAATATCGAGACGTCGCCAGCTAAAGGCGAAAATTAACGAGGTGCCTTGTCATGGTAGGCGTCGTACAATACAGTGCCCTGCTGTATGATGTCATCAGCCCAACGCACAGGCACAATTTCTGACAATCTGACATTCTGTCATTTTTCCAGAAGTCATCAATAAAATATTGTTATTATTTGTGTGTTTGTTTATAGCTTAAAAGTTAGGTGGTTTAAAAACGAGATGGACGATAAAAATAGAAAAAACTTTGAATGATCTTTCCGAATGCTTATAGATGTTTGTCAGTGTCGATTGTCATCAGTGCCCGAGTGGTCTAAAGCGCGCTTACGGATCACAGCGCCTTCAAATATCTGCTCTGGCAGATCCTTGTATGAGAAATTTTGTCAGTTCTCTTGTTTTCTCAGGGTACTCCGGTTTCCTCCACCATCCGAGAACTGATCGCGCTTCGGTAAAATTGAAAGAATCTTGATTGGGGTCTTAACGACATTTCTTAACTTCATACAATTATATTATTAGTTTCTCTGTTTTTCAGGTAATTTTGGAATAAAAATACAGTTTTCACCAAACTATAAAGAATTAAGAAAGAAAGAAAAAAAAAACAACACAAAACAACAACAAAAAAACAAAACAAAATAATGTTACTAATTATATTTGATTAAAAGATAATAAAGATACTCTAAGATCATTTATATTACTGTAGTTTAGTTTTTGTTACCTTTAGTAATTTATAGAAATATTTGGAATTAATTTTGTGGAATGATGTTTTCATTTTTTTTAAGTTTGTTTGTTTTCAAGTGGCTTGATGAGTATAAAAATGTTTTTGTGTAATCAAATACCCCGCCCCAATAAATAAATAAATAAATTAATGAAAAATAAATAAATAGATAAATAAATAAATAAATAAATAAATAATAAATAATAATAATAAAATTTTAAAAATATATATATAAAAAGAAAAGAAAAGAAGAAGAAATTTTGTCATAACAATTATACACTTAAAGGGGGGGGGGTAGTTTTATGCCGTTTAGGTTACATACTTATGTAAGGGAATATAATTGCATTGGTGCAAGGTATTGCCTGTGACGCTACACATTTTCGCCTTCGTCGCCGACGGCTTTTTGTCAATCGGATCACCTCGGATGTCTCGCATACTCAACAAATATTTGTTGAGTGTGCGAGACATCCGAGGTGATCCTAATGGCTTTCCCATTTTTCGCTATTCGGAACGCATATATTGAGACTTCATTGGTAACCATGTATGTATAACCACGCTCTCTATCCTAGTGTAGATTAAAAATTTAAACTTTATTTCTTTTACAACGATTTAGAAACAAGTTGTGCAACTGATATTAATCTTGCTCGTTGGCCCGAATTGTAGCGCGCGTGAGGTCTTATTGTGGGAGGAAAACCGGAGAACCCGGAGAAAAACCTACGTGCTCAAGCAGGTGACCTCATACCTTATCACATACGACGCTGGGTATCGAACCCCGGTGCATTGGTGATAGGCGGGAGCGCTAACCACTGCGCCACTTGAACACCCAAGATTATAGATTATTTCACTTCTATCGAAACAGTCAACATTATGAGTGTCAAAAGGGCCGAACACAAACTTTTGCAGACTTTTGCCTGCATAAGTTTAATTATTTCAAAAAAAAAAAAAAAAAAAAAAAAAAAAAAAAATTTGGTTTGATGGTTGATTGATTGTTTGACGTCGATTCGGCATTTTTTTTTTCAATTTTTAAAACAAGAGCAAGTTATAGGTCTCTAAGAAGAAATCTAAGATCAAGTTTGTGTATGGTTAAGATGTGCGAGGGTATATTGTGGTCTTTCTTAGTACTAGCGTACTCAGGGTGATTCTAATATAAGGTTCTAATCACCGAGACAATATAACGCAGTTAAGCATTAGACTCTCCTGGTCACATTTTACTGGCAGGTGAACCAGTGGATACTCTGGCCTATTAATGCCGAGTGTCAGGCAAAGAAACAGTATACATCTTTACTTATTTCTATATTTGGTATCGTTCGTGTAAACAAGGTCTAGATAAAATATTTAGACAACATTAAAAATGTTTCCATCTTTATAAGATAATATACTTCTGTGACTGATTTTGTAGATATTTTGTTAGCTCCTAACGTTTTCAATATATGTCTAAGAAGGAGATTGGGTTGTATAAATGGTGTTTTCGGCTCTAAGCGAGATTCTTTTTTACTTATATCGAGGCGTTTCCTTTATGAATGGTAGAGGGAACCGGAGTGCCCGAAAAAAAAACCCACTGGCCTTCGGCAAGCAAAGAGACAAACTTTCTCACGCCAGAATCTGACTGGAGTGAGAATCGAACCTAGGTCTGAGATGCTTGTAATGACTAAAGGATTTAGGACTGAGTTCGGTCACCACTCACGTGACCAATAAAATTTGAAATCAGATAACTTAGATCCGAGTTTCTGAATTTCGAAAAAATTTACATGTTATAAGTTGACTTCAATCTACGAAGTTAAACAGATTCAGCATAAATAAATGTAAATTGAGTGGTATTGATACCAAATCAGATGCTGAGGTAAGCGAAAACAAAAATTCGTTAAACTGTATGCATGAGTGCCATACTCCGGAGATTGAACCCGGTTAAACATGTAGCTGACCGGGCTTGATAGATGGCAGGGTAGTTCAGTCTAATAGCATCGTTAAAGTATTGGAAATTCCTTGTGTTCGAGTCCCAGTTTGGTCGCCAGCCGAATTTGCATTGCTCTTGCAATTGTATTAAAATGAAATAAACTGTTTACATTATTTCAATGATATTATTTTTTAAATAAATAAATAAATAAATAAATAAATAAATAAATAAACAAATAAATAAATAAACAAATAAAAAAATATCATTTTCTAATTTATTTATTTCTGAATTAACTTCAATGCATATTATAAATTTAACATTTAAAAAATCTTTCAAAGAAACAGTGCATTTTAACGCTAAACATAGCAGTGATAGCACAATGTTGCCCCGACCTAGGGTTGCCATGACGTCAAAATCATAATTGTAATGACGTCATATTTTGTTGAGTGAATTGCATTTCGGGATACACTGACACACAAACTTGGAAAAAGACAAACAAAAGCTGCACGTCAGGATAAAGAAAATGCCATTGATTATTAGGGAAAATCCTTTTAGAAGAAAACAGAATCAAAAACGAAATGAACAACCGTACAAGAGAAAAAGGTCAATGTTTGAATGTAAAACTCCGGATCCGAAGGAACTGTCATCGGAAATAATAAAAGCAGATTGTCTTAATCACGGATATCGGCTAATACGAACACTCGGTGAAGGGGCTTATGCAAAGGTAAAGTTAGCCGAAGTTATGCCAAGTAAGCTCGCTAGAAATGAAGCAATGTCAGAATTAGCAGCTGATACAGGTGAATTACAGGTAAATAATTAATAAAAGTGTGTTTTCTTAACCATTAACGGTGTAAATTTTGGTACAAAGAATGGAATTTACAACACTAATAAATATATACGTATATATACTATTATTATTTTCACGTTAGACAGTTTTCCTCAAAGTTTTATAACTGACGCTCTTTGTGATAGTATTCTTGTTTTAATTTTTTAAATTTGTTTTTGTTAACATCAATTATAGCAAAAAAAGTTTTTAGCTTCAAATGTGTAAATTATTCTGCATCTTATTTATTTATTTATTTATTTATTTATTTATTTATTTGAGAATTGCATCTTTGCTTTGTAAATATAAAATCAGAATAAACTTAGCTAACCGAATATTCTTTATTCGTCTTTGTAACTGATGTTTAAACTTTTCTTACAACTCAATATGAAAATAAAGTTTTGCATATTATTTCAAGTAAAATATTACAGTATATTCAGTCTAATTTTTTTTTAATTTCATCTCTAAATATTTGAATTTATTTCATTAAAATATTAGCATAATTTTAAAAAATATCTTTAGACATTTTCGGAATTCTAAAATCTAAAATCTTACAACGTACAGATCTGGCAAAAGTTTAACATTTGTCGAATCAGTAGCTCTTCTAGGCCACTTGTTATTAATATTTGTTTCCTACAGAACATAACTTTAGGAGCAAATTTTTAGTTGTTAATGTTATTCCTACTTGATAAAGATGAAGTTATGCTATAGAAATCTTAAACTGTGATAAGCTATTTCTTTCTTTCTTTCTTCTTCTTCTTTTTAAAAATAATTTCCTGTGATATTTTTTTCAAATTATGAAATAAAAATTTATGCTTATTTGTTGCACACGAAAACAATGAAACATAAAATAAAATAAAAATTCGTGCCTCTAGCAGTGAATATTTTATCAATTTAATCTAAGGATAAATTCAGATTTTTTAAAATTTGGAGGTTAATCGCCAGAATACTTTTTTCAACACCTGTGATTCTTACAGTTATTTTAGCGATTTTCTGTTAGTAGTTGAAACTATTGAGATGACTGTTAAAACTTGTTCATACCCTTTTCCGCGGCGCTTTCAGTTCGCGCTTGAAACTGTTCGTGCATTGTTTCTGTTTACTAGACGAAGATAAAATATCGAGAAGAAAAAACTTACAAATCTTTATTGTAATTTATATGAGAAATAAGTTGATGATACTCTCAAATAAATATATAAGTAAATAAATAAATAAATTAATTAATTATTAATTAATAACTTAATTAATAAAACCAAGTTTAGACTCAAATTACTCCAAATAAAAGTTGAAAATAATAAATATATAATTATAAAATACATATTACAATTACAAAATATATAACTATGAATATAAATACAATTTTATAAATTACCATTCTGTATCAATTTTGATTTTCAATTATCTGTAACAGGTTGCTATAAAAGTGATTTCACAAAGAAGAGTTCCGAAAGAATTTTTACGGAAGTTTCTACCTCGTGAGTTAGATAACCACTGCAACTTAGCTCGCCACCCTCATGTGGTAAGTCTATTTACCTATATACATCTATCTGTAACTACAAGTTATGTTTGTGATATTCGACAAACCTCGGCAACACTCGTAATACTCTTAAAATCTCGGTTGTACTTCTCTTGCACAATTCATGTTTCTTCGTAAAATGTCTCAAATGAGTTTTCAGACGTGTTCAAATATGCAAGAAAAATACATGTATTTGTCGTGTTTTATCAAAACGACTATGTTAATTAAAAACTGTTAACGATTATTGCAAGAAAATTTCAATGCTATATATACAGAGCTGAAATGTTTTGCTCATTCTGTGCCAGTGGAAGCGAATCCAATATACATCTTGTGTTCTTAATCTTAAATATAATACCGTTATATCAGTAATTTTTCAACGAATTGAACGCTTCTGTCACATCAGGTCGAATTGAAGATAAACAGCTAAAACATAAAAACTATAATTTTGCAATTGTGACCAAGCCCCCGGTTTCACAATCATTCCTTAACTTAAATCTAGCAAATATGAATCCTTAGTAATTTGGTTAATTGTTTAAATGTCCAGAAATTTAGGATGTCATTTTGAAGGGGTTTTGAAGCTTGTAACATCTGTACACATTTTTATCGCAAAATTTTATTTGTTACTCAGAAAGAGATTCTCAAAATTTGCTAAAATTAAGTTAAGGAAGATCTTAGTTAAGGGGTGATTGTGAAACCAGGGCCTGGTTCCTGCAACAATTACAAGATTATAAGTGTGTGTGTGTGTGTGTGTGTGTGTGTGTGTGTGTGTGTGTGTGAATTTTTTTTCTTCATTTTTTTTTTCATTTATAGCTCTGTTTAATTTGATTAAAGGAATTTTTTTATTTCATTTCCAGGTTCAAATCTACGAAACCTTTTCAACAGATGAGCATGTATATATAGTGATGGATTATTGTGCCAAAGGGGATTTACTAGATCTCATAAACAAGCACATCGGGGATAACCAGAGAGGGATAGGTGAGGCGGCGTCTAGGAAAATCTTTAACCAGCTGTGTCAGGCGTTACGTCATATCCATAACAACGGTATAGTACACAGGTGAGTTTTTTTTTAAAAAAACAAAAACAAAAACTGGAAATTCGTCATCTATTTACTTTGCAAGCCGTTTGATCGGAACAAATATCTTGCACTGTAAAATGATAAAACTTATGAAAATGCTTATTGTGTAATAAAAGAAAATTTAACTGATCATGTAATTAAATTTTTTTTTTTTTCAGGGATCTGAAATGTGAGAATGTATTACTGGATGAAAATTTGGACGTTAAATTAACAGGTTAGGATCTCAATATATCAAATTAGGCTTATTAAGATTTTCTGCCTACCACAGAATTCCGTCATCATCCTTCTCCTTTTCCTCCTCTTCCTCCTCCTCCTCATCATCAGTTTTTCTTCATTTTCTTCTTCCATTATCATCATCATCTTCTTCTTCTATCATCATCATCATCACCTTCTTCTTCTTCTATCATCATCATCATTATCTTCTTCTTCCATCATCATCATCTTTTTCTTCTTCTTCTTTTTCTTCTTCTTCTTCTTCCATCATCATCATAATCATCTTCATCATCATCTTTTCTTCTACTACTTCTTTTTCTTCTTTGATTAATTACGTGTGTGAATTTTTAAGTCGGTGAAACGTCATAATTCAGTGATGTGCATTTCAGAAAGAAGATGTACATTTCAGAAGAAAAATATCTGGGAACATTGCTGACATGTACGTTTTTGTTGGTTTATTTATAGATTTTGGATTTTCCTGCTATGTGCCAGATAGAGGTACTTTACTGAAAACAACGTGTGGATCATACGCATATACAGCTCCGGAAGTTATCAAATGCAAGTCCTATGATGCATTTAAATCTGATACCTGGAGCATGTAAGTATTGTCACTGAATTGAATATTCCGGACAGGTGTCCTCACTCCTTCCAAAACAATCGTAACACTTTATTCTAAGTTATGCTGCAGGGATAATTGTGAAGCATATTACCTTTTTCTGTGCCAGTATTCCACGATTTGGCACAAATCAGATGTCAAAAGAGATAAAAAAAAAGTTGAGCGTTTCAAATCGATATTCTTTTTTGAAGAAACAGATAGTAGCGGGAAAAGGGCCTTTTTATCACGTCACAATAGCAATCTCTACAACAGTTTCATAGTGTTTGAATCTGGTGTGTGTAATATTTTAATTTCTAGGTTAAGTATATAGAAATCTTGGTTTATAGACACACAGAAACTTTATTTAAAAAATTTCATTCATACTATTTTGAAATATAAAGGTAACGATTATTTTAAAATGATTGCCCTGTCGTTTTTTTTAAAATTTGGAATAAAAACCTGTAAACAAAGAATTCTGTCAAGTAAGACTAGCTCTTTTGTTTAATATTGCATCTAAAAAGTATTTATATAGACACCACCTGTCACCTAAGTCAATATTTAAGTCACTTGACAGTATTTTAACTTATTTCAAACTAGATGAACACTTTCAATTAAACCCATGATTGTTGGTTGTCAAAAACCATCAGCTGTTTGTATTTACCTAACGAAAGTCAGAAGATCGAGAAAAATATATAACGAGCATTTCGACTGGTTCTTAGATGATTTCCGTTGCCAATTGTAATCCAATCAGATGTTTTGATTAGAGAGCAAGTACATAAATCAAAAGTTTGGGAAAGTGTAGTATTTTCCTTTCAAAGGACGACGATATTGTGTTATCAAGGAAAACTAAACATTTATATCATGCCTCGTTCAGTTGTCTTATTTCAAACATGCTCTATTGTAAATTTGTTTTCTCAAAAATATGTAATCTGAATTTTATTTTTTGTTTAAAAAAAGAAAAAAATTAAATACATTATTTCATTATTTATTTATTTATTTAAAAAATAGTTTTCAATTTAATTTACACTAATAATTTTTTGGACAGAGGGATTATTTTATTTGCTATGGCTAATGGTAGACTTCCATTTAATGATGCTCAGTTATCCGAGATGGATGAGGAAATGAGAATGCAAAGACTCAAATTTGAGAGAACGATCTCGTTCGGTAAGTGAGCATATTTAGTTTGGCTTGATTCATTCCATTTATTCTACTTTTCACAAAATTGCGTGGAGTGGATTTCTGGTGTTTTACACATAAGTCAAGATTCGTTCATTTATATTGGGGTGGTTATTTCAGGGATGATGTAGGAAACCGGAGTGTCACCGACCTTTCGGCAAGCAAACTGACTACGATCTGCCCGAGCAGGTTTTGAACCTAGGCGGAAAGAGGCACTTTTATTCATAAACCTGCGAGGTTTATAGAACACCGAGGTTCTCTGTTTTTTAGGGCTAGCACATGTTTTTTTTAACCATTCCAGCATTTTGCTCAGAGAATACTTGAAGTAAAACAATTTGAGCAGAAAAAAACTTTATTGTAGCCCATTGAACAGATGAACGTTAAAGTTATACAATTTCACGTACAACCGATAACGTTTAAAATCCCTATGAAAATAAATAAATAAATAAATAAATGAATGAATAAATAGATAAATAAATAAATGAATAAATAGATAAATAAATGAATAATAAGAAAAGAAGACTTCAGTTTTTTACATTTTAAAGTATTCTTTCTGTGTATTTCACAAGTGGTAGTCCAAATACCATGAAGATTTACAGAATCTAACCTAATCTTTGTAAGGAGTGGAGTGGAGTGGAGTAGTGGTGTTTTACCGCGGCCCCAGTCAAGATATTTTCACTTATTTCGAGGCGGTCAGTTCAAGGATTGAGGAGGAAACCAGAGAAACCACCAACCTTCGGCAAGCGAACTGACAAACTCTCTCACACTAGAATCTTTGTAGGGATTGGTTTATTTTTCACAAATAACATCAGGTTTTCTTTTTTTTTTTAATTCAGATTGTATGATTTTGATAAGAAAACTACTTCAGTATCATCCAACAAACAGGCCTTCAGTTAATGAGATACTTGAAGATTCTTGGCTTACTGGCAAGAAACCAATACCTCGTCAAATTTATAATAAACCTAAATGGATCGTAAGTAAATTTAATAAACACATTGGAAAAATAACGAACATTTTGGGACTGAATTGTTCTAATTTTGTTTTACGCCTCAGTAAAGATTTTTTTTCACTTTTTTCAAGAAAGTTTTTTTTTTAATTTTGGAGGAAACCGGAGTGCCCGGAGAAATAACCGAAGATCGGCAAGCAAACTGACAAACTTTCTCACACAAAAAGATAGTCTGAGCAGGATTCGAATCTAGGCAGTGAGAGGCATTGTGATCCGTAAGCGCGCGCTTTACATTAGTCGATCAATTAGAGGTGGGAGATTGGGCGGTTGGGGTTGGTTTATTATTAATAACATAACACCATACACTGTGTTTTAATCAAATCCAGTCACAGCTCCTTTGTATCGAGTTTTCATTTGAATATTTTTTATCGTCTGAAATTTGTTTTTGGTCGGCCTATGAACAGACAAATGTTTTATTCTAATTATCTTCATTAATACTTTAAGTATAGATTCCACGTTTAAACCTCATTTGTTGTGTTAAGGGACAAATGGGTAAACAAAATCGGCGGTTTATTTATTTATTTATTTATTTATTTATTTATTTATTTATTTATTTATTTGTTTGTTTGTTTGTTTGTTTATTTATTTATTTGTTTATTTACTAAATTTTTTGGTTGATTTGTCTGTTTCCATTTGTTTTTCGCGTTTTTTACAAAAATTTCTTTGATGGCAGTGATGTGCCAATTCTTAGAATAAGCAAAATAAGCATCATTTTTAAATATAATTATTAATTCAAAAATGAAAGCGTTTTATAATGGATTTTAAAAAATTATGTCTCAAAATAGTTTTTGGTTTATTTTGCAAAATATGTGTCATGAGATGTGAGTGACTTACAATGTTCAGATCAGTATCTTTTGGTAACGTATTTTTCCCACAGAATCCATATGATTGTAAGAAATCAGAGGATAGCGATAGATCAGGAACGGATATAATGGCGGAAGGAAGCGTGAGATGTACATCAGGAACAACATCAAACCGAACGAACATCATAACATACACAGAAACATCACCAAATTTTGATACTCGAACAGGAACGGTAACTCTCAGTCAAGAAGCTGGAGAAACTGTTACTTTGAAGAGTCGTGTCCCTTTAAAGAGTAAGTTCAACAAGTTCATAAGCATTATGTTACTTCCAAAAGAGAATTTCACTGGTCCCCGATATTCTAGCAAAAGGCAAATTAAATAAACTTTATTTTTAAATATTACAATTGATTTACTTAAATTACTGTATGTAATGTTTTACGAAAAATACAGTTCATAATAAGACTTTGTAATTGTTCCATTCTTTTAATTTAAAATGCCTTTAAATTTGCAATCAAAATGCAAAAAAATTACAGCAAGGGAAACAAATTGAGAGATATTACGTTTTGATGTTTGAAATGGTATATTTTTGCGTGAACGCTGTCAGTTTCGAGTTTTATAATTAAAAGCAATGGTTTGACTATCGTCTGTTCTTAATTTCTTATATACTGTGCTATAGCCAAACAAAAATACCCCGAATTTAACCATGTTTTGTATTTTATGCGTTTTATTTTCATGGTTTTATCAGAAAAAAAAAAAAAAAAAAAAAAAAAAAAAAAAAAAAAAAAAAAAAAAAGCGGGGTGGGGTTAATAAATTTCTAGTGTCAAGTTATCGCTTATTTCTTTGACACGTAAGTAAGTAACGTTGGGTTGTCAACGTAAACAACCAGTTAGGGAAACAAAACCAATCAGTATGATGACTTTTTAGTACTGTATTGCTTTACTGTATAATTATATATTCACAACATCGAGTATCTTGATTTCTTTTCTCTCTTTTTCCTTTTTTCTCTTTTCTTTTAATTCCTCCTTTTTTCTGACTCTTGAAGTGACGTTTTTTTGGTTATTTTTGTAGAAAATATCCGAACTGTTGGACCGTCGCCTGGACATCGGCAACCGGCTAGACCAAACACGTGGCCGAAGATGTCGACAAAGGCAACAAAAACTACAAGCCCAGAGCCAACCAAGAGTTATTCTCGTGGGATAACCAGTAACAAAACCTACGATATTAAAAAGATTCAACAGATGGCCGAGTTAGCAAAACAACAAAAACAAGGATATTCACAATACCAAATATCCAAAAGCACAACTTCCAAAACGGTGCCGGTATGGCTAATTCAACAGGTAAGATTTTTTTTTTTTTTTTTTTTTTTTCTTTTTTTTTTTTTTTTTTTTTTTTTTTTTTTGAATACACATAAAGAGAATATTGATTTTTTTTAAAGTAAGAGTTTATTTAAATTTTGAAATCGCGATTTTATGAAAAACGAGATTGTAAAACAAGTGGGATGATCGTTGAAACTTACTAAAATGGTAAAACTAGACAATGAATTTCGTTTCCGTCATGTCTGTAAAGTGCAGGTATTTCATTGTCAGTTGTCACAACACCTGTTTGTTTTTTGTCTTCTTTGGCATTTTCTTTCATTAACCTTTCTTGTGTCTTGTTCGTGCTTGGTTTTTTTTTTTTTTTTTTTTTAAATTTTCATAGTTGTAATTTTAAAAAATTATGCATTTATTCTGGACGACATAATATTTCATCTAGAATATCTTGGTTTGCCCAATAATCTCTCATATTTTGTATTTCTAGATGGAAGTTCACATGTTTAACTAAATAGGCCAGTTTTCAAAGTTTTTCCGGGGGGACTGCGATTTAGACATGGACTGGTACGTTTGTGTATTATTATTATTATTATTATTATTATTATTATTATTATTATTACAAAAGTAGTTAGATTAAAATGTTTCATTCTATAATACAGATAATGGAATCAGAAAGACATAAAACAGCTGATGGATCTGAAACCAAAGATGTTAAAAAGTCACCCGAAAATCCACCGGAAAACAAAGAGATTACGGGAGAACCGGAAAAGGAAGTCAAACCTGCCATACCTGTTCCTACATGTCCGGCTTGCAGCAGTCCGGATCACATGACTCAAGATAAAACGTGCACAATAAAGCAGAAGAAATCTGCGCCATCTGAAACTGAACAACGTAGTCCTTCATCAGCCAGGTCAAAAACCCCAGGATCGAAGCCATCAGGAACCAACCAATCGTCTTCTCCTGTGCTAAAACAAACAAACAAATACAACCAAAGAAGACCCCTTTACAAACGATATCAGCATGGTTGTCAGAAAGTGAATGGTGCAGTTGCTTCCCCTTCCACTCCAATCAAGAAAACGGTATAACACACACACACACACACACACACACACACACACATAATTTAAACTTGTCATAAATAATGTAGAGTTTCGCCTTCTACTTTATAAAAAAATAATTATACATGTATTTTTATGTATCAAACTTTTCGGTCTTAGTGTCACTGATGAGGAATGAATTTCCGAAATGTGCACATCTCGCACATCAAAATTTAACTGGTATTTGTGTTATATATATACATATATATAATTTAATCTGGTTATAATATACATGGAATTTTTGGGTTAAGATCAAGATCAATTTCAAACCGGCCCAGAAAAGTAAAAAGTTGATGACAAATTATCATAACACAGTTATATTTTTACGTTAAAATCGATTAATCACATGGTTAAATCGATAATGTTTGATTACCTAACATGCAGTCCGTTTACAACACAATACTAAATTGTAACTAAAATTGTGCGTTTCTTTTGCGGATTCGCATCAGGCCCAAGTTTCAATATCATTTGAGTGTACACTCGAGTGAAATTAGAAAATATTTCAATGTCAAATTTTAGGACATTACACGGTTAAAATTTAATATTAATATATTTAAATTTTTTATTGTGGGTTTTTGAACAAAGCAAAACATTGTCCCATAAAACTTAATATATTCAAAATATTGATGAGAGAAAAAATTGAACAATTTGAGTTCAGTGTAAAGCTAATCAGCTGAGTGAATTATCGTGAAACTGGAGACAGATCTTTTTCTTGATCTACGTATGTAAATATTGTTCTTTTATAACAAGTAGGAGAAAAGTGCAGAGTCGGACAGGAGATCGAACCATGGACCTCCCGCACTATAGGAAACTGAACGTTTCTGTTTATGTAAATGGATTTATATACATGTATGCGTTTTACACTTGTTACACGTTAAGTTGTAAATATCTTAGTGTAGTTTTAAGATTAATACCCAGCGGTACATTGTAATTGTTTTACAGGATGTACGATTATCTGGTCCAAATGTATCTGAACACAATGAATACCAGAAACGTCGAGTAAAAACAGCAACAACAGCATCCCCTGCAATTCGTGCACAGTCCTGTAGGGAACGAAAGCTAAACATTTACAATATCAGAACTTATACTGAGCAGTAAGTCTGAGAGAGAGAGAGAGAGAGAGAGAGAGAGAGAGAGAGAGAGAGAGTTTACAATATCAGAACTTTTACTGAGCAGTAGGTCTCAGAGAGAGAGAGAGAGAGAGAGAGAGAGAGAGAGAGAGAGAGAATATGTATTCGTTTGTGTGTAGAGTGAGAGTTTACAATATCAGAACTTATACTGAGCAGTGAGTCTGAGAGAGAGAAAAGGGGGGGGGGCGTGTGGGTCGTTTGTGTAGAAATTTTGGTGTGTGCAGTTTTTATCCATTTTTTTAAAAAAATATTTTATAAGAAAACTGATTGAACTCGAAAAGTGTCAATTAAGCCAACATGTTGACGCTTTGCTTTGCATATTAGTGTGAGAACGTCTGTCATAGGTCGGTGGTATTCTTTATTTTCTTCCGCCATTGGTGAATTGTCCAAACATAATCTTCGCCGTTATTAAACCCTTTTCTATCCAATGACAAAAGGAAATCTATAGTTTTATGTTATTTGTAATAGTTTTAGACCACAAAATACATGTGTTAAAATAAGAATACAGCTCGTGTTCGTTGAAATGATTATTATGTGTATATTAAAGGATAATTGTTATAAGCTTACCTGCTATCTTTTGTAAAATCACACCTACCAATTTTTATGAATAAATAAATTTGAACAATTCAACACTGAATCATGAAAGTTAAATTTAAAAAGCAGGGCGAAGAATCGCCATTTTGTTTTGCTTTGAAAGTTACATCTAAGCTGTCGTAAAATAGTCTTCAATGAGGTTTTTTTTTTTAATTTTCAGATGGCCTTTACCACCCCTGTTGGTTCAATCTTTACAACCGTATGAGTTTGAACAAAAAGTTTCCTGTGTGTCACTCCATCGAAGATGTCCGTCACCGGCTTCACCAAGAAATTCTTCAAAACATGAAACAGTCGGAAATGTTCATTCTGTTGTTCCAAAGCATAAAATTGTGCTTCACTGTCCATGAGGATATTAAATTGATTATAACAGTTTTATTGTCTCGAGTTATTACTACCAATTAAATTATACTTAGTTTGAAAAAGAAATACCAAATGTTTTTGTGTGCCGAGCATTCAGTCATCTCTGCTTCATACTTGCTTCAACCACTACCGTAGCTCAGGTACTAGAGTGCTCGCTTTGTATGTGAGAAGTCGATGGTTCGAACCCTAGCCTGGTCTGACCCAAAACTTGAAAATTGGTAGTGACTGGTTTTTTTTTTCGCCAAACACTCGACATTTAGAAATGAAAGTGACGGGGTCCTTGGCATCACGGCAGACATGGCACGTTAAAGAACCCTCCCAGCACATTGCCCTGAGCGCAATGCAAAGGTCAAAATTTCTGCCACTTTACCTATAGCTGGTGATGTCTCGATATAAGTGAAATATTCTCAACTGGAATTTAAAACCCCATTAATTCAATCAAACAATCAACCATCCTTGCTTCATAATTCCAATTAATTGTCATTTAACTTTCGGTTCACTTGACCAGTATCCCGTATGTTTATACGGCATTTTATTTATCGACATTTTACGTACTTAGCACGAATAAGCGTTGTTTTAGATCAGTCTATATATAAACAAGAAACAACATCCGTGTTAAAAATTGAAACCCCTACACTATACAAAAGCACACACACACACACACACACACACACACACACACACACACACACACACACACACAGAGATTTATCGGCCAATGATTACAAAACTCCCGACTGTGGACGGACACTAAGCAAAATGCCAAAATGATGCCGAGTGGTGTTTTAGTAATCCTTTTTTTTATTGGCGTAAAACAACCTATGGGCCTATAACATTTCACTTATTACGTACAACTGACAATATCTAAACTTATTACAAAATCATGTAACGAACAAGAATGAAATAAGTACTTGTTTAACTTAACAATTATTTAATCAACCAAAAATTCCGGTACCCAAACCAACATTGTTATATTGTATGCATGGATCGGTATACCCCGGTACATTTTGACACTGCTGTCTCTCTGGAGAGCCGAACATTGAAGTCCATACATACCGGGTATATGGGTCGGTATGTACCTTCATGGTTTTATATCCAACTAAATGAAGTTTATTTATAGCAACAAACTTGTTTATATCATACATACATCTGAAATTAATAAAAATAAACAAATGAAAAACTGCTTTATATATATATTATACAGGCCCGTATTCAGGGGGGGTGCGAGGGGTGCGAACGCACCCCCCTTTTGAAAACCATTAAGGACTGTTAAAGCCTGGTTAAAATCATTTACCACTATTAAACCGTAAAAATCGTTTTGAAAACTTTTGTTGAAATCAAAACGAGAAAAAATGAAACTTCAAAACATCATAATTGACTATTATTTGTTCATCAAAATACTCTAAAATGCTACGAAAGCCCATTAAGCTCACTTTTGTAGGAGAAAACAAGAGGCCCAAAAGGGCCTGTGGAGCTCAACTGGCGAAAATGGTTCTTGAAAAGGCAATTAGCTACTTTTCATTTGCTTTATTAGTTGATATTGGATCAGCAAATAAGAAAATGTGTTAAGAAGGCAGGAAATTACTTGTATAAATGATAAAATAAGCTTGGTGAGCAGGGTTAAATATTGAATGTATTGTAATCTGCTTACTACTGTCAGGATGGCTTAAATATCTTCTTTAGAGTGGCCGTAACAATTATAACAGCAACATAACAGTAACAATACAACAATTTTATTAAAATAAATAAAATAGATTTAACATGTCAAGAACTGGCCTTCCACACTTTCCTATTGCCTTGCATTCAAATTGTAATTTCTAAAAATTGAGTCTCTAGTGTAGTGGGGAGATAGCATAAAATGTTGACTAAATTGGCCTAAGATGTAGTGTTAATAATACATTGCTTTGGAACTTTTCTTGTCGTAAAAATATATATATAAAAGGTTGTGTATTTTAAAAAAAAGGTTTGTATCACTGTGGATTCTTAATAAAAATGCAAAAAGGTATAGTTGGTAAGTAAAACAATTATGTTATTGACAAAATGAATTAAAAAAAAAAAGATAAGATTTCCTTTTACTATTATTATTGACAAAAAAAAATGCCTATTATTTCACTGGATGTGACTAATGGCTGACTTGAGCTTTCTACAGCAAAGGTAAGAATTTAAAAATAGACTTATTTTTTACATAAAAAATATATTTGTTACTATGTTCCAGCACTTTTAGTACTTTGATATATTTTATATTATTAAGTGCCATTTTAAAAATGATAGCTACCTCTATCAATTGACAATTAAGTCAAGTCTGTACCAAGCAATGTAAATGCTTTGAATGCCAAAAGCTATCTCCCCGACATTTTGAAATTGCCCGCTTTTATAACTTTGTAAAATATCACGTGACGCCATTTTACCCAATCACAGTTTGTCCTTTTGCTGGACAAGAACCCGAGTGCCGGACAATATGTTTAATAACATGGAATTACATTTCCTCCACTTGTCCGTTTTGGCTTAAATTATTAACAAATAGTTCATTAACACATTAGCAAATTCTTGCTTTAAAAATACAAGAATTAAATAAACCAAAATATTACAAACTTTTACATTGAGATTATAGCCTCGACACCCGATCAAAAAGTGAATATCTCTCACATACAAATATAAACCATCCTTTCTCAGGCATTTATAAAAAATAAGATTTAGTAAAACAATATATTATTTGATTTTGATGTTAATTGTCACATGTCCACTGTATCATAATATAAAGCGGATATTAACAGTCCCTATGTGTTTCCATTGTAAACAAAGATGGCTGCCCGCGATGTATTCGAATGGTTGATATTCCAATCAGTCCACAAATAATGACACACTACAGTTCTTAAACATAAAATAAGGTAAATTCCATGAGTCCATATGCTTTCTAGATTATATTAAAGTCTGTATCCATATTCTCCAGATGTTTAAAAAAGTAAAAAAAAAAATAAAAACAAGGTAAAATCTTACTCAGACTTGCACACATTCTCACGCTTATAAATACTTCAAAATTTAACGGTGAACCTCTCAAACTCTAACTTACTGACTCAGTCTATGATTATTAGCAAGATACACAAACATACACAACACCATTTTTTTGTCATACAGCTTTTATGTATAGAAATCATTCACTCAAGCACACACCATTCAAGGCCATTTGTTATGCATTACAATTTTATTACACCACCCCCAACCCAAAATGTCGAAAATTCTCCTGAATTTTGATGTGTTTACTTCCTCTTGCAAGACAATGTGGTTCCCTCATGGATCCTTAGTTGAATACCCTGTTGATCAATTAGTTTTAGGAGTGTATCCAATGATGTGTCTCTTGTCCTTGAAGCCGACTCAAACATTTCTACAATGTTGATCTGTTCTTTTGAAGGGTTTTTGGAGTTTGCTGCTAACCGTAACAATTCATAATTATAGAACCTTGCTTTTCTACAGGCGGTATTCATGATTGGAAAGGCTGTTCCAGGGAGTGCTAGCATATTATATTTGTCCAACAAGTCTCCTCTGGAAGATGTTATGTTGACTTCCTCTGGATTGAGAGCATTCTCAAGCCTCATTGCAGCATATTCCCAAGTTAAGAGTTTCCTATCTGGTGACAAGGTCTTCCAATTTGTTGGTGGCCAATTAAGACTACATCCGTGTAAAACTAGAGTTATTTGCTTCTCTGTCCATGATCTGCGGGCAGGAGGCAGAAGTGGCATACATCCTTGTTGAAGGATATTCCTGGCTTTAATAGAATGTGGAGTTTGTGTGGAGTTACCAAAGACAATGTTTCTGGTGTCAGTCATTAAGGTTGATATTTGTTCAACTAAATCAGGTGTAGATGGCACTTCTTGTTGTTCTGTTACTAATGTTGTGGTAGGGGTTTTATCTGGAGTGACTGATACAAATGGTATGATGGGCTCTTCATTGAGTGAAATGCTGACATCAGGTTCTTGTCCAATATCTTCTTCTGAGTCAGCTGTTAAAGACATCTGGTCATCTAAAATAATGTAAGAGGTGGATACTGTAGCATCTGGTGTCTCTTTGTTCGTATTAGTGGAGAAATTAACCAAAGTGTTATCTTCAAAGGTAGGCCTACAGTATCGTTCCAGATTAACGATATATTTCTCTGGGATTCCTAATGCCATTGCTGCTTGCTGCTTCAAAGATAAACTTGAGATAGTAGTATATGCGTCTGGTGGTGCTATCAGTGGTGGAGTTTGGATGGTGGCTAATCTGCGGGTAAGGCTTGAAAAAGCTGGTCCCTCTGCTGTTATGGACTTGTTAATACATGCTCTTATAAACAGATCACCATTCTCACTAAATAGTTCTGCCACAAATCTATCCCGTCCCAGGTTCAGGTCACTGATGGACAGTCTGTGACAAATTTGCGGTCTGGAGGGAGAGTAAACAGATTGTATACGTGTAGGTTCGGTGGGTGCTGGCAGTGATGAATCATTCAATTTAGGCCTTTTTGGTATGGGTTCTTCAGAATCGGATATAAAACCTGAATCTGCTGGAGGTGGTCGTTCAGCTGTTTTTTCAATATTCCATCCCCGCTCAAATTGCGCCTTTGTCATCTTAGTCCTCTTGTTGTTTGTTATCCAGTTTAGAACAGCACATCTTAGCTTAACGGCGGGCAAGCAGTCTTTCTCAGAAGGTATGATGAGCCTTCTGTAGTCCATTGGTTTTATAGCGAGCCAGTAACCATTGCTTTCACTGAAAATCCCATCTGGCATATCTTTTAGTTTCCCTTCGTGATGTTTCTGGCAGTGTGGTTTTAATTCTGACACTCTTCTGAATATCCTCTCTGTTGAGTAACAAAACGGACAATAACTTGTAATACAGAATGTGGTGAGGACACCATGTGGTTCTTTAGATTTCTGTGTGTAGCAAAAGTTTCTGCCTGGGGTGGGCACAACCAACAATGGAACGTCTTGGATACTATGGATGATGCCATCTACAAATAGATTGAACAACAGGAAATAGAAAAACAGGCCGTTGATACGCATGAGTAACCACAGTGATATACAGTGTTGCCTAATTGTAATTAATTGTCTTCAGATCTTCAAAAAGAGAAGAAAAGGGCTGGAAAATAATCATCTATCACATTTTATGATATTCCTTGACAAGGAGTTGGTATTGGAAAATCAATATCACATACTTTTCATCACCTCAAATGCAAGTCAACATCAAGACTAGAAGACATCAACAAAATGTTAGTAAAACAATAAATTTAAAACAAAACATCTAATGGAAATCATATGGTTCTTCAATGATGTAGCTGGTATCTCTATGCTGCTAACAGTATTCAAATCACACAGAGTTTGGCATCTTAACGGCATCTTACATAAATACTATTTTATTCACACAGAATACTCAGAATTCACACAGAATTCTCAGAATTCACACAGAATTCTCAGGATATCTCACTGGGTGATCAGGCCAGTTCATATCCACATCATAGTCGAGGGCCCTCCTCTTCTAACACAAGGTTCAGCTACCCATTAAACTTTATCTATTTCCTTCCATATATATACAGTTCAGGTAAAAATAATAACAATAACATAATGAAAGAACAGAATTGTAGATGATTAATCATCTCTAACATTTTATAATTTTGTTGTTAATCTGTTTCAGGTGGTGATGTTTTCTTAAGTTTTTGTAAGATCTTTTTGGTCCAGGTTGGTATATTCCTTCCTTTGTATGGCATAAGCCGATCAATGTGATATAATTTTGGTTCCTTGCGAGATGATCTTTTCACACTGTAGGTTGTGTCATCAATTTTTTCTAGGACAATGCATGGGCCTTTCCATGGACAAGTCAGCTTCTTGCAGATTCCAGTTTTTTGAGTTGGATCATATAACCACACCAGTTGGCCAATGGTTAACATAGTTTTCTTGGTTTTGATGTCATAATGTCGTTTCTGGTACTCTGCACTGCATCTCAAATTTTTACGAGTTATCTCATGTATGCTTTTTAGTTTCTTTTGTAGACAAAGAACATAGTCACTAACATCATTTTCATCATCAACATCTGTTGGCATGCCAATTACAGCTTGTATTGGTAGAGTTATCTCCCTTCCAAAAACCATCAAGTTAGGGGATTTGTGAGTACTACTATGAACTGAAGAGCGGTAGGCCATCATCACTTGTGGCAAGTATTCATCCCAGTTTTGTTGATCATTTTCACAATACATAGTTAACATGGCACCTAATGTTCTATTAAACCTTTCAACATTTCCATTACATTGTGGTCGTCTACTTGTTGTTCTGGTTTTGTGAATTTTGAGGAATTTACACATGTCTTGAAAAATTTGTGATTCAAAATTTCGACCTTGATCAGAATGAAGTTGGAGTGGCGTACCATATCGACAAACAAACTCATTGACAAATGTTTTAGTCACAGTTTCTGCCTCTTCGTTAGGTAAAGCATAAGCCTCAGTCCATTTAGTGAAACAGTCACATATAACCAAAATGTATTTGTTGCCTCTTTTTGTAAGTGGTAGTGGTCCCATGATGTCTATTTCTAATCTTTCCATTGGTTCTCCAACAATATATTGTCCTAAAGGTGCTCTAGTTCTTACAGATTGGTTTTTCCTGGCAACACATCTATCACAAGTGCGACAATAATTTTCTACTGACATCTTCATATTTGGCCAATAAAACAAATTCTTTATTTTTTCCAGGGTTTTGTCTATGCCAAGATGACCTGCTGATGGTATGTCATGGTTATATTTTAATAAATCTAACTTCTTCTCTTGTGGCACTACTAGTTGCAAAATTGAATCTCCATTGTCTGTCTTCCAGCGTCTGTAGAGCATGCCACCATGAATTTCAAGTCTATCCCATTGTCGCCATAATGTTTTAACATCTGCTGAAAAGTTAGAAATATTTGACCAGCTGGGTTGATTAAGGTTATCATCTAAAGGAGTCATTATAGGTGAAATATTTGGATCTTGTAATTGTAAATGTCTTATCTCATCTGGCTCCCATCCTTCAAGAATGTATTGACTAAATGATATCTCGTCTGCAATTTTCACATCTTGAGACCGTGTGATAGCATTCACATGCTCGACAAGTAACTGACTTTCCTGATCTGGTTGATTCTTAGAATGTGTTTCTTGGATTTGTCCATCTTCATCAATGTTGCTCTCTTGTTGACGTCTGCAAACATGACAGGGATTTCTTGACATGGCATCAGCATTAGTGTGTTTGTAACCTGGTCTATGTGTAACATTCAGATTGTAGTTTCCAAGTTCTTGTAACCATCTAGCTACCTGGCCAGTTGGATTTTTCAAATTTCTCATCCAATTTACAGCAGCATTGTCAGTGCGTAACAATATTTCTTGACCGTAAAGATATGAATGAAAAGTGCGGAGTGCACATACTACGGCGTATAGTTCTTTTCTTGTGATGCAGTATGATTTTTCATGTTTGTTCAATGTTTTGCTTGAATATGCTATAACTTTTTCTTTGTCATCTTGCAGTTGAGACAGCACAGCACCAACAGCTTTGTCACTAGCATCTGTATCCAGAATAAACCTTAAACCACATATTGGATAGGATAATATAGGTGGTGAAACCAAGGCTGATTTTAAGGTCTGAAATGCCACTTCACATTCAGAAGTCCATTGAAACCGCTGATTCTTTTTACATGCATGGTGTAGTGGGCGGGCTATATCTGCAAAACCTTTTACAAACTTCCTGTAGTATGAACATAGCCCCAAGAAACTTCTAACTTCTTTAACACTTTTTGGTGTCGGCCAATTTTGTACAGCTGCCGTCTTCTCTGAATCTGTCCGGATGCCTTTTTCAGATACAATATGGCCAAGGACTTTAACTTGCTTTTGGAAAAAGGAACATTTTGATGGTTTTAATTTTAGGTTTGCATCTAGCAGTCTGATAAAAACATGTTCAAGGCGCACAAAAACTTGTTCAGTTGTGGCACCTGGGACTATTATGTCATCTATGTAAATGATACATTCTTCCCATTGTAGACCTCGAAGTACATTTTCCATTAAACGTTCAAATGTTGAAGGACTGTTTGCTAATCCAAAAGGCATCAACAAGAAATGAAACAACCCTTGACTGGTTGAGAATGCTGTTTTTTCTTTGTCTTCTGGAGCCATACCTATCTGCCAGAAACCTGAGTTTAAATCCATACAGTTGAACCACTTTGCACCAGAAAGGGAATCCAAACACTCATCTATCCTTGGTAGAGGGTATGCATCTTTCACAGTAACGCCATTTACTTTGCGATAGTCAACGCATACGCGCGTGGAGCCATCTTTCTTTGTAACAAGGACAACTGGTGAGGACCAGGCACTATTGGAAGGTTCGATTACTTTGTTTTTTAACATTTTTTCAATTTCAGCTTTTTCAATTTCTCTTTTGCCAATAGGGAGACGTCTGGGGGGTAAACGTATTGGAGCTGCCATACCAGTATTGATTTTGTGCTGTACCTTATGTGTCTGTCCCAGATCATCTGATGATCGAGAGAATACATTCTGATATTTTATAAGTAGATCTGCAAATTTTTCTTTTTCACCTACTGATAGGTGTACTGAACTTCTTTGTAGCATATCTTGTAAGTATTCGGGAAATGTGGAACTTTTGTCAATAAATGTTTTTGAAACAATAGACCGTGTTACTTCTTTTTCAGGTGTCATGTCATAATATGATTCACAAGTACCTATCATCATGTTAGGGTAAATGGTTATTGCAGCATTTTCAAAATTAATAACAGTAGCAAGTACATCTTCAGTTCGTGTATTTATAACACCAGGTACAAGCATTAAACTTCTAGAATTTGTAATGTGTTCAGGTGTCTCTAATAATCCATTATTTGCTAAATATTTTGACTGTGGTATTGTAATTGGAATTGTCATCTGAGAGAATGGAGGAACTTCAATAGTTTCTGAAACAGTAACTCTGCACTTCATCTCTGCTTCTCCACCAAGCCAACAGGGGATATCACAATAACTGGTGCATAATGCATACCTACTAAAATCTATACTTTTTACATGTTGCAATAAAAAGTCTTGTCCCAGAATAGCATCAACAAGTAGATCACAAACAATAAATTGGATTTTGAACATGGTACCATTTAACATCATAGAAATATTTGTCATTCCATAGTTTGGAATTTCATCATTGCTAACATCTAATAAAATACGTCTTGTAGGTGTAAGCGGGTAGGTGTCATGAAGTTCTGCTTTTTCATATGCTCCTTTAGATAGTAAGGTGGCAGTTGAACCAGTATCAATTAAAAGTTTAATTTCAAAATCACAAATAGTTCCATTTGTATATAAACCTTTGTCCCATTTTTCATAGGGTTGACTTATTTCACCAATGCGTAAAAATTTGTTTTCGTCAAATTCATAGTTGAAAGTTGTAGGCCTTTTGTCATTATATCCCGTCTCACTCCGACCTACTGAGTTGACGGTTGGAAGTTTCCCTGGACTTGGCAAGAGGTGTTTCTTGTTGATCTATGGTTGCCACTCTGGTTTACTCCACCATATATTCTATTATTCATACTGCAGTTTTTAACAAAATGGTCAAAGGAACCACAACCATAACAACGTTTACTATTATTAAGTCCAGACTGTCCATTTCTGTGTCTCAGCTGGTCTTCAAGCCTTTCCAGTCTCACTTCTAAACGCTTAAGTGTTGTAGTCATGTTATTGACATTGTGCATGCTTTCATTGGTTATGCTAGCAAGTGGTTCTGGAACCTGCTTGTTCTCCATTCCTCTGGTGACAACTCTTACTGGTTTTTTCTTCCTATCACCATCCCCTAGAATGGATTCATATCTTTCAATCACTTCGACAGCATCAGCAACTGTAACACAGTCTTTGTCTACACACCTGCATTTCATCTCTAATGAAATATTTTTGTAAAGTTGGTTCAAAGCTAACACCTCCTGTGCTGTAGGGTCTAGGTTGGCATATGCCTTTTGTGCCATCTGCCTAAGGTCATCTGCTAGTGCAGCTATACATTCATTTGGTTGACGTTCTCGTGATTCTAGTTTAGACAGCCACCGGCTTTGTTGCCTTGAGCTACCAAACCTCTGTTCAAGCTTTTTTACTAGGCAGGCATAAGACTGTCTTTCATGCTGTGGAAGGCTGATGTAGTATGTTCTGGCAGAACCTCTAAGACAAGCTGCTAGAGTTAAAACCTTCTCACATCTATCCCATCTTCCTAGTTCAGCACATAATTCAAAATGGGAAATGTATTCTGTCCAGTCTTCACTACCGCTGTAGGTCTCAGGCTTCATAATAATTCGCCTGGTATGGGGGTGTATGTTACCACATGGGCTTCTATCATCATGGCTTTCATTGGCTTCAACAAAGATCTCTGTATCATCAGTAGGATTGTCACCCTGTCCAATTTCATCATTTAAAAAAACTTCAGGGTCAGGAGAAGTTGACATTTTTTTTTTTTAATTACTGTTAAAATTCTTCAAAAAAGTAACTTCAGTATCTCTCTCTAAGTAAAGTAAAATTGAAACGTCATTGAACATATTTACAATTTTCCACTACACTAGGGAGTCGGCAAGAGTTCGTATCCTGGATGCCTCAATGGAAGATAGTATCCCACTTCTGACACCATGTTTGTAATCTGCTTACTACTGTCAGGATGGCTTAAATATCTTCTTTAGAGTGGCCGTAACAATTATAACAGCAACATAACAGTAACAATACAACAATTTTATTAAAATAAATAAAATAGATTTAACATGTCAAGAACTGGCCTTCCACACTTTCCTATTGCCTTGCATTCAAATTGTAATTTCTAAAAATTGAGTCTCTAGTGTAGTGGGGAGATAGCATAAAATGTTGACTAAATTGGCCTAAGATGTAGTGTTAATAATACATTGCTTTGGAACTTTTCTTGTCGTAAAAATATATATATAAAAGGTTGTGTATTTTAAAAAAAAGGTTTGTATCACTGTGGATTCTTAATAAAAATGCAAAAAGGTATAGTTGGTAAGTAAAACAATTATGTTATTGACAAAATTAAAAAAAAAAAAGATAAGATTTCCTTTTACTATTATTATTGACAAAAAAAAAATGCCTATTATTTCACTGGATGTGACTAATGGCTGACTTGAGCTTTCTACAGCAAAGGTAAGAATTTAAAAATAGACTTATTTTTTACATAAAAAATATATTTGTTACTATGTTCCAGCACTTTTAGTACTTTGATATATTTTATATTATTAAGTGCCATTTTAAAAATGATAGCTACCTCTATCAATTGACAATTAAGTCAAGTCTGTACCAAGCAATGTAAATGCTTTGAATGCCAAAAGCTATCTCCCCGACATTTTGAAATTGCCCGCTTTTATAACTTTGTAAAATATCACGTGACGCCATTTTACCCAATCACAGTTTGTCCTTTTGCTGGACAAGAACCCGAGTGCCGGACAATATGTTTAATAACATGGAATTACATTTCCTCCACTTGTCCGTTTTGGCTTAAATTATTAACAAATAGTTCATTAACACATTAGCAAATTCTTGCTTTAAAAATACAAGAATTAAATAAACCAAAATATTACAAACTTTTACATTGAGATTATAGCCTCGACACCCGATCAAAAAGTGAATATCTCTCACATACAAATATAAACCATCCTTTCTCAGGCATTTATAAAAAATAAGATTTAGTAAAACAATATATTATTTGATTTTGATGTTAATTGTCACATGTCCACTGTATCATAATATAAAGCGGATATTAACAGTCCCTATGTGTTTCCATTGTAAACAAAGATGGCTGCCCGCGATGTATTCGAATGGTTGATATTCCAATCAGTCCACAAATAATGACACACTACAGTTCTTAAACATAAAATAAGGTAAATTCCATGAGTCCATATGCTTTCTAGATTATATTAAAGTCTGTATCCATATTCTCCAGATGTTTAAAAAAGTAAAAAAAAAATAAAAACAAGGTAAAATCTTACTCAGACTTGCACACATTCTCACGCTTATAAATACTTCAAAATTTAACGGTGAACCTCTCAAACTCTAACTTACTGACTCAGTCTATGATTATTAGCAAGATACACAAACATACACAACACCATTTTTTTTTGTCATACAGCTTTTATGTATAGAAATCATTCACTCAAGCACACACCATTCAAGGCCATTTGTTATGCATTACAATTTTATTACAGTATCGAAAATTTTTGTTTCAATAGCACATTTTGTGAAATTTGTCAAAAGGGACATCATCCAAAAATCTAGTAGATTTGTAGTTTTGGTCGATATGCACCTGTATTTTTTTGTGTTCTTTATTCTTACAAAGTTCTAAGAATCTTGTATGCAGTTTAAGAGATGTGCTTACAATTTGTTGCAATAGCCCATTTTGAGAATTTCCAGAAACGGATATTACTTATATAGCATTTACTGGATGGGAAATTCCTGTAACTTGAGCTGATGTTAAATGCTAAATATAAAAGCTGTAGGCCTTACAGAATCAGAGAAGAATATTTTTAAATTTGACTTCCCATATAAGTATATGTAGATATATGGGCCCTTGGGGTGGGCCAAAAATGGCACAGGGGCCACCATTTGCACAAACCTGATAAAGGGACTTAAGCTGATGTTAAATGCCAAATATAAAAGCATTAGGCCTTACAGTTTCAGAAAAGAAGATTTTTAAATTTGATTTCCAATATATGCATATGCAGATATATGGATCCCTGGGGTGGGGCCAAAAAAAGACTGGGGGCCACCATTTGTACAAATATGGTAAAGGGGCTCAAGCTGATATTAACTGCCAAATATGAAAGCTTAAGGCTTCATGGTTTCAGAGAAGAAGATTTTCAAAGTTGATATCCCATTATACGCCTTATTTGCACTTTTTACGAAGTATGACAGAAAGACGCTAAAAACGCGTAACTCAGTTCTTGACGGAATTTCACGAAATGTACAACCTATATGTTTAAGGATGTCTAGAAGCCAAATATCACATCAGATTTTGCATATAACCTATGGTTTCAGAGAAGAAGCTTTTTTTTTTTTTTTTAGGTTTTTTGCATTCTAGGTCGCTGTGACCTACTTTTGGTTGCATTGGAAACCAATTGTACAAATTTTCATCTACTCCTTCTAGGGATCATTCCTGCCAAGTTTTGTTAAAATTGGCCCAGTAGTTTCAGAGTTTTTGCTGGACGGACGCACGCACGCACGCACGCACGCACGCATCATGCCATAAGCTCATCTGGCTTTAGCTTATTACGCGTAACTTTTGCGAATCAACGCGTATCTTTTGCGTTATTACGCGTAACTTTGCGAATAAACGCGTAACTTCGCGAATAATGCGTATCTTTCGCATAATTACGTGTTACTTTCTATATAAACAAGACATAGCTGAAATATTTTAATGTAATTTACTCAATATAGAATGGTAAAACAAACAACTTTGTGAGGTTATATTTTGAACTTGGGTTATCGCATGCTGAAATTTTATGCTTCCTAGCAATTGGGCATAACATCATTATAAGTAAATCAACACTGAAAGGATATTAAAAAAGTTAAAGTTTACGAGAAGGAAAAATTACTCATGATGTATGTGATGTTTAGCACGCATTGTTCAATTCAGTTTATTGGTGACCTCTAGAAAATCACAATATTAAGGCTATATCAACATCGTTTTTAAAATGATAATGGAAAATAACATGGAGTATTTTTTCATATACTATGATTTATCATATGAGTTATGATAGAAATCGTATCACTTATATTTAGGCATGACTACACTAAAATTAATCGGGCTTCCTTTTAGTTTAACATGTCGAATAGTGAAAAAGCGCCACATTTCATTAAAACTTGGTGAAAAGCAACTATAGAACATTGCCATTTAGATTTTACCAGAAGTAGGTCACAGTGACCTTCATAGCTAAAGTCTAAAAATATCTTCTACTCCAGAACCACTTATCCAAGGCAAAATTTGATGTGGTATTTGGCTTCTAGAGCCTCTTTTTTTGCCAAGTTTTCATTATCCATTGTTCACTTGGCAGTCAAACCTACCTTAACCGCGAAAGTAACGCGTAATAACGCGAAAGTTACACGTAATAACGCGAAAATTACGCGTTTATTCGCTAAAGTTTCGCGTTTATTCGCAAAAACTACGCGTAATAACGCGTTATTTTATTTTTTTTTCTTCTACGAAAGTGAGCTAAATGGGCTTTCGTAAAAATGCACTATTTTGCGTTTTATTTCAAAAGTTTTCCGGGGGAGCATGCCCCCAGACACCCCCCCCCAAGTGAGGCACACCTGCGGTGCGTGCGCCTACATTCTTAAAAATCGCACCCCCTTTCTAAAATGCCTGCCTACGGGCCTGAATATATATATATATATATATATATATATATATATATATATATATATATATATATATATATATATATATATATATATATATATATATATGTATGTATATAAGCAATTTTAGCTAAAATACTTATATACTATGACGTTAAACGAATAATCGAAGAACTGACACAACAGAGAGTAAAACAACTCAAATTGGTACTAAAGCTTGAAAAACCCAAAATTGACATCTTACTTCCTCAATGTTAACTTCGTATTATTTCTCTTTGATGACATTTTTTTTGTTTTGAAGGTACATTGTTGACGGTGATTACAAAGATAAGGTTACTAAGAAAGGTAGGGGATCTCAGCCATGTAGGTCAGAAGAGGGACGGTCAAAAGTAATGCATATGGATTAACTCAAATGTAGTTTCTCAACTCCTGCTGTTCGAAGTAAATAGATTTCCTTTATGTTTTTGCCAGTATAAAAGTTTCCGAATTTCAAATGTCACTGGAAAGGGGAAAGCAACACATTTAATTTTCAATGGTTCCGTTAATAACTAAATCACGTACCTTCCTGCGTTAGGTCCACAATTTTCTCCTGCGTATGTGCTAGCACTAGATGGAACAATGTAGCCAATTTGTTGGTAAAGAAGAAAGTAGAGATTGTGAGTTTGTCCACCAGGTGGCGCTGGGCCAATGTAACTCACAATTTCATCCCCCGTGCTCAGGATGTTCTTACGTATATTTAAGATTTGATAATGTATAAATGGTTTGCTGTTGGTTCCAACTGGTGGAGAATTGTCAGGATCAATAACTAGAACAGTGTACAGATTATCTGAAAGTAGTGAAAAACTCATAAATACATAATCACGATATGGTAGACATTTCACGATTATGAAATTACCCATCAAGAACAACCCTCAAAACAGCTTTGACCTTCACCTCTACATTTAGGCCAACCTGTCAATAATGACTTGTTTCACAGGTCACTTTGCCTCCCTTTTCAAACAAAGAACATCCATATAAAGCCCCCCCCCCCCTTCTTTTTTTAAATCTCATATTTGTTTGGTTCACGAAATGGTCTTTATATACGTATTTTTCATGCATTTTGTTCAGTCTATCTTCGATTTTACATGTTGAACAACCAGAAGCATTTTTTAAATTTTGATATAGTATTTTATAGTTAATGATTTAATGTAAAAATTGAATTTTTTTTAATTTTCTTCTTTTTTATATAATTTTGTTCACTGAATCAGGGTACATAAATTGTATACTTCAGGCATATCATATAATAATAGGTAAATTAAAAAGCAAGATTTTGAAAAAAAAATCCATGTAGGTGTCTGAAGGCTTTGTTCTACCAGTATCGATTAAATTAATGCTTTGATATATTTGATGTCAATCAAATGCAAAATGTTCATTTCATGTCGAATCATCAAAAATAACGAGTCATCTCCCATTAGCTTGCATGACAAAAACTTTAAACATTCCATAAGAAATTAAATATAAAATATTCAAAAATGTTTTCGAAAGACTAATCGAGTTTTACCCTCTCAAGATGAATTATGCAGTAAAATAAATAGAACACGAATTCTAGTAAAATAGAAGGTTCTCGGGTTTTTTTTTTTTTTTTTAAATATAAGTATGTTAACAACTTTTAGAAATTCGAAAAAAGCGACACTTAAACTTTGTCTTATATGCAAATTCTACTATCATTGTTTTCGGCTTATTTGAGAGGTCGGGGTTCGAACCCCGGCCGTCTCTGGTCAAGATTTAAAAAAGGTAGTAATTGTGCTTTTGCCAAGCACTTGGCATTTAGAAATGAAATCCAAAGGGTCCTTCGGATGCCCCGTGTCATGACATGTTTGGAACGCCAAAGAACCCTTCCTAAGAATTGCCCTAAGTGCACTGCAAAGGAAAAAAAATTCTGCCACTTCACCTATAGCTGGTAGCGTCTCGATATAAGTGAAATATTCTTGACTGGGATTCAAAATCCATTAATTCAATTAATATGATCATTGTTTTAATTTTGAAAAATACATCTTAACGGTACCATTAACTTATAAAATACAAGTAAAATCTGTATTTAACATGCTCAATATTTCGCTTTCAGACGTGAATTTTCTGGTGCATGCGCGAGCGTATAATAATTTGGGTTATATCTATTATGAAGTTTTCGAAATAGAAACCTTTTGAAATTATGTTCTTTTGTTTCTAAAGGTAAGTCAGAAAACATGGGCTCAAGAAAACGGGCTGCAAAAATCTTTTTTATTTTATTATTTATTTATTTATTAATTTTTATATGACACAACAAACCTGATAGAAAAAACAATACACACTACTAATATATTAATATTGTTCCAAGGATAAACATAATCATAAGCTAGGTTGCCGCGATAGACAAGAGGTAAAGAAATTAGCCTTCAAATTCAAGGTGTGTCACAGCCGTGGGTTCGAATTCTGTTAGCCGTAAGTGAAAAGGGGTTTCCTAGTGGTAGACCTATATATAGGCATTTACTGGTTAACTTTGGCTGAGTTGTCCCGGCTGTTTATCTGCGGGCGAGTGTACTACATGTAGAACAATAAGCACGCACTAGAACAGTGCAGATTAGAAATAATTGCACACACACACACACACACACACACACACACACACACACACTTAAGAATAATATACAAGAAAATTTAAATTGTCTTGCCACAAATTGCTAAAAATTGCTGCCGTGGCATGAAACAATCAGCCAGCAAATTAATTATCAAAAGGACGTTTATGTTTGGATTTGAATTATAAATTTACCATTGACGTGACCTTGACCCCAGTTGATTGTCATCGTGCTTCCGGTTCGAAGAAATGCGGTGTTGACTGGCGAACCGCTCATGTCCAATTCTAACGTTGATTCTCTAGAAAACAGAGATAAAACAAATTGCTCAGACAGAGTTAAATAAATAAACTTTAGTGAAGCCAAAAACCAACCCCATTAAACTCTTATCAGAGAAAAAAGACAAACATACACCGAGACCAATTATGATATACTCCGAAATGGGTATATGTATGATAAAAAAAATTCCGACAAGGGTGGACACATAGATTAAGCTTGATAATGTACACAAACCGGCTTTTCACAAGGTATAAGTCCTTGAATTAAACTTCGAACCGGGTGGGCAATAGATATTACTTTGATGACGTAGCCCCGACTTGGTGGACAATGGGTGTTATTCAGTTGACAATGGGTGTAAGTTTCGTGATATACATCTGGCCTGAGTTGGCAATGGGAATTATTTTGATGATATTCCTCCTATCCGGGCTGGTACATTGCATAAGTCTGATGACGTATCAAAACCTGGTTAGGCCCTTGGTATAAGTTCAGTGGTATACCCCGAACTGGACTTCAAGTCGTTGATACGCACCGACCTTTGCAGGCAAAGAGTATAAGTATAATGAAATACCCGACCAGATTTGACACGCACTAAGTATGTCCACATAAAACTATTTTTTGATTTTAAATTGATCATTTTAGTTTTTGTTAATCCAGCATTTGAGTAAAAATTGTATCCATCACACTTTTCGTTTTGACGTTATACCACTACTTACGGATAGAAATAAGTTCTACAACAAGACTTTATGGTTAAGTTTTTGGTGGAGAATTGTACATCTAGCCCAGCACTCATCCCGGTATCATTTCTAGGTAAAAATGGCCGCTCAATCACGCCTGAAAAATCAGATTGTCATTTAAAAAATGTTACCTTCATCGGTTTATTTATTTAATCATTTTTAACACAGAAGTAGTAACTACAGCTTACAATATATGCATTGTAATAAAAACTTTGTAGACTTAATTCTAACAAGCGCAGAGCACATTGGCCATGCACACATTACAAGATGTTTTAGCAGCCCCAGCACGTCCAATGCATTATATGCAGAAATACAAATGCATTTGATGATGTAACATAATGTAAATGGACACACAAAACACATTTCTGAAACGACTAAAATCAGGCCAAATATGTAATTATTATATAGAACCGCTTCCTATGCATGGATTGTCTTTGAGTCGTAAAATAATGACGTAATATGCTGCTCAAGTCAAGATTATTTTATTTAAATCGAAACAGTCAGTTCTGAAATGGTGGAGGGAACCGGAGTGCTCAAAGAGAAACCACCGACATATTGCAAGGGAACTCACAAACTTTCTCATACTAAAATTTGTCCAATGGATTCAATCCTAGTCGTCGAGGGGCACTGTGTGCGCTTTAGACAACTCTAGCACCGAGGCCTCTACATGTTTTAAAATTGCAAGGTTTCATAAATAAAAGATACTATATGGTTCATAGTACTTGCTCAATTAAGCTTAATTTACGCAATTTACCCTATTTGATATGTTGCGAGACAGAGAAGAAAAAGAAAAAACTTAAACCGACATAAAATGACGTCATTATGTGACGTGTAGTACATATCCTTCAACTAACTATTACGGAAATTAGAAGAAACTCGCTTATTTGACCGAAATCAAATTCTTTTCAAAAAAAAAATATATAATAATAATAATAATAAATAAATTAAGAAAGAAAGAAATCATTTACCTTTACAGGGATTTGAGTACCCGGATACTTTGTTGCAGTGTTGATCCGCGGACCCACCATAGATAGTTGTCCATACATAACGAGAAAAAGGATCTGTCTTCACTTTCATTCTTTTAACAGATATCAACTCCAAATTGTTAATCTTTAACGAAACCTTCTATGTCATACATGCATCTATTAATACAAATATAATGTTTTTAATAATAATAATAATAATAATAATAATGACCGGACATAAGAAGTTGTATTTTAAGCCCTGTCGAGATTTTTTGGAAGTGGATCAGTTCTAAAATGGCGAAAAGCGAAGTGACAAAATAAATATTTAAAAAATGAATTTTAGTACTTTACTTTTTCCGGTTTGATCTCGGACACCTCACAATCCCTCATCGCCTATGTCAAAATTTTGTACAGTAATGAATTTAACGCAATTGAAAGTCTTCGAATTTGTTTTACAGTCAAATGGGATTTACATGTATTTGAACAAAACACAATTTATCAAATTTTTCCATTATTTTTTGAAATTACACAACCAGGGCATTTTTATCCCAAGAATATTAATGATTATACAGTATGCACAGTATCATACATTGTAAAGTGTACATTAATATCAGTTACCTGCCTCGGTTTGGTCCACAATTTTGTCCGGCGTATGTTCTAGCTGTGTTTACGTCAATGAAGCCACTTTGTCTGTACAACAGAAAATATATAACGTGGGTCTGCCCAAATGGCGGATTCGGACCAGTGTAACCAACAGTCTCATTTCCGGTTCGTCTATTTTGAATATTTAAAACCTGATAATGTAAGAATGGTTTACTTTCCGATCCGACAGGTGGCGAGTTATCTGGATCCACCATTAACAAGGAATACATACCTTAAATAAATGTGTTGCTGTTTTTAAAATTATGTATCAAATTAAACTGATTTAATTTAGAAACTGAAAAACGGTAGTGTTGAGATGAGTTGTGCTTTCTACTGAAAAATGTGTTTTAAACATTGCAGAACATGTTTCTATTGTCATATACCATTTTTTGAATTTAATCATAAAATACATTATACCATTTTTTGAATGTATTTTATGATTAAATTCAAAAAATGGTATATGACACTATTAAAGGGAAGTAAACGCAACCGTGAAGATCAACATTCAATCGGAACATTGCTCGGCCTTTTCCGTCGTACCTTAAGAGAAACCTTGGATACAGTCGTATTTATAGAATACGTGGGATTGGTGATAAGGTTAACGTTCCCGGCAGGTGAAAAATTGACGCGAAAGTTCAACAGTTATCTCAAGTAGATAAATTAAGAAAATTAAATATTCTGATATATTAAATAAAACAAAAAAAAAAAAAAAAAGCAGAATTTCACTTAAATAACTTGTTTTATTTTGTTTGTCCTTGTATACGTATTCATATTTATTTATGGCGTCTTCCATGTTCGAGCGTGATTTGCAATACGCAATAGATTTTGATTCGAAGCAAAAGCAAACCGCAACATGATTTCCCTCTATAGTATGAGATATACTTTTGCTATATTACCCACTGGCTATGGCAAGACAATAATTTTCCAGCTATTGCTAAGTAAGCAAAGGCTACCAACATTTTATCACATCAAGTGGTCAAAAGTGGTTTGAAATGAAGTCCGACTTCCTCCGATGTTTTGTGAGGTACGACGGAATAGGTCGAGCGATGTTTCGATTGGATCAAAACCATAGTTACGAATCTTGCGGTTTCAAGCAATACAAAATCTTTTGCGTTAAAACGCTTTTTTCAGTTATCAACTTTCATAAGATCTTTTTAAACATACAATGGAAACATAATATTTGTTTAATATGCCAGTAATAGGATTTGTCTACAAACAATCTCAAATCATTCTACCAGTTGTTCAGTCAGATTTTGGCGTTACAAAGGAAACTGGCGATAAATCTATGAGGTTTGTCAAGAAAACCATTATAAAAACCATTATATGAAATAGATTTTAGCGACGTGTAGCGACAAACGAGGTTAGAATGTTGTCACAGATCAATATAACAAGATTTCGGTCCATCTCGAACGAATTTCATTCACATTTACCATGATGTTGTGATGTACTTGAGAAAGTCCGCTAGAAAAAACTGTTCAATTTAACAAGCATTTGCTTACTTATGCTATTTCAAGTTTATTAAAAAAAACAAATTTTTGTCGTACTAAGACTTAAAATGCCATTTACGTTTGTAGAACACCAAGTTGCCATGGAAATCGCATTGCACTTCGATATGTTGCATAGCACCTAAAGAGTCTCTCAACTCTAAAATTTAGCAAAGTCTAACTTTCAGTGTATCAATTTTACATGTTGTAATAAAATACGACTGAGACGCATTCATAAATAAAAGGTATACTTCAAACACAAACCATTGCCATATTCCTGTTCATGTCCGGTGCCCCAGGTGATGGTAGGGGGAGATAACCCGGTTCTAACGTCAACTGTATTGGCAAATTGGTCGCCCAACATATTTAAATTTAGTGTTGAAGACCTAAAGAAGAAAAAAAGATAAATAAATAAATAAATAAAAAATAAGAAAAAGTGTTGAAACCAAAATTTTATAAAAATTACCTGTGCTTTCGGAACAACTGTTTTAAGATTCCCTTTTGCCTTATATTTCAACCAAAAAAACCATCTACATAAAAACAACCTTCCAGTCCTATGTATAAGTCGTAAAAATCTACTTACTCTGTACAAGGGTCTTATGTCATTACAATTACTTTGTCACCTCCTTCAAAATTTAAAAGATATAATGGTATTGGTCATTTATAATAGATGAAAACCACTAAGGTTGAAATAAACTTTTAAGTCTCATTTACCTTGGATGACCATTTAATATCAGTAGATATTCTTTAAATGATCTTTTTTAAAATTAATCTAAAATTTGAAATTAATGTAAAAATAAATTGTCTCTGATTAAGGTAGACAACTTATTTTTTTTTCCTGATTAATGACGTAACATTAAAAAGGTGAATTTCCATCAAATTAGGACTTATTCGTAGGTCTGTGTCCTTGTTAAGGGACAATTTTATTGGTTTTTTTTGTTTCAAAAAGCAACTGAAAATTACCTTGTTCCATATAAAGACCACCTGTCTATATCTTTCGTATTTCTTAGTCCTATTGGTAGTTTTGTAATATGCAAAATTTTTAATTATTTTTAAAAAAAATCTCCATTTGGCATATTTTACATGTTTATATACATGTAAGTTTTTACTGTACTTGCTTTTATGAACATAAAGCATTCTCCGATCGACAAAACTGATTATTTTTGGCAATCTTATCTCGCTTATTGATGGCTAAATGTAAACTTCTTAATTTTGATAAATATTTATTCGTAGCAAGAATACTCTCTCTCTCTCTCTCTCTCTCTCTCTCTCTCTCTCTCTCTCTCTCTCTCTCTCTCTCTCTCTCTCTCTCTGTCTTGTCTCTCTCAGTGTTACTTACGGATAGCTGTAAGACCTGCAGCAGGAGGTAAAGTTAAGGGCGGATGAATGATATCTGATGTCCATAGTTGTGGTCAGACCGGATGTAGTAGGTAAAAATGGTCTCTCTGGTACAGCTTAAAAATTGAGAAAAAGTAAATCAATATTACTGATAGCTGCAAATGCTAATGCTAAATGTAAAGAATTTTACTTTCATCAATCCGATCCCGAAAACACACCAGCATGAAGCCAAATATTGCTCCATAGTCAATAGGATAAAAACCACTTCGTGTTGTGAAATCTATCTTTATGAGAAAGATAAGGAGTGAGTGAGTGAGTAATGGTGTTTAACGTCCCAGTCAAGAATATTTCACTTATATCGAGACGTCGCCAGCTATAGGCGAAAGTGCAGATATTTTGCCTGTGCGTTGCGCTGATGACATTATACAGCAGGGTTCTTTATCGTGCCACGCCGTGACACGGGACCTTGTTTATTTTAATTCCCATCCGAAACAGCCGTGACTTTCATTTCGTAATGCCGAGTGCTTGGCGAAAGAACAGTCACTACCCACTTTCAAGTCTTGGGTCAGAAAGATAAGGGAAAACGCAGTAAAATGTTACGATCTAAAAGCCTACAGCCAAAAAAATTTAGTTAATGAAAGATAAATTGTAAGAGATTTATAATATATACCTTTACACGGATCAGAATATCCGGGTACATTTTTACATTGATCTTTTTCCGGTGATCCAAACTGTGTGATCCAGAAATATCGTACATAAGGGTCTGTTTGTACCCTCATTCTCCTAACACCCAATAACTGAAGGTTGTTTTCTTTAACGAAGGCATTGATATCGTAAAAACATCTGAAATATGGAAAGTAAACACCAAATCAATGGATAATTTATTTCTTTCTTTCAAGGTGCTTCATATGTTAAGTAAGGTCTAAAATTTCAATCCAAATTGTATCAACAAAATTGGGGTTTCAGAAACAATTTCAAACTGCTGTTTTTATCATATAAACTCTGGAAAGCATATGCATACAAAAGTTAACGCCATGAAATGAACAAAAAAGGCATACAATACACTTCTTTAAAAACTTTGGTCTTGGAACGAACACTGGAATTAACTAAATAGTGCCAGATATTGTGATTCTAGAGTTTTTGTAGTGCCATTATCACTTGTTTGACTTTCAGGGGTTCTAAAAAGATGAAAAAACATGAAACGCGAGCATGCCAATAATAAACGTAAAAAAGCTTCATTGAAAATCAGACATTTCAAGGTTTGTGAAAAAGCAGATAACCCACCCACCCCCCCCCCCCAAAAAAAAAAAAAAAAAAAAAAAAAAAAAAAAAAAAAAAAAAAAAAAAATGAATAAAAATAAATGAGAAGAATAAACGAACAAAAAACAAACAGACACAAAAATAAATAAATAAATTAATAAATAAATAAATAAACATTTTAGTGCTATTTCTTAATGTAAGTGCATTGTTCACCTTGGACCACCCGGTCCGCAGTTACGACCGGCGTATATACCCGTGTGTGTTGGACTAATGTACCCATTCTGTCGATACAGTAAAAAGTATATTGTATGTGTCTGTCCAAACGGTGGCACCGGACCGTTATAACTGATGATTAAATTTCCTGTCTGTACCCCATCTCTGATGTTCAGCACTTGGTAATGCATAAACGGGAAGGTTTCAGGTTCCAACTGGCGGTCCGTTGTCTGGATCCAGAGCAATTAGTGTGTATAGTACCCCTGAAAATTAGTATAAGATGTGTGAGTACCATTACCAATTCCAATCAACATTTCCAATAATATCAGAGTAAGTATTGCTTTTTATTGTTTTGGTAGTAAAATTAAGTAGATGATATTTGAACTTTGACCTAAAATACCTGTGCGATTACATGTATATTCTAGTTGCTTGCAAAGAGTGGAATGAAGTGAAAAAAAGTGTTTTGCCACCACCAAAACCCCCAACCATCCGTTAAATTTTTTTTCACATATTGAGGCCGTAACTAATGAGATTGTTGAGCAAACCGTAGTGCCAAGAGAAAAGAACTGACCCTCGACAAGCAAACTGAAATGGATCATTGGTTTTCTCCGGTCACGTTGGTCTCCGACATCATTTCAGAACTAAACAAAGTGCGCAAAGTACACTAAAGAGTTTAAAGTCATCGAAGGAAAGAAAGAAAGAAAGAAAGAAAGAAAAAATATAGTGAAGTGGTGTGGAGTTACTGTGCTTTACACCAAAGTCAAGATACTTTTTAATTTTTTATTTTTTTAAGAGGAGGTAAGTGGTGGGGTGGTTAAGGAAACTAAAGTGCTGGCACAAAACCACCGACCTTTGGCAAGCGAACTGACAAACTTTCAAACACTAAAATTGCCCGACTGGTATTCGAAGCTAGGCGGAGATAGGCACCATTGTCCGTAACCGTGCGCTTTAGACTAGGTCATTCGACATCTATAAGAATACTTTGTATAAATGATTACACAGACTGACCTTGCTCTTGATTCCATGTTACTGTTGGAACATTTTCAGTTCTGACATCAGCTGAATTCACTATGTGATCTCCTATGGTGTTCAAGTTAAGAAAAGACGGCCTGTAAAATATGTATAATATTTAAGTATGAGGGACAATAAGTGTCATTCTGTGATGTGCTTTATTTGAATGTTTTATTTCTATAGAAATTTAATATGAGAACGCGATACTCCTATTTTCCACTGAAAATATTTTGTTTTACCTGAAAATGGAAAATATTTACGCGTGTTTGAATATAGGTATATCTGTGTCATTAAGAACTCTTTTTAAACATAACGAGTCTTAATTTTTCTTTTCTAGAATATAACAACTTAGCAAATAGCTGCAATGATGCAGCTTTAAACAAAAACTCACCCAATCACTCACTCTCTCTATAACATAACATAACAATGCATAACATAACATAACATAACATAACAAAACATAACATAACATAACATAACATAACATAACATAACATAACATAACACAACACAACACAACACAACACAACACAACATAACATAGTACGACAAATCACGACGTAACACGATATAACATATAACAAAATATATAACATAACATATAACATAACATAATATATAACATAAGATAAAATAAAATATATTACATAACATAAAATAACATGTATAACATAACATATATATTATAACATATAACATAATCATATAAACGAGAAGATGTTAAAAACAAACAAATAATAACAAAAATCAGTACGTACTTGTGACTATATGTCTTGCAGCATGAAGTAAAATTGATGGCGGTCGGATTGTAATTAACGCTTAGGTTTAACAAATTTCCCGGATATTTGGGCAGAAATGGTCGGTTCTCGCCCGAGACTGAACGGAAAAAATATAAAAGGAACATCCTAAATTGGTTTAGCAGAAAGTGGTACAAAAATATTGTTCAAAACTTGTATTATCATCGGTTTGATTGAGGATGTTCATCTAGTCAATCATGTTAAAATCTTTATTACTCACGCTAACGGTTGGCTTTTTAACGTCGGGTTACTGTTTGCCTGAATATGTATTCGATAAAAGCCTTACATAATTTGAGATGAATATTTTTCAGTTATGGAATGATGCATTAATGTTAATAAAAGCCAATTTGGTTCATATTTGAGCCAACATGAACGAAATGAACTACAGTCCAAACAGATTGCCATAAGACAAACTCCTTTTGGTTTTGGGAAACATAAATTGCCAATTAAATGATTTTGTTTAAAAAAATTACTCATAAATAAAATACATAATATGTTACATGAAAGAATGGGGTGATGTTTTGTTTCATAGAACAATGATTTTAAAGAATCTTTCTTGTCATTATTGCAAAAATGTACACTTCAGAAATGCTTATATCAAAGCCGAGTAAAAACTATTATCAAAGTAAAGTTTAGGAATCTGTAGCTTAGTAACAAGCAGTAACCAAAGTGATAATAAACAAGAATAAAAAACAAAGAATAAACAAAAACAAAATTGTTAACTTACATGATGGCTCTACAGAATCGAATAAAAACCCGGATGTTGGTAACAAATTTGCAACTAAGAAAACAAAAGGAAACACAAGTTCTTTTCCAGACATTGCCATGAAACCAGTAAAGATAACAGCAAGATATGAAAACGTAAAGGAACAAATTCCGGGATTTTCGTTATGGAGGTTTTAGAATCATTATCTGTTGTATTCAGTAAAACAACGTTTTGGTTATAACAACCCCTTGCTGGACCCCCAAATCTTCGAAGTAAAATCATGTAAAAGTTAAGTAGGTATGTAAACCTAGATAACATTTAATTTTAAATTTAATTTAACAACTTATGACCATTTCTTATCATGGACAGTACTTGATAAGGCTGATGAATATTGCGTATTGTTAGTTAGTGGAGAATTGCACCATGTGCTGTTTAGGCCATATTCATTATTAATAAAATCCCGTTTTTCATGCTTTATAGTCACATTGTATGTAATTTTACAATTTATTTAAGTGACGTCATTTTACGTAGAGGTAACTTAATGTACAATTTTAGTCTCTGCTCAAAATCTTATTTTTAAAAGTCTGCACCCTCTGTAAAATTTTTAATTTTACCTCAAACTGAAAATTTTCCATGTCCAACAACTCTACCTTTTTATCGATATAAGGCATGATCTGTTAAATTATTCATTAATGAAAGTGAGAGGTCAGTAAAATTTGCATAATTAGTAATTACTACCTTAAACTTATATAATTTAAACTAGAATCAATATTTCAATTTGTTTTACAATCAAAGCAAAATGGCTTGATTAACATTTGTAGATAAATATTTAGTTAAGTGTTATTGTTTGATTTTTTTAGTGCATTCAGTGTGTTTTTTAAATGCATCATTCCTGTAACATTTTCCGTCTTCAGGGGGGTTGTCTTAAATTATGACTTGACAAGGAAATGAAATCAAAAAAAAACTTAATTGTTAAAAAAATTATTTAACAAGTTTTCACAAATTCAATAACAACAAAATTTTAGCATAAAGTGAATCTTCAAGCAAGCAATAGAAAACTATATAAATTTTTTCTTATTTTACTCTTTACAATGTTTTGAGAATGTCCCTCAGGAAATGCCAGTAAACACGGCTTGGAACGGTTACATGTTCACAGTTCATAAGTGTTCAACTCTATTTTCTATTGTAATTATAATTTAGTTATGTCATTTGTGATGTCATCTGCATTACCAATTATCAATCACACCTTATAAGGATAACAATGTGGAGTTGTTGGACATTAAAAATTTTCAGTTTGAAGTAAAATTGAAAATTTCACGGAGTGTGCAGACTTTTTAAAATAAGATTTTGAGCAGAGACCAATATTGTACATTAGGTCACCTCTAAGTATAACATTGTCGCTAAATAAATTATAAAATTATGTTCAATGTGGCTACAAAGCTTGAAAAACGGAGTTTTATTAATAATGAATAATGTTTAGGTTTATCTAATTTTGAATAATTCTTTAATAAAGAAAACAAAAACAATTGGTTAGGACTTTCCTATGGTGTTTAATATATAAGAGAAAAGGAGAAACTGTTGGTTCAAAAGTAAATTATGAATAATTATAAAATCGGGCAAAAGTGGCATAGATTTTGCTACAAACGTAATCCGTCAAAAAGTCATCGTGCTATGTGGCGTTGTATGTTGGTACGAACCAACTCTATTGAAACATTGTTTGACCAAAATAGTATGTCGTGAAATGATTGATTAAATTGCAGTCTAAGTTGTTCGTTCAATCACAGTATGTGGCGAAATTGCTTGCGAAATCTTAGGCTGACGCGAAATTGTAATTTGAGACAAATTTGTTGGTAGCTTGTGGTTAAATTGGTTTTACAATCGTGATGTGTGCTGGTGAAGTTCTGTATCAAATCGTAGTATGTGTCGAAAATATCGGAAGAAAAAAATATGAAGGTACAAACTATTGTGAAAGTGTCTGTCCAAACTTAGTGGGTAGCAAAAATGTTTGTGGTAAGTGTTGAAACAGTGTTTTACCTTCTATTCTGACAAAGTCTCTTAAATATTAATAAAACTGCAACTGTTGTAAGCTCTTTCTTTTAAAAGGGATTTTTAAAAATGTAAATTCACAACCAAAAATATTGAATAGGAATAATTCGGGTTAGGATGCTTAGGTGCTTCTTACAAGAATGCCTATACTAACAAAAGCAGGATTACTCGGATGTTTCCGTGATGAACAGTCGTAAGTTTCCGTTCTTTGCGCTGAACATTGCAATACCCAATGGCAATGTTGACCGATGTGTAAAACATTGTGAATTGTTTCATACTACTTGATGAGAATTGGAACAATAATAATTGAAGAACTTTCTGTGAGGTATAAAAGATAAATACATATTGTAATCACTGATAAGAAATTTTCGTAATTTAGAAATTGTAACGTTAGACAAGCACTCGGGTTAGAAACAGACACAAGATAAACGCATATTGTAATTTCTGATTATAAACTTCCAAACTTCAGACAAGCACTCGGGGAAGAAACCAGATACAAACTAAATAAAAGTGGACTACCGTTTATAAAACCATTTACTTCATAAGACCTCCCAATCTAAAAAAAAAAAACAAAATTAATTGATTAACTAATTAATTAATAATAATAAAGGCACATGCAAAAGATGTATTTGGACATGTGATTATTAACTTTACCCTTTATACGGTAACTGGGTCTAGAAACAAGATTATGAAATAAAATGGACTCAATTATTATGAGACGCTTAAATTAAGATAGTCGCTGGGTCTACAAAAAAGACCCAATGCAAGATAAACATATTTTGGACTTTTGCCAATAAACGTGGACCCTTTTATACGGACACTTAAGTCAAATAGACACAAAATTAGCACATATCGGGACCAATGATTTTAATGTATAGATGGGCAACTGGTGTAACAATCAAGAAAATGCGGTAGCTCAGTTTGTAGAGTGCTCGCTCCGTAAGTGGGAGGTCGTGGGTTCGAACCCCGACTGAGTCTGACCTAAGCCTTGAAAGTGGGTAGTGACTGTTCTTTCGCCAAGCACTCGGCATTAAAAATGAAAGTCACAGTTCTTTTTGATAGGAACTTAAAATAAACGATGCTCCATGTCACGGTAGGCAGGGCAAGATAAAGAATGCATGCTGTATAATGCCATCAGCGCACCGCACAGGAAAACAAATTGCACTTTCGCCTATAGCTGGCGACGTCTTGATATAAGTGAAATATTCTTGACTGGAACGTTAAACACCATTACTCAACTTAACTCTAACTAAAAAGACACAAGACACAGAAATATTTGGACCACTGCTTATAAAACTATGTTCTTACAACGCGAACTTGGTCTATCAAACAAGACACAAAACAGAAACATATATGGCAGCTAAAGACAGAGCCCTTTTGGGGGCCACGGTGGCAAAAGCCCCGTCGAAAAATTAAAATTAATTTTTGACCACATTTTTTCTTACTTTCTCTCTCTTATGAACTTTTTAAAGGGGCCAGGGGGTTACATCACCTCAAGCGGCTATAAATCTGCTATTGATTTATACAAAGAAATAATTGTGAAACTTGGACTAAGATCTGAGGCATTGTACAATAAATATTGTTTGTATCTGTGAAAATCAGTTAATTGTTTTTAATGTAAAACTTCCTGGTTTTATCCTGTGTGGCCATCAGATAATATTAACAACAATGACACGGACGGTATGGACACTTAAAAAGTTACTAAACAGTTTTGTTGTATTATCTAACATTTCAGGAAACTTGCTGGTTTACACTGGCTATCTTTATCAAGTATTCTCCATTTAACATCAAGTAATGTTACAATCATACACATCACGGTGACTGTGCTTTATCTAAACTTAAGTTGTGGCACTACAAATTTTCCGAAAAAAAATTGTCGGCGACAACTTATTCCATCTAGAAGAAAGTGCAAAATTAAACGTCAATTGTGCAATCATACACATCACGATGACTATACAAATATTTCTTTTTAAAAAAATTGTCAGCAACAACACATTTCATCATAGAGAAAGTGCAAAATAAAAGTCGTAGTCAGGGATAAAAGTGTAGTGATGTACAAGTACTTTACCCTTGCAATATTTTTTTTTTCACCACTCGACCCCTGCCGTGACAAGGTACATCGCTTTTAAGTTCTCTTTCGAAGAACTCATTACTTTTATTTCTAAATGCAGAGTGCTTGTCAAGAGACCAATCACACACTTTATTCTTGATTTCCATAGAAAAAAAACTTAATACATCAATGATTCGAGTGCACTTGACCTCGGAAAAACCCACGAGGGACCACCGTGGTCACGGCACATTTACGCCTATTGAATGGACTATTGTTAGGTACAACATAATGAAGAAAATACTAGTAGTGAAAATAAGGATAAGTAGATGCTGTCTTCATGTTACGAAACAACGTGATTGTTTTCAAACTTGATGCATTTAGAAATTTCTTTTAAATACTTTTGAAATGTTGACTAAATAGTTTTTATTGTGACTTATACTCTGCATCCGTATCTTTTCTTACGTTATTTTTTGTAACAAGCCGTTGATATCATACATATACCTACAAATTTAAAAAAATAAGTTGATTTCATAAAACCTTTAGGATGTCTTTAAAAACCCTTAAAGATGACTTAACAGAACATCTAAGACGACTTTACAGTGTGTCATTGGTTTCTTGTCGGGCTTTTTCTCACATCCGTATATAGCAATTGTAAAGATGTACTGTCACTTCCGTATCTTGTTTGTGTTTGTTTCGCATTAGAATCTTATCGGGTTGCTTTGTCGCATCCAAATCTTTTTTTAGGTTTTTTTTTTTTGCTTTCGTATCTTTTCTTTTCTTTTTTTCATATCTATATCTTTTTTATATTTTTTTGTTTCTCGTAGGCTGTGAAGGTGTTTTATGTAAAACATATACCCGTATTTTTTCGGTACGCTTTTTCGCATTCGTATCTTGTCAGGGTGATTTGTCACACCCGTATCATTGATGGGGAGTTTTATTGCATCCGTTTTTTCTCTCGGGGTGTCGTTGACTAACATTGTTTTCTTATTGGGTCAAGTAATATTTGATAATTTCCCAAACGTTTGATATGGCATTGTGAATCGGTGGAGATAAATTAAACTTTGTTGCTCTGCAAAAACTCTTAAATTACATACATGTACATATAATTTGCTTCTGTAAAACATTTCAGGAAAAAGATTTTTGTATTTTAAACATTGGATTTTAAGATTTAAAAAATTATAACCAGAATCCCTGTTTTTAATAGTTTTCTTCACTTTGGATTTGATACCATGTGAATCTGCTCCATAGCATAATGATGTGGTGTAGTCGACACTTTCGGCTAATTGCCTAAATTACATAAAGTGTCTAAATGATATCTTATCAGAAAACGATTACCGAAAACAATCTCAAAACAAAATCTCTGAATCATACGGAGAGTCTAGCACATATCGCCGCATAAAAACTCCAAATGTAAAAAAAAATTGTTTTTGTTTTTATTATAATCATCCAAATAAAAATGAAAATAAAAACGGTGGGAAGGTCTGATTTATGCATGGATCACTGTATCCGGGAATATCATGGCAGATTTGACTTTCAGTAAAACCCAACTCTGATCCAATATATGTCCATAGATGACGAGCGAACGCGTCTGTTTGAACCCGCAACTTTCTAACACCGACCAACTTAAGATCATTTTCTGTAAAAGCCCATTGATACCATACATGCATCTACAAAATAGAAGAAATGATTGGATTTTATAAAACCTTAAAGTCGATTTTATAGAACCTGTAACGTGACTTCAGAGAACGTTTAAGATGACTTCAGAGAACCTTTAAGATGACTTCATGAGAGAACCTTTAAGATGACTTCATAGAAACTTTAAGATGACTTCATAGAAACTTTAAGATGACTTCATAGAAACTTCAAGATGACTTCATAGATCCTTAAAGATGACTTCATAGATCCTTTATGATGACTTCATAAAACCTTTAAGATGACTTCATAGATCCTTTAAGATGACTTCATAGAAACTTTAAGATGACTTCATAGATCCTTTAAGATAACTTCATAGAAACTTAAAAATGAATCATTAGAACCCTTAAAATCCTTATAATGACTTAATAGAACCTTTCAGATAACTTAAGCACCTTGAAGATGTTTAACAGAACCTTTGAAAAAAACAAAACTTTTCAGAAATTTTCTGATGGTGTTGAGTAAGAAGTCATAAAGAAATCTTATTTAAAAGGTTAACATGTGGGTGACTTAAAGACATCTTAAATCCTACTTTACGGAACTTGTAAGATAACTTTAACTTCAGAAAACTCTTAAACCACTAAATGGAAATTTTTTGATTTTATGGGAAAACTTTAACAGAAATTTAGTGCTCCTTTTTTCTACGAGAGCCCTTAAAAGACATTTCGCAACTATGAGGTGTCTTACGGTAGGTCTGAAGAACTTTTAGAAATTTATACAAGTCGTAAAATCATCTGCCTTGGTCATATTAATACTGTTATTATTAGGAATCTACCTAACGATTGTTTTACCAAGTTCAAATCAATGGCTTGCTGGGATTTGTCGTTTGGTGCTATAAAAAGGGGATCGGGTAAAACAATTTTCACTCATTTGAAAAGATAAGACATTATCTACTACACAAAATGTTGAAGTGTGAGATATTTAATTGTTAGATACCTGTCAGCTACAGCAGACACTGTACAATTCTTTCCAACATACGGCTTTACTGTTGAAGAATCAAGTAAACCATTTTGTTGATAAAGAAGAAAATAGTAGGTATGAATCTGACCGAAATGTGGCGCTGGTCCAAAGTATTGCACCGTTACATTTCCGCCATCATATGATCCATTCGGAATATTTATTACTTGATAATGTAGAAATGGTTTATTTCTTGTTTCGAATGGCGGTGTTACATCCGGATCAACGGATCAACCATAAGCACGGAAAATAACTTGTCTGTGCAATAAATAAATAAAATAAAATAAAATAATTAAAATCAAATACATGTACTAAGAAATAACATTTGCTTTATAGCTAGAAATTATTTGAAATCACTGTGTTCTATCATGATTAATTAATATACATGTATTCAAAAAAATTAGGAAGTTTCATTGAATCAGTAGCTATTGACGTTGGAAATTTAAAGCAATGTTCATTCTTGCGACCGAAAATCTCTATACAACACAACCCACCCCCAACCCCCGAGAGAGAGAGAGAGAGAGAGAGAGAGAGAGAGAGAGAGAGAGAGAGAGTTCGTAACAACCCATTCACCCCAAACCCCTAACCAAAAAAAAATTAAAATTAAAATTAAAAAAAGGAAAGAAAGAAAAATAAATAAGTTAATTAATTAATCAATTAATAATAATAATAATAATAATAAACATTATTTTGTATAATATGTCTTAGGAAAGTTCTCTTTTGTAAGATACTCGAATTAAATCTTACTCAGACTTATAATAAATTATACTTATCCTACCTCCATTCTTATTGGTACCTGTGGGTTTATTCCACTGGATAAGTGGTTCTATCCTTAGGTCAACGGGGTTTCTAATCTTGTCTTCCAAACCATCCAGTCTTAATACAGATCTGGAAATTTGTTCGAAAGGAAACTAAATAAGCAATATGTTCCATTTAGGGAAAATGTGTGAGTGTGAGAGAGAGAGAGAGAGAGAGAGAGAGAGAGAGAGAGAGAGAGAGAGAGAGAGAGAGAGAGAGAGAGAGAGATTTACGCTCTAAGTCAGATATAACAATTATACTTTATGTAAATAGACTTAAAGTTGTAGCTTATTCTTTATTTTTATTTATTTCTTTAAACTACGTGTTGTTAAAATGTAGAGTGGCTTAGGACCATCCTTCAGTATTATAAGAACCTCACCAGTCCCTCCCTTCCCCGCGCCAATATTTTTTTGATTACAAATATCTATCGTACGAAAGCCTATTAGGCTCATGAATAAAAAAAATTAAAAGGTGTATGACGCGAAATAAAGGCGTAATAACGCGAATTGAAAGGCGTAATAACGCGAAATAAAGGCGTAATAACGCGAAATAAAGGCGTAATAACGAAAAATTTAAAAGCGTTATAATGCGAAATAAAGGCGTTATAACGCGAAATAAAGGCGTAATAACGCGAATTGAAAGGCATAATAACGCCAAATAAAGGCGTAAAACGCGAATTGAAAGGCGTAATAACGCGAAATAAAGGCGTAATAACGCGAATTTAAAGGCGTTATAATGCGGAATAAAGGCGTTATAACGCGAAATAAAGGCGTAATAACGCGAATTGAAAGGCATAATAACGCGAATCGAAAGGCGTTATAACGCCTTTATTTTGCGTTATTACGCCTTTATTTCCCGTTATTACGCCTTTCAATTCGCCTTAAAACCCCTTATTTCGTTTTATGACGCAAGTTGCTTACCATAATGGTGTGGAGGTCCAGGGTTTAAAGGTCTTTTTTCCGCCCCATTACATACATTATTAAAAGTCTGTGTGTGTGTGTGTGTGTGTGTGTGTGTGTGTGTGTGTGTGTGTGTGTGTGTGTGTGTCTCCTGCACATATACATTATATGTAATGTAATTAGTTTTTATATGTATGATTTCTATGAAAATTTAAAAAACTGTACATCATCCGATCCTGCGCTGAAATGAATAGTTATTTCTGAAACCGTTCCATTTATCGATTTTAAAGTATTTTTCATAAAGAGTGTCTTTGTACACATGGCTATTTATGAATTAGATCCTGATTAACTTTTAATAGTGATTAAATGACATTTGTGTCTATCTTAGTTAATATAGACAGATCAAGGTTTATTCACTTTCATTTTCTGTAGGCTGTCTAAAAGAATTTAAACTAAAATCAATCTGTTTGTGGAAAGGGATATTAACCTTTGGAAAGAAACGATTCTCAAGGGAAGTGACTGCTCTATAAATAGACAAAAAGGCATTATAACGCCTTTCACTTCGCATTATAACGCCTTTCATTTCGCGTTATAACGCCTTTCACTTCGCATTATTACGCCTTTCACTTCGCATTATAACGCCTTTCAATTCGCGTTATTACGCCTTTCAATTCGCGTTATTACGCCTTTATTTCGCGTTATCACGCCTTTATTTCGCGTTATTACGCCTTTCAATTCGCGTTATTACGCCTTTATTTCGCGTTATTACGCCTTTATTTCGCGTTATTACGCCTTTCAATTCGCGTTATTATGCCTTTATTTTGCGTTATAACGCCTTTATTTCGCGTTATTACGCCTTTCAATTCGCGTTATTACGCCTTTATTTCGCGTTATTACGCCTTTCAATTCGCGTTATTACGCCTTTAATTCGCGTTATTACGCCTTTAATTCGCGTTATTACGCCTTTCAATTCGCGTTATTACGCCTTTAATTCGCGTTATTACGCCTTTTAATTTTTTTTATTCATGAGCCTAATAGGCTTTCGTACTATCGTACACTTCAAAGAATCGCAGAACGATTTTGGTGAATAGCATCTGAAGATTATCTGTGGCCGAATGAACTGAAGCATAAGTCAGTTCCTAATTTTGTCGAAGAACAGTGTTCATATAAACAAAAATATTAACTAGGGGCGTATAACTCTTTAATGAAAGAGCATATACTTTACACTACAAAAAAAAAAAAAAAAAAGAAAAAAAAAAAAAAAAAAAAAAAAAAAGATCCTTACATTTCTTACGCGTTTTGAGAGTACGTGGTACAGCACGATGTGTATGATATAGAAGTTGAATTATATGTTATACTAAGGTCAAAGGTTAAGTTAGCATTAGATGTTATAAATGGAAGTGGCAAAGCTGAAAGAAATAATAAGAAACACGTGACTATCAAGATAAAAAATTATTATTTTCATAGACGTAGTAAAAAGTTATATATAAATAAATATATAGTTAGTTAGTTAGTTAGTTAGTTAGTTAGTTAGTTAGTTAGTTTCTTATTTAACAGAGCTGCTGTTTGTTAGTTCTATATTTGGTCTTTGGAAAATCTGCTTTTCTAATGTTAACTGTTGTAGTTGTATCCAGTTAAAAGAGATACTTCTGGTTTCCTTTCAATTTTTGAACCTGTGTTTAAAGCCTCGAAATTGGAATGAAAAAGGAATGCATTATCGATAATTCTATAGCCTTCAATAATAAATACATTTATTTTGACAAACTATTTGACTTGCTACATTTTAATTGCGTCTGACAAATTTCAACACCAATTGTACTTTTTTAATAAAACCAGTTTGATACTTCAAAAACATGGCATATATGGCGACACAGAGGTAAGATGAACAATAGAATCTATCATATGCGTCAGTGGTAAGCCTCGTTCCAGACACAAAAAATCTGTCCACTTGGGTGGGATACCTCTATCTACCACTGACACATATGGTTGATTCTTTTTCTCCCATCCCATTAACAATTTTGGGCAAATTTAACCCAAAACACGAATGGCTGACAGAAATTCCTATCTCTTAAATGACCGTCTAAATCAGAAAAAAAAATACCACCATCAAAAAGACCGGCTTCAAATCCTAGCATACCTGCGGTATGCTGAAAAAACGGGAATTCTTACATAATCACATTAAAAAGGGACAAAACAATCGTGAAATCTACATGTAATGATCAGCTGTCGGGGAGAAATTTTTAGAAAATATATTACTCCGCAGCTTGATCCTATATAATAGATATAGCTATACTTAAAAGTACATCTTGTTCCGCAAGTAGTATGTAGTTCATAAATAACGTGAAAATTAGCTTGACTGCAACATGAAAACAGGAAAAATTATAACAGAAAAACATTTTAATATTATTGAAATAAATTGTGATTTAACTTGCTCCTGTCAGTGGAGGAAGTTACGAGAAGTTAAAAAAGAACTTCCGGCCGCACGAGGAGGTGAAGGTAAATAGCAAGAGGAGGTGAAGATAAAAATTTCTACCTACCGTTTCTTCCACTGGAAATTATTATCTCAAACTTAGGGGGATGGGAGAAAATAATGTTTATATTGCGGACAAACGCAAATGTTATCGCGTGCTCTTGCGAAATATATAGCTGAACACGCAAAAATTTTCACGTGCTTAATCGAAAATTATATCATGCTTATGCGAAAATTATTGCTTGCTCAAGCAAAAGGTTTTAGCACGCTATAACTTTCACGTGAGAATGCGGTACCTTTTGTATTGGTATGCAGTATAATTTTTTCATGTCAAATCTGTGCCGCCGTGGATAGGAGTCAAAATGTTTCTGAAATTCTTGTTTTAAATAGTTTCATTGCAACATGTCGCAATATTGTCGGGAAAAACATCGAATACTTTGCATTAGTAATTCTATTTTATGCTCTAACATGTATGAACCTTGTTTAATACATACAGGGGACAATGAGATCCGTTTTCAAAATAGTCGCAATCCAATGTCTGTGGCCATCCGAATCCAAATTTTTCCAATATTGAAGCGCATCCGGTTTTAGCCTGTATTCACATGTACACCGATTTGCATGGTGGAATAAAAGTAAGCTTATTATCCAATAAACGGCATTCTGGGAAATATACACTACATAGCAAGCGAAGTATTTGATCACTGCAGCCAATTTTGATAAGTGGATAAAACTGGTGAATTTCAAGAATTTCTGAAGTCTGTGTTGTTTGGTTTAAATACATGTAGTTTGGGAACGAGGTTAAATTGTTTAAACCATTACATAAAGAGCCAGTTTGTAAATTTTCGCACTTACTGCTAGCTCTGTTTGTGAAATATCCAAGTGTTGGTCTATATTCAACAAACGTGACTGTAAGCAGTAAAATGTCAATCCAAATTCCAAAACCCATTTTAGGAAAAATAAAATACGAGTACCGCCTAATTGATAATTTTGAGGAATTTTTTAAACGACAACAAATGTTGATCTTGTCTGTTCAAATAAATTAAATAAGGATAGCATGTATAACGACTGATAAACTGCTGTGCAGGATCCCAGAGAGAGAGATAGATAGAGAGAGAGAGAGAGAGAGAGAGAGAGAGAGAGAGAGAGATTATATTCCTCATATTATTCTGCAAAAATACCTAAGTCGACCGCCTAATTGGCTCAGTGGTAGAGTGTTGGAGGTCCCAGCCAACATTTGAGATACTGCCGCCTCGCTTGTCATTAACAGGATATCTGGTAACTGGGGGGGAGTTGTAGGCTTGTCTGTGGCGAACTGATGATTGCTTAATTATTGATATAATGGGGTTTTACGTCCCTGTCAAGAATATTTCACTTATATCGAGACGTCACCAGCTATAGGTGAATTGACAAAAAATTTTGACCTTTGTAGTGCGTTTAGGGCAATTTGCAGGGAAGGTTCTTTAGCGCACCACGCCTGCCGTGACAAGGGGCATCGTTTTTTTAAAGTCTTCTTCGAAGGACCGCTTGACCCCATTTCTGAATGCCGAGTGCTTGGATAAAGAACAATCATAACTTATTTTCAATTCATAGTCAGACCCGACCGGGGATCGAAACCGACCTCTCACATACGATGCAAGCATTTTAACAATTGACCGGCATGGTGAACTGATGAGCTAGCACTTTAAAAAGTCGCCCTAAATACGAGCTAGTACAGGGCCGATCATAACACAAACTTGCCAATCTCAAGCAAATAGGATCTTATTCTTAGATTAGTTCTTACAGATAGATAAACATCCTCCTGTCGCAAAAAGCTAAATAAAACCTGCTGATGCCACGAAAACAACTTTACAACCAAGCAAAAATTCAAAATTCAATCTCGCACTCAAGCCGACGCAAAAACATTTTTGTATTCTGTTTTGGTCGCTATTTGGATCAAATACAAGAAAACTTTAGAATTGGTTCATGCTACTGTGGCCATAAATAAAATAAAAAGGGGAAATGAAGAGTTAATCCAAACATCTTCATTTGTCTCAGGACATGATGTCGGTATTACTTTAGGCAAAATTGTCCCCATTGTTACAGAATGGAGTAATTTATTTTATCTTATAGTCAGCTATGGAATAGTGAGCGTGGGGGGAGATATAAGATTTTCCAGAGAAAACCAGACTTTTACAGAAAAAATAGAAACTTTGACACTTCCTTGCACTAGGATCATTTCCTATTTGGATTCGAACCTTTGTGGTGAGACGCATCGTGATCCATAGGCGCACATTTTTAGACGTTTACAACCAAGGCTTGTTTTGTTTAAATATTTTGTATATACAACAACTTAATTATTGCTGGTTTACATAATGGGCATTAATTCATAGTTCAAAATTAACATTACAATTATATGCACGTAAATCGAAATTGTGTAATATTACCATGTTGACCATATACATGATTAAGGAAAATGTTATTTTTTGTTTGTCTACTCTGAAGTCTTTAAGTGTTGTATAGGTGACGTAAGCAAGTTATTTTCCAAACTTCTACAAATAAAGAAAAACAGTAGAATTATTAACTAGATATAGGGGGAATTATGATCAAGTTATTCCCATACTAAATTATTTGATTTTAATACCCCTCTCCAAAAAAATTAATTAAAATAAATTAAATAATAATAATAATAATAATAATAAATAAAAATATAACATTTAAAAAATGTCCCATCAGTTCTAAATTAAATGCAATGTGCTATTTTTTTTAAATTTTTATGACATCTACTATTTAAAAGTAGCACATGACACGAAGAATGAATTTATCATCAGGTGACGTCATATTACGGATTGCTTTGTAACGCCATTTTTTCTGTAGCACGGTAAAATCGTGCAGATCACGTGATAAAACTATTAGACCCTAACTCCGAAACAGCGTCAAACTACTAGCTCCGTACGTATAGAAGAGGTACGATTGTTTGCCGCTGTTCAGAGCTTGTTTTAGACACTGTATTTATAATCTGCTTGGTTAATATTACCTTATTATGTTGGACATCCGGGCCAGTCGATGAAATTTTTACAGTCCAATGCTAGAGGCCAAACAAGACCAAACTTGGACATATCAGAATTACATCTGTCTTTTACTCGTATGCACATTGATCTGCATGGTCGAACAATATTTCCGCCAGAGAGGCATTCTGGGAAGTATGTACTACACAAAAATTGCACCAATTCCACACTGCATCCGGTCTTAATGAGAGGTTCAAATTTATCCAGTCCATGAATTGCTTCGTTTTGAGTTTTTTGGTCTAAATAATTCGGAAACGAGGTCCTGTTGTATCGGAAAAGGTGGTAACAAAGTGAATCGTGTTGTATAACTTCACATGAACCACTGTTCCTCCAAGAAAATAAGTCCGCGCATGAGTAATGAAGTATCATTACGAAAATAAAAAACCATTGTAACCATAATATTTGCATTCTGAAATCTTAATATTGATTCAATAGAATTTTCTTGGTCTATTTTATCAGTGTAAATTCTAAAATTTATGGTGCCCTTTTATTGTCATAAAAACTGTATTTATTAATATTATAGCCGAAAAACCATAATAATAATAATAATAATAATAATAATAATAAGAAGAAGAAGAAGAAGAATTGGAATCTTTTATACGCATAGTGAATTCCACAGCGAACGACTTTACGTTACTCTAGCCATGTAAGTCAAGAAATTTTAATAATAATAATAATAATTTTTTTTAGTAATTCTGTTATAATGATGATAAACTTATTTAAACTTCTTGTTATCGGCTAAATGTCTTAAAGCCCGCGTTTCAAGAGCTGGGGTCATGGTTTTAAATTATTTGTATCGTCAAATATTTTCCAATCTAGCCGGCCATTTATCTGATGCACATTATTAGTTACGAATTTATTTATTCTAGCATAAAAGTGTTTCCATATTTAGCTGACACGTTTGGATTTGCCTTATTGAACTCGTTCCTGATAGATGATCCCTTATCACAAACAGAAGATAAATACAAACAACAAATAATGTAGGCTACTTATTCCACTGTTTCCAATACGTATTATACAGCTACTTCCCCTTCATTCTTATCCCCACCCCCCTCCCAAGTGCACCCCACCCTCCAATTCTAAATATTTTAAAAATAAATTTTAACTTTACATGCTCGTGTCTGTTTCCCTGACTAAAGCAGGATAAACCAATATCACCTCCCCCCACTTCACAAAAAAGTTTCTGGAATCAAACAAAAGGTAGGCTTTTAATTAATCATTTACTGTTCGTTGGTCCATAATTGTTTGTCACATGGTTATTTTCTAAATATTCCTTTTATTCAAAATTTTCCTCTTAAACATTAAAAGTAAGATTAAATTTAAAAAAAAATTGACCGAACCAAATTCTATTTTTAAGGAAAAAATCTTCTTTGAATTCTTCTGTAGATAGAACAGATTTTGGAAAAAAAGCTGAAATTTAATTACTTCAATGGTCCAATTGGGCCTCACGCAAGATTACATCAGGCAATTTTAAGGTTAGTAAAGGTCAAATGAATTACATTTCTTACTACATGGTATTGAATTCAAAAGAAATATGAAAAATTCATGTCCAAAATGCTATAGATTTAGTTTAAAAAGTTTTGATTTTTTTCAATTAGAAAAATCTAGGAAAGAGCCATAAGACAAGTTAATGATCGTGTGTTTATTGTTGTTCGGATTTTAAGGAGTGGAGTGAAGTGGAGTAATGGTGTTTTAGCCCCAGTCAAGATTTTTGCACTTTATTTGAGGCGGTCAGTTCTGGAATGGTTGAGGAAACTGAAGAGTACCCGGAGAAAACCACCGACCTTCGGCAAGCGAACTGACAAACTTTCTCACACTAGGATCTGTCCCGATTGGGATTCTAACCCAGGCGGTGAGAGGCACTGTGATCCGTAAGCGCGTGCTTTGGACCACTCGGGGTGATCTTCATGAATATTTAAATCTTGACATCATATCCTGTGTTGTAGACTAGGAAGGTACATAAGGGATATTTTGGACATAGTGAACTTGTTAAATTGTTGAAAACATTAAAGAACTGTTATACGTACAGAATGAAGGAAACTTTTTAAAAAATTCTGGTTATTTTTCCCCATTAGGTCAGTAAATTTTACATGAATTTTGAGTGATTTTATTTGAATATGAAGTTTTGTTCTCCAAATATGTATATGACAAACAATTATGGACTGATAGTAGTTTATGTTTTACATATCCTTGGCTAGTGCTCGACATTAAGTAAAGATGATTCGCTCGTTGTTGGTTTAATGTGGCTTATGAAGTGGTGTGCTTGTCTACAACGGAATCCTTGGTGTGCTTTTACAAAGAGAACTTTATCTAACGTACCTCATCTCGAATACACGAATTTGTATTTAGATTAATCCTTAGGAATTAATAAAACTTTCTCTAGTCAAGAATAGCCGAAAAATCGCTGATCTGACGTTAATCAGCATTTCAACCAACCAATCTATTTTAAAGCCACGTGTCCTTTAACATTACAAGACGGGATCTTGCCACTAGCATACATTGTAAATGTTTCGGGGTGAAGAAAGAGAGAAAAAATTCTATTATTTAGGTTTGAAGGTGTTTGTTCAACTCTTTAACCACCGATAAACTCCAAGGTGTCCCCTGATTGATTCTGATTTTATTCAAGTCTCGATCAACTGAGATGTGAGAAGATTTTTCTGAACTGGCTGATTCCATGCCAGTGAAATATGGTCCAATAGTTAGCAGCGTGAATTTGCAAAACTGTGGGCCAATATATTAGCATTCAGAGACGCAAATTAAGTTATTTTATACAAAATTAGTTCAGAAATTCGTCAACAAACGTTCGTTCCAATGAACTTTATTTTCTTATTAGATTTGCTGAAAATATTCCTCAAAAGCTTCCGATAGACGTTACAAAGTGCAACCATTCGAGGCCTTGACTAAAAACTTAAGTTGAATTGATAATCTGAAATGGTAGAGGAAAACGTGGCTAAACATAAAAGTTGATAATATTTCATCCTGATATCTACATAGTGAAAACTTAGAGGGTGCGTGACTGTACATATTGTCGCTCTTGTGGTACATATAGTCGCCCTGACTGTACGTACTGTCGCTCTGACTGTGCATATTGTCACTCTGATGGTACATATTGTCGCTCTGACTGTACTTATTGTCGCTCTGATGTTGTATGTTGTCGCTCTGGCTGTACATATTGTCGTTCTGACGGTATATATTGTCGCTCTGACTGTACATATTGTCGCTCTGACGTTGCATATTGTCGTTCTGACAGTACATATTGTCGTTCTGACTGTACATATTGTCGCTCTGACGGTATATATTGTCGCTCTGACTGTACATATTGTCGCTCTGACGTTGCCTGTTGTCGCTCTGACTGTACATTTTGTCGCCCTGACTGTACATATTGTCGCTCTGACTGTACATATTGTCGCTCTGACTGTACATATTGTCGCTCTGACTGTATATATTGTCGCTCTGATGTTGCATATTGTCGCTCTGACTGTACATATTGTCGCTCTGACGGTATATATTGTCGCTCTGACTGTACATATTGTCGCTCTGACGTTGCATATTGTCGTTCTGACAGTACATATTGTCGTTCTGACTGTACATATTGTCGCTCTGACGGTATATATTGTCGCTCTGACTGTACATATTGTCGCTTTGACGTTGCCTGTTGTCGCTCTGACTGTATATTTTGTCGCCCTGACTGTACATATTGTCGCTCTGACTGTATATATTGTCGCTCTGATGTTGTTTATTGTCGCTCTGACTGTACATATTGTCGCTCTGACGGTATATATTGTCGCCCTGACTGTACATATTGGCGCTCTGACTGTACATATTGACGCTCTGACTGTACATAATGTCGCTTTGATTGCACATATTGTCGCTCTGACTGCACACATTGTCGCTCTGACTGCACATATTAATGATCTGACTGTATATATTGTCGCCCATAGATACATATTGCCACCGGTGACAATATGTACTGTCACAGGGTGACAGAAACTGTAATCCGTATCCCATTGTTTTAGTCCACACTGCTGTAGAATTCTTTAGGAAAATAATATTTTTCCATGACCTCGTTCCAAGACCTTGGCAAGTATTATTGAAACCCTCGTCCTGTTCCACTTATACTTGTAATATTCCACCAAATCTTTCGGAAATGAGTAAATAAAATTCATAACAAAATAATTATACATAATCTATCAAGTTTAATATCCACTTCAGACAGATAATGAATGAATAATGATGTTTCCTTTCTGTTGTAAGCCGGTACAAATATAGTGATATAATTTAAACACATCAAACCTCGCCAAGCACGTTATCAAAATTTATTTTCAACCTGTTTTATTTCTGATTTTTAATTTTCATGATTAATTATTTTTGGAAAAAATTGTTTATTAACATTTTTTATTTATTAATTTATTGACATTTTTAATTTTATATATTTATTTATTTATTTATTTATTTAAATTCCCTCTATATTTAGAATTGTAATTTTTTCATAGATTGTGTCGTTTTATTTTTCTTATATATATTTTTTTTTTCATACTGGCCATGATTTATTTCTATCAACTTTTTAATTTTTTTTTTTTTTTTACAAAATGGGCCAATTTTATTTTTAGGATGAACAAAAGTGTACGTGGAAAGTTTTTGTAATTTGTTTATACATGCAAACCGACATATTCTAAAACAATTAAACAAAAAAAAATAAAAAATAAAAATAAATTAATTAATTTTAAAAAATAAAAATAAAAAAGACAACAAAATTTAAATCTGCCACTTGTTTCAACGACAATCCGTTGACCCGATTGCTGACTTTATTCCAACGTCAAGTTTCAATTGGTAACCTATGGTTACTGCATTTAAATTTAGTTAAAGTTACTATATTGTTAAATGGAAGTTCAGAAGTTAAATAATCCTGTAGTTTAAAGTCAAAATTTGTGAATAATGAATAAGAAATACCTCTAGATGAGTTGCAACAATCAGAATGCCATTTTTGTAAAAACTGATCACATAATTTTTGTTTGATACTTTTCACAAGACAAGTTTTATTATCATACTCAGAAATGAATCCCTATGGGTAATGGCGTATACGCGGTGTTATCGTCTGTAATACTTCACCTGTGCGGTCACCTATACAATGGATTATAACGGCAAATTTGAAGATGCGTTGATTAAATCTATGATATTATTTTTATAATGCATCGAAGAAAAATTTAACACCTACAGCAATAAAGTTCAAGTCTTCAGGAAAATTCAGTTATAAATTATTTATATTTGATAAAAAAAAAAAATCGTTTCAATTTAATGTTTGAAAATGAGGTGACAAATCGAGAAAGTTCCCTATGAAATTAGTTATATATGTAAAGAAAAAGTGTAAACGATGTATTTTTGAATCAAAATATTAAATATTTTTTAAAATGCTATTAAAATTTAACACCTACCAGTAGTTAGTATACATTCTCACAAACATTCAGTTATAAAAATTATAAAAATATCTTTTAAAAAACCATTTCAAAACTTTAGTTAAAATCTCGTTAAATCAGCAAAAATACGCATAAACTATACAAGCGAGACGGTGTTTCTTATACATAAATGTGATTTTTCTTTCTAATACATCTAGTTTTTCATATCCCCATATTTCGCAACCATAGAGTTAAATTGGTAAAACCATCTTATCAAACATATCCAGTTGGCAATCAATAGAGAGATTTAAGGTTCTTACCTTTTTAATAACAGCATACATAGCTTTTGTTGCTCTGTCAGCTAAGTATTTTTTTTGTACATAAAAAAGAACCATATCTACTGAAAAAATACCTAAGTACTTGAAGTCTTTAACGACTTCTAAATTTTTACCATCAATATTAAATGTCACATTACTGGGTATTCTTCCTTTTGAAAAAATTACAACTTTATTTTGGATAAATTAATAAGTAATTTCCATTTTTCACAGAAAGATGAGAAATAATCCAACTGACATTGTACATGTAAATCAAATTGAGAGTCAGACATTGAAACAGTATCATCTGCGTACAACATCAGAAAAGGTTCCATATAAATATTAAGTTCATTTTTAAGGTCATCTGTAATACATTTAATACCTGTTACATTATTCTAATTGAAAAACTGTTCATACAAGTAAAAGGCAAACAAAAGAGGGGATAGGTTTTCACCCTGTCGGACACCGATATCACAAGGAAAGAAGTTAGAACTTTTACCATCAACAGTCACTCTAGACTTTGTGTTCTTGTACATATTAATTATAACATTAAAACATTTACCACTAATATTATATTGTAGAAGTTTTTGCCACAATCCACATCTCCATATTTTGTCAAAAGCTGAATGAAAGTCTACGAATACACAATACAACTTTCTTTTCTTAAGTTGCAATAAATCAATAACAGATTGCAAAACAAAAATATTGTCAACTGTAGAATAATTTTTTCTAAAACCTGACTGATTTTCACTTAATATTTCATAATTTTCAACATATTTAGTAAGTCTATTATCAATTATAGCTGTGAAAGTTTACCTAAACAGCTTAGTAAAGTAATGGGTCTGTAATTACATACATCGTTTATGCTACCTTTATTTTTATAAATAGGAATGATATTTCCAACCAACCACGAGTCTGCTACAATACCTGAGTTAATACTATAATGAACAATTTTTCATAAATTGTTAGCAAATGATCAATATTGACAATAATATATTCGTTTAAAATCTGATCAATACCTGGGGATTTGTTATTTTTTTAAATTCTTGACACATGATAATATTTCATCCACAGTGATAATATCATTTTAACATACTACAATCAAAATTGTTATTATCAGAAAAATCATTGTTAATTATACTTGTATCCGTTAACATCATTACTATTAACTTATTAAAATAGTTATAAAAATCTTCTACACACACACAACAGAGAGAGAGAGAGAGAGAGAGAGAGAGAGAGAGAGAGAGAGAGAGAGAGAGAGAGAGAGAGAGAGTATATTCGAAAGAACTGAAGCAAAATGAAACGCTCTCTCTCTCTCTCTCTCTCTCTCTCTCTCTCTCTCTCTCTCTCTCTCTCTCTCTCAATGTCTTTCTCTCTTATTAAAAAGTGAAGTTTATCATCTGTCTTAATCTTTTCCGGTTTATGAAAATTTAAAGTTGAGTATAGGAAGCACTAGTTTATACTTATCAGACTCGAGGACAAAAACAGGAAATATTTACTTTTCTGATAATAAGATCGTCACTGTCTTGTAAAGATAAAATAGTTCTCAGGTCTGTATCAAAAATGTATTTAAAAATAAATAAATAAATAAATAAATAAATAAATAAATAAATAAATAAATAAATGAATAAATATGTGTGCACACTTCTGATTTAACATCACAATTGTCGTTAATAAAATTAAATCAATTAAGGTATTTAGATAAATAAATAAATAAATACATCAGATAGATAGATAATAAATAAACTGATATGAATTTATGTACACTTCTGATTTAATATCACGATTGCCATTACTATAATTGATTTCAATTAAAATTGTTAATAGATAAATAAATAAAATGGTAAATGAATTTTAGAAACTTTCATTAATTTTTTTTTACCTTTTTCATTTATGTCAACTTTGCCCTTGAAGAAAAATATTTTAAAAAAAAATTGCATATGATCAGAATTTTTATTTTACATTTTGCAAAGATTCAAAATTTTACTTATGCCAATTGTAGTAAATAAATTGAAATATCTGAAATATCTTCCTATTTAAATGGTAAATATGCAACATAAATAAATAAATAAATAAATATTTATTTGATTTCCAACTTTTTAATGAATGTCGAATGTTAAGTGGCGTAGCAACAGTTTCATCTGTTTGCATTAAAATGTTTAAATTAGGTTCCCGTGTTCCATGTTATTACCAAATGGGTTCTATATACTGTATGTACTGGATTTGTCGTTTGGAGAAGACCATAAAAACCGATTCCCCGTGTCACGACAGTCGTGACACGCTTAAGACACCTGTACATTACCCTGAGCGCACTGCAAATGTAACCATCTCTGCCACTGTACCTATATAGCTGGTGACGTCTCGATATAAGTGAAATATTCTTGACTGGGAGGTAAAACTCTATTCAATCAATAAATTATTTTTGTAAATACACTACTAATACTAAATTTTAATTTAAAATGAAAAATTTTAGACGCATAGTGTTATGTAAATAACTTTTTTAATTTTCTGAATAAAAATATTCAGAACAATTAATAATATTACAATACCTCTAAAGGTACATCTATAATAACATAATAACAATCACCAAAGACGGACTACATAAAATATATATGCTGTTTAACGTCGAATCAGCAATGTTTTAGCTACTCGCAACAAAAACAAGGCTGTTAATCCCTAAGGATTAATCATCAAAACAAGTCCATACGCATGTGATGTGCAAGTGTGTGTTGTGACCTGCATTGTACTAGCTGTTGCGCGCTCAGGACAACTTTTTGTCACAGACTCCGTAAGAATGCTGCAGACAAACATTCTACTACTAACATCATATTATCCTGGCACCGGCTGAACCAGTCTATATTTTGTCTCCTTAAAGTCAAACGCTGGAAGCAGTTTCTTCAATTAAAGTTTGTTTATGACCCAGCCGGGGTTCCAACCTCCGACCTTCCGTTTTCTCGACGGAAGATTAAACACTGAACCACCGAGGCGATACTACATAAAAAGAACTTTTGTTTAAATAAGACAATAAAGTAAAGTCTTATTTTAACTTATCCTCAATAACTTTGCTATCCGACTGAGTTCGGTCGCTTCGTATATGGGAGGTCAGTGTTTGACGACCCCCCCCCCCCACCTCCCACGTGCCGGATCTGACCAAGACTCCAAGACTTGAAAATTGGTAATGAATGTTTTTTTTCGCCGAGTTCTCGGCATTTAAATATGAAAGTCACCGGGTCTTTCGGAGGCGCAGGCATGGCACGCTAAAGAACTCTCCCTGCACATTGCCCTAAGCACACTGCAACGGTAAAAATTTCTGCCACTTAACCTATAGCTGGTGACGTCTCGATATAAGTGAAATATTTTGACTTCGACATTAAACCCCATCAAATCAATCAATAATCAATCAATCACTGATCTCAGCACTCTTTTGAAGTCTTTATTTAAAACGGCTCGCTCAATTAAAAGCCAAACTTTTTAAAAAACGACAAACTATAACTGAACACTTAAAGGTAATAATTCGAGGTGTTACTACAAAATAGCGGTAGCAAGACGTACCTAGTGTCCAAGAATTTCTGATGGTAAAAAAATACTGACGTCAATAAATCGAAAAAATATGTTACTGATAGTATTTTTTATTTTTTTTTAGCGAATTCAAACCATTCGGCATGTACATTAGACTCTGGTTATAACAAAATCAGGCTTATAAAGAAATAATGAAATTACCCCTAGCAATGAACGAAAGTGCATTTTGCAATGCTTATAAAGAATTATGGCTATTAAGATGACCCTTAAAATTTTGTTATAAACAGACTCCACTGTAATTTAAGTTGTTCATTGCTAAAATTTTACTTTTAAAGTTCTACTGAGTGTATACAGATGCTTTATTGGACAATTAGAAATTTGTTAAAATGTTATCCAATTATTCTAAAACACACACACACACACACACACATACACACACACACACACACACACACATAAATAAATAAAAATGAAAATTTATAAAACCGAAACACAATTCGTGGGACTGCCGTCTAGGCGTTACGTGCAATAGCATAATTTTTGCGCAATTTGCAAAGCAATTGCACTTTTGTATAGTAAGGCAACACTAATTCATTTCAATCTCAAATTACAAGGTCTGAAATTTAAAGGAAAAAATAATTTTTTTAAGTTAATGAACTCCATATCTTTCGTTTAATATCTCCTAATATTTATATTCCAAATCTTCCAGAAATATCATACAAGTAAATAGTTGAAAATTAATAAATAAATAGAATTAATTAATAATAAAAATCTGTAAAAAGGGTATTCATGTAATTAACAAGAAATAGATTATCTATAATTTTTTTTTTACTATTTTTATTCAAACTGTTAAAAATCTCCAAAGCGATATGTTTAAAAATGCGTTTAATCTACGAAATAGTTAAGAGTAATCAAAATCGAAACATGAAGAAAATTTATCAATTTGTTCTAATTGATTTTATTCTATTTATATTTGTTTTCTAAATTCTTCCAGATTTTTTTTTTAAAAAAAGTATTGTCACTAAAATGTTTATAAAATGGTTAAGAAAATAGAAACAAGACAAGCGGAACAATGTGGTCTGAGTGTTTTCCGCTGATCTGATCACTGTTGATTATTTACACAAACAAGGCTTTGTATAAACAATAAACCGCTGATGAAAATCCGGAAAGGAGAATTTGAATATAGGAAACTGTACCGGCAAAACTGCGCATCAACAATCTGTGTGATACTTGGAGATAAGCTTAAACGGATATTTACATCCCAGTTTCACGAATAAATATTAAGCTCAGCCTCTCCAACCAATGAAATCATTTCCTGTTAGTTTGTAAATTTCTCCTATATAAGGGAATGCGCATGGTCAAAGTTTCATTAGCTGTTTCGAAGTTGTAACGATATGTAGGGATCTTACGGCCGAATTGACTCTCTGGCCATGGGATATCAAGGAACAAAATATTCGCTGGATAATATTGTTGGTCATTTCGTAGGTTTCGTTTTAATGCAGTTTTTAATGAGATATTTGTTCATTCGTTCTTCAAAATTTTTTTTCAGTTGTTTTTATTTTTTAACCGGAATTTTGGGCTTTTTATACCATGCATGTTTTATTTATATTTTCCTATTTTATTATTTCATCATATTTTAATATCTTTTCATTTTTTCATCCATTTGATTTTGCCTTGCGTCTCCTGCTCTCCGCAGGATTTTTTATAGCGTGTTTTAGATTGTATTTGTGTTTTGTCTTTATTCCAGTTTCATTTGTCACGACATTGGTTCACCAATCTTGACCTCGTGCCCTTGTTCAGCTCGGGTGTGCCGAAAAAAATGCGTCACAACCTGCTTGAATGAGGGTTTGAGCTCGAGACTTTCATCCGTTTCATCGACCTAGCGCTCGGGTCAGGTTTGTTTCTTAGATTTTGTCTGGGAGAGAACCCACGTGTTAAAACACAGTTTTAATGTTGGTTGAAGTACTTTGGGATTGTTTATGTTTCGGAGACAGCAAATATTCATGAAGAACGTCATCCAATTAAGAAATAAATGTTTTGGATTTTAATATTTTATAACGGTTTAATTTTCTTCTTTTTTAAATTTTATTTATTTTTTAATTTTTAGTTTTATTTATTTATTTATTTTTTAATTTTTACTTTTATTATTTATTTATTTATTATTTTTTTTGGGGGGGGGGGGGGGGAGGAAGAGGGGGTGTCTTGTGTCAAGATTTAAATGTGTTTGTCGTTGTGTATTATCTTCGTGTCTTGTTCACGTGTGTACGAGGTTGTCCTTGTATTTATGTGTGTTTAATATGTGTATATATTACGTGTGTACATGTGCCCTTATTCAAACTGGTTGTGATGGCAACATATCTACATCACAACCTCCTTGAATGAGTGTATGTGTATGTTCTAATCTTCAAAACTATCTACATTATTATTGTTTTGAAAGTCGTGGGATCTTTTAGAGATGTTAAATGAATGAGTAATAATCATTTCCCCTTGAAGTTCAAATCCGTTGCTATGGCACCAAGAAATTAAATTTAAGGAAACATAATTTATTTCAATCCGGAAATTAAGAAAATTAATGACTTGTAAGCCGCAACATCATAAAAGTTATAAAAAAATTGAAGTTTTTTTTTTTAAATAAAAGTTAAAAGGTATCATCTGTGACAATAATATATTCTGCAATGCAATTTGGATTTTACTGTTTAAATTTGACCAAAGGTTAATAATTAGTGTTGTGTTCTAAAAACATCTTATGAATGCTAAATTTTACGGAGTCTATTTTACTGGACCCGGATGTTCAAATCTGATTGGTTCGCAAAAATTTGAATGTTTTACGAATATTTAAAATAATTAGTTTTGACCGGAATAGCTTCTATTTGATGCAAATATAAGCGTCAACTGCCGGGAAGAAAAAACTTACTCAATATACAAGATACAAAATTTAACTAACCATAATGATGAATTTACGAACGAAGATTTAAACAACTGGTTCCCACATCTTACTAGAGGTTATTGCGCACCTCCGCAACTCATGAGCATGCTCAATATAAAACAAGCATGGAAGTATATAACAAACAAGTCAAAATTACCATTTTATAAATGTCTGATCATGAATATTTGAGTTGTATATATATAAAAATTTGCACAAGAGAACTTGTTTAAACAGAAAACATAAACACTCGCATTTGAAAAAGAAAACATGCATAAAAAACGAATTTGCAATGCGGGGAAAAACAACACAACAGTGCATTGCACTTTTGCATATTTTGTGACGCAAAACTTTCTTTTTTTAATTTGATTTTTAAAAAAAATACTGCTTATCACGCAGCACACATCCAATATTTTACAAATGACCTTGGTAAGCTGTTGGAATTAAAATAAAGCGCGCGTTAATAGATCACAGTGCCTCTCACCGGCTATGTTCGCATCTCGCTCCGGCAGATCTAAGTGTGAGAAAGTTTGTATGCTTGTTGAAAATCCTTTTGTCCCTGGGCAATCCGGTTTAAAAAATTAATTAAAATATAGTAATAATGATAACGTTGATGATAGTAATAATAATAAACAATTGTGTTGTATTTTTTTTTACAAAGTTTAAAGCAATACAAACAAACAACATAACACAGACAGAAATACAAATAAATAAATAAATAAATAAATAAATAAATAAATAAATAAATAAATAAATAAAAATAATTCCAACTGCTGGAATAAGTTTATTACAGAAAATACTTCATGCCAAGTGTAAACGTACTCTTCTTAGTTCTGATGAGCAAGTTTGCACTTTGCATATAGCGGATTTTATGAAAATTCTTTAAAAATAGTTATATCAAAATGCAAATAAATGTTTTGAAAGAAAATCATGATTTGTTGCATCAGTTTTGCCTCGAAATGTTATTTGGATACAATATTAATAAGCACAACTTTTTGAGTCATTTATAAATTTAGATCGGAATGACAATCTGTTATAGCGATTATAAATAGATCTATTGTTCAGTTCCTATCAGATATTACGGAGATTACATTATTAGAATTCTCTGCGCCAAATCGTGTGTAATATTTTCCCGTTATCACGACTATTTCAGTGTTCCGGCTCGGGCGCGACCAACACTATACGCTAAAGCCACTCATGGCACTTACAGAAAACTTCCTCGTACGAGATCTGTCGATTAAATTTTATAAATTTAGTAAATATTTTGGGGCCAGCCAGGGAAATATTTGGGGTACCTAAGGTTTGGCAAGGAAGAACTTCACTATACGCATTATTAAAACATGTTATATTTTTCGAAGTTCTAGATAATAGGCAATATTTGCAAAATGATAGATAGATAGATAAATAGATAGATAGATAGATAGATAGATAGATAGATAGATAGATAGATAAACAAATATAAATAAATAATAAATAGATAAATAAATAAATAAATAAATAAATAAATAATAATAAATGACATTGGACATTTTGGAAAGCCTGAATTGCAATTAACTACACACATTGTACTAAAAGTTTTGATGTCAATCCTGCGAGTAAAGTGATGGCCAGACAAATATTGTACAATATCGCAAATCACAATGTTTTTTGGTTCAAACTTTAATACAAGATACAATGAAATTGGTCAAAATGAACCACACAGCCCAGTGGAAACTGTAGTGATTTTACACGATGATTTTATACATTTATCTCACACTAAAGATATACTAGTGTATTTAAATAAACGTCAACAAGTACATGTGTACTTGACCATAATATAAATCTTCTCTTAATAACATATTTTAAGTTGTCGAACGTACGTATCGTCTTGAAATAAAGAGGTGTGTGCAATAAAGAAAAAAACATCTGTTCGGTTGAATGTTGCATCAGCATTTTTTCAGCTATTTGTTTAGTGTTATATAATACAAGTTCATGTAGTACGCGAGTCTTTCTCAAGTATTTTAATGAATTAATGGCGTGTTACACTTGCAATTTGCAGATAAATATCGCAGATCACTCTGTTCTTCATGCTGTTTTTGAGCAAAACTAAGAAAGGCCCATAACAAAGCCATTTGCGGTCGGCCGGGGTCGAATTTATAGAAGGAATTTGATCTGGAATTCTGGCCATCATTAACTATTACAACATGCCTTGAAAATTTAATTGATTTGAACCATTTCCTTTGGTATTATACTTGACTGACCAACGTTCGCTTGCGGGTTTTCTTAACAGTTACAAATTACTTAATGTCATAATGTTCTGACCCCAGTTCAAGTTCACAATCATTAACTCTTCATAGTGTACACTCAACTCAAATATTCCCATTTTTTCTCTCATCAATATTTTAAACTTATTTAGGTTTTATGAGACAATGTTTTGTTTTGTTCAACTAAACTACACTAAACAATTTAAATATAGCATTAGATATTCAATTTTAACTGTGTGATGTCTTAAAAACTTACATTGAAATATTCCAGAATTTGAGTTGAGTGTACTCTCAACTGAGTGAATGATTGTGAAACTGGGCCCTGATATACATTTACGTAGCTCGTAAGCTTCGAGTTATTCAGACCTGGTGTGCGTTTCACGAAGCATGCAACCGTACTTAGGAATGAGTTCTTTCCCGAGTAAGACTAAGGAACAAATATTTTCCCAAGTCCGATTCACGAAACCGTTCTAAATTAAAGAATGTTCCTACAAATGTCTCTCTTTTATAAGTTCAAACTTGGCAATAAACTTTAAAACAAACTTAGGAAACGTACGTAAAACGCGTTCAAGTCTATTATATAAACATAACATAGCCAATGAATTGCTTAACAAGTTAATTTTTATAACGCATTATGACCAACTAAGAATGTATCTAACGATCACAATGGAGTAACTGAGTTTAACTTCCTATGATAGGTGGAGAAAACATGAGTGTCTTGGGAGAAACACCGACCCTGTATATATGTATATGTTGTACAGTTTAACCTCTAATAACACCTCCGTGGTGCAGTGTGTAATAAAGAATCTTGAATCTTGGTAAATCTGAACTGACAAACTTTACACTTGGATCTATGCCAAGCGGGATTCGAACACGGACGATGAGTGAAGCACGCTTTGGACCATTCAGCTACCGAGGTCAACAAATGCGGTAGTAGTTTCTGTGTTAAAATCTGTTATATCTCAATATGTTTGTTTTTTATAGCCTTGTTTAACTGTTTTGTCATTAATTTGTATTGTTTTGTGTTGCCTTTGCTTTTGCTAAGTACATGTCTTTAGTTACTATAGTAAAGCAATGACTCTTACTAGACAGCTACTCTTAAGTTGACACTACGGTAGCTCAGTTGGTAGAGTGTTCGTTCATATGGGGAGGTCGGGGTTCCAACCCCGGCCGGGTCTGACCAAGACCAAGACTCTACCATATAAAGAGGTTTTACGATCATATGATAATGTTTGCATATATTATAATCATGCGATAATATAACGATGAAATATACTCTTATATCATATAATGATCTGATGATATTATACAATTACCGACTTTTTATGGGGTTACTACAATATTTACCGATTCAGAAAAATACAGTTAGGTCCGATGCTTTTAAAGTAGGTCAGTTTTGATTAGCTTATCAAAAGCTTACGACGGGTTTGATTGGTTCTATTCTTGGACAATGGGAAATCACCGTCGTCTATTTTTAGGGACCTCGACGGCAATTTGGACCATTATATTACCTTCACGTGCAAAATTGCGCGGTTAACATAACGATTTGTCCAGTGCAGCTTAACATGTTTTAAGCCTATCAAAACTGAGTAAAATCAGTTGTAATATAATAAAATATAATAATAAAAGCAAATAATATAATGGTAAAAGCAAATCATATAATGATGAAGTGAAAACATATGCTAGTAATGGCGAAACTCAATCAAATAATGATCAGGCCAAATAATGTATTGTTAAAACCATATCATATAATGATAAAACTAAAATATATAATAGTAAAACCAAAACATATAACGGTGAAAGTAAATGATATCATGATAAAATGAATTTATCTACCATTCTTTTACTATATAAGACCGCTATTGCGTTCCATAGGTACACATACCTTCAATTAACATGCATTAGATACTTACGTTGTAATAAATATGTGACGGAGGCGTTTTTCTTCCTTTGATTATTAATATATCTTAGCAATCATGAAACCACAAACCATATAAGGTTCACGTGAGAGTATGTGGCCTGGTCACGTGAAGTCGTTTTCTGTCAAATTGGTTCATTTATACTTGTTAGATTTGGCTAAGTTTAACCAAGTTCTAGGTCGTACATACATAATATTAAAAATGTGGCTGTATCCAAAGAAACGCCGCGACTTTTCTTTCAAAAACATGGCGTCTCCGCCTGCACAGTCAAACACCTTCTACAAGTCTCTCTCTCTCTCTCTCTCTCTCTCTCTCTCGCGCGCGCCAGTCTCTGTGACATCCCTTTTACTGATCAATTTCATTGACAAGGCCCTTACACTAGCACACATATTCTGTTCAGTTGTTCGTTTTGTTGAATGTTGTTTCACATCGCACCTGATACTTTCAGTTTTTGTAACGACGCAAATTTTCTTATTTATCTCAAAGACGAATCTACCCAATAGTGCATCTTTGTGCATTTATGTGCTCTAGTGCACACTTATGACTACCTTTATAGTGATAGTTCTCTTGTCACAGATAAGCACCGCAGATCACTCAACCCATTATACTAGTAATTACTGATTGATTGATCTAAAGGGGTTTTACGTCCCAGTCAAGGATATTTCAGTTATATCAAGACATCACCAGCTATAGGTGAAGTGGCAGAAATTTTTACCTTTGCAATGTGCAGGGAGGGTTCTTTAACGTGCAACGCATTCTGTGACACGGGACATCGCTTTGTACTGTGTGACTTTCATTTCTAAATGCCGAGTGCTTGGCGAAAGAACAGCCACTTACAATTTTCAAGTCTTGGTCGGACCAGAACGGGGTTCGAATCCGCGCCCTCCCATATACGAAGCGAGCACTCTACCAACTGAACTACTATAGTGGTACAATATACGAGTAATAAGCCAGACAGACAAGGAAAACGCCACTTCCGGTTGACCGGGGTCATATTAAGTACAAAACAAACCATTTAACTATGTTTTTATAAAAGTTTCTTTTTTAATATAGCTTTAACATTTTACATATAAGTATTTCAATTTCCTTAAATATATATTTATATTACATATACATTTACAAATTAACATTTTGCCATTTTCAAAACTTTCTTCACATTTCCAAACAAATACATTCTATGGTTGATGTTTTATGTATTAAAACTGAAGAAAAAGTTGAGCTCTGATGCTTAAAAAAATTATTATTTTAACAGAAAAATAGGAAAACTTTTCAGAAATTCTTTTCCGACATGGTTTTTATTTATCATTTTTACAGAAAATTATAAAAAACATTTTCATAAAATCTTATCAGACATTGAAATTGTTTTCGTAAAATATTAACTTTATATTTTTTTATATAACTAAGTTTTTTAAAAAAAATATAATTTGGCTAAGCTTTTAACAAATGTTGCAACTATTTCTAGTACATAATAATATATATAACAGGAAACACAATCAAAGCAAATGTGAATAACAACAAGAAGTGGAATGTATAGTCAACCAAGAAAAAAAAGCAAGTATATGGAAACAAAAATTTAACATAGGACAGCTTTCTATCCACATTTTTCAAAACCTGACAAGTCTTAAAACTCCAACAAATTCAGGTTTTATCATTAAATATTAAATTAATTTTTTTTTAATAAAGTGAAATAAAAAGAATTGTTTTTAACTTCAATTTTCTTCAACTTACAAACTTTCATGATTATAGTTCAACAAATTTCAACCATTATAAATATATATTCATTTATAAAGCAAATTTCAGCCAAAATGAACAAGTTTCAAAGCCAAAACTCTTTATTTATACACAATATTAAAAAAAGATTCAAATTTATTACCTGTCCCCAATTTCTTACCAAAACTTGACAAATTCTAAATCTCAGATTGTAAATTACTTGTCTCAAATTGTAAATTACCTATCTCAGATTGTAAATTACCTATCTCAGATTGTTAATTACTTATCTCAGATGGTAATGGTAAATTACCAATCTCAGATTGTAAATTACTTATCTCAGATTGTAAATTACCTATCTCAGATTGTAAATTACGTATTTCAGATTGTAACTTACTTGTTTCAAGAATGGTACATACCTAACTCAGATGGTAATTATTATTCTCAGATTGTTAATTACTTATCTCAGATGGGTAATTTACTTATTCCAGATGGTTTTAATTACTTATCTCACGATTGTCAATTAACTCAGTCTTACATTGTGAATTTATATCTCAGATTGTAGATTACCTATCTCAGAATTAGACAATAAATTTAAAAAATATATAATAATAAATAACAATGAAAAATATATAAATTAAAAAAATGAAAACAGGGAAGAATTTAACAAATTTTAACAATTGATTTTCAACCTCCATTATAATCACAGATAACTATTTTTGTACAAAATAATTTCAACACTCTCAAAATTTACATCTCCATGACCCATTTTTCCTGTTTCTATTTTTAGCATTTAAGGGTGAATGATAAATATGGGTTTGATTGGTTAAATTAAAATTTCACAGCCAGTGTACCAAATGAAGGGACACAAGTTCTGGCAAGAGAAATGATCTAATGGGCCCATTTGGTATTGAACATGACCAAAAAAGATAAAATTAAAAATGAATAAATAACTAAAAATACCAATGTGTATGCAAGACAAAGTAGCTCAGTCCTGTGCAACATAGTCACTGGGCCCAGGTAGAACAAAACTGATCTGGGATGACCTAGTTAAACATGATCGTAAGTCCCTAAGAATGGGTAATACAAACCCACTGGATCACCAAGCATGGAGGGGAGACTTCCTTCTCGACTGGACAGCCAGGCCTCACTCTTGTTAAAGAAATAATCAATGGCCTGGATAATCTACACAGGATAATGATTATGATGAGGGTCATTTTAAATGTCATGTGACCTTCAGCTTGATTTGACACAAAGGGTCAGTACAGTTTGCTATGTGAGCAATGCCAGTAGCAATTTCTAAATACATGTATAAGAACACTCTATAAGAAGCCTTAGCAGAGGACTAAAACAGAAAGTTAAACTTATAATGCCCAGCAATGGTTGGTCGTTTTCATAGCTACATTTAGGGCAAAGGTATCACAAAAGATCATTTAATATTCACAAAAAAAGTTCACTAACAAAAAACAATAATGATTATGTAAACCTTGGACATTACTGCCAATGACGAACACAAAACAGTATATATGTGATATATATAAATAACCAACAGGAACAAGGAAGCACCATTTTATATATGTATAGTCCAACAAATTTTATCTAGCTATGTGACCTTTGAACTCAAATTTATGAAAAAATGTAATGAACATGTTTGCCATGACTGTTTTTTTTAAATACTTTTTTTTTGCAAAGTAAAAAAACACACATCTATGGTGTCTTGAGAAATGGTATGAAGCATATGTTTGTAAAATTGTAACTATATTAAAAACATTTACCGGGTACTGTAAATCTTTTTTCTTGCGTCAGTTAATTTTTGCAAAATATATTACCACATCAAGATATTTGCATACTGTTATTTTCGTATAAGGTCCTCTATATGCACTGTGACCCTCAAAGTGACATTTTAAACAACTCAGCTACAGAGTTCAATATAACAGATTTTGAGATGAATTAAAAAGACTGGTAATGTTGTGTTCAAATGACAAGTCACAAGGCTCCACCTACAGATTTATTCTGAAGGCACTATACACAGGAGACTATAACATTACATTCTATATAAAAATTGATTGCTGTAACGAAAAAATGAACAAAAATCACATAAATAATGCATAAATTCATATATATATATATATATGTGTGTGTGTGTGTGTGTGTGTGTGTGTGTGTGTGTGTGTGCATGTAACACACACAGACATAAAAGTATATGTAAAAATATTTGGTGCAAGAGAACAATAGGACCTTTACTTCTGTGAAACTGCTATTTACACGGAAAGTTTCATTTTTTTGAATACAATGCTTTTCCCAAAAAAAGTTATTCTTAAATAAATTGAAATTATAAAATGATGAAATTAAAAGATTTTGAATATCTGATGAACTAATTAAGTGATCCCAAAAAATGACCTAATAAGCTTTACATGTAATTTTTTCAGAAATTTGTAAGGGGGAGAATTAAATGGAATAGTAGAGGTAAACAGAGTTCCAATTAAATGAAAACAAATAACATTCAGCAAGTAAACTGACAAACTTTCCAAAACTAGGATCTAATGGGGTTTTGAAAATAGGTAATACGAAGTGCTGTGTTCTTAAAGATAGTATTAAGACCCCCCCCCACACACACACACACACTACCTACTGCATACAAAATTTAACGACAAACAGTCCACAGATATAAAATTCTTACATTCAATCAAACCAAACATTGATTACTAAAACTAGTCATTACAATTTTCTCCTGTAACTACTGCGACTATCCAGAGTAAATATACTGACTAGTGGTTACCAAGACAACAATTATATCCATAAATAATATATACATCATATAACTCATTGCATATTGTGAATCATTTTATACATTCCTTGTGTATAATTATTTCTATTCTAATTACATGTATATCAACATTATATACAACATCTTAATCCTTATAACATTTCTAAATGTTTCCATAGTGACAGGTTTACACTTTCTTATTGCTACCATGGTTACAGGTATAAACTATATACAGTGAAACTGTCAAACACCTTTTAGATTAACAATTGTTTTTAAAAATGAACAGGTTTTCAGCTTAAACAGCCTGATTAAACAAACAACAAGAATTGTATGGTTATTTGGTTTCTTTTAAACTAGTTTGGTATTGACAGTTATTTTGGGTTTAAGGGTTTTGTTTTTTTTTTTATAGCTTATCCTGCACTATACAAATATCAGAACCACAATTATCTTGTTTACAATTCATTTTGTAAAACATGAAAAATATAAAAAACAATCTTTTAACGACAAAAAATAAAGCTAAAATCTAGGATTTGTGACAAAAAAATATAATATGTCTTCAAAGTACAAAAGATTTCCGTCTAACTCGTAAATGCTGGATAAATAAATCCATGGAAGGGTACGAAGTTTCATATAATACAATTCAGAAAATTTATTTCCACTTACATTGACACAGTCAGTTCAGGGATGGTGGAGGAAACTGGAGTTACCAGAGAAAACCAATGACCTTCAGAATGAAAACTGGCAAACTTTCTCATGCAAGGCTGTGCCTGATTGAGACTGGAACCTTGGTGATGTGAGGTGCTGTGACCCTTAAGTGTATACTTTAGACACCTTTGTCACCAAGGGCCCTCAAATAAATAAATTGATGAATCTCTATCAAGATAAGAGTTTGTTTTTGTTAAACATTTCACATATACTAAAATACTTTGGAAAGCTTATGATATGAGAAAATCCAAAATAAAAACATGATTCATCAACCGACACAAATCCTGACTAAATTTACATATAAAGTGCATACACTACACAAGCTTGTTAACAGATGTGCAACATCATTTCCTTGTCATATTGTGTATGTTTAAGTGGCCAGTTTCATATCAAAACAGATTGACAATCAGAGGACATTTTGGAGGTCAACTTGTACCGAAATATTATGAAATTAAAAATCAAGGAAACAAACGGGCTTGTGTTTATAGTAATCATATGAAACGGTGAAAATAATTTCACTTGAACAAAGATATCATTATCTTTAAGCCCTAAAATGCAATATGCACTATGGTTTCACTGATGGTTTGTGCTAAAAATAAATTTTGTGAAGACAGGTTCTCAGTTTATCCAGGGTTTTTCTTATATATATACATGTATATTTTTTTTTACCTGTATGATGAAAGATAAACTGTACCATAATAAACCTGTGCAAGGCAGAATTTTATAATATATATGAATACAGTTTTCATTATTTCAAGATTATTCTGTAATTTTTGTATATGTATATTTTTAATAAAGACACCATATTCATAAGAGGGTTAAATTCCATCACTTTAGCTGGTTAGAAAAACACACAATTTAATGTCAAGTATTTTTTTTATCTACCAAGGTCCCTGATGGAATTTATTTTTATTAAACAAAATTCAATGAATTTTTCTTCTGAAAATTTAAAAAAAAAAAAATTCCAACCTAAGTTATTTTAAACCCATGAATATTTATGATAGTACAGTGTTCCCAGGAAACTGGTTAGATTATTTATCCTCTTAACCAGACAAGTGATGAATCCTGTGAGGATGATTGTTTCTATTTCTATTGCACATCACAGTTTCGAGTTGGATCTTTTTTAAAATGTACATAAATACCTTATTTAAAATTGCCTTACAATCTTGTATTTTAGACGAATATCATATTAGATCAATTGTTACGGGGAAAAAAAATTAAAATGAAAAAAGAGGAAGATGGAGCATTTTCAAAGATACTAAAAAGTTGACTTGGAATGTATTGTTCAACATGATTTCAATTTTAGAGAAAAATTTGACAGTGAAGACAGAACAGTAAAGTGACAAATACACTAAAATGACTGACTGCAGGCTGAATGTTTTCTGCCAATAAGAAACCATGAATGACCAGCTTCAAAAATTCTTTTTGAGGCTTACAATTTAATATTTTCAAGATCCAAATGAACAAAAAACATAATCAACAACAATAATAATAATAATAATAATAATAATAATATTGCATTGTAAAGAAACCAACAAATTAAAACAACTGGTATATATATAATTAACACTTTAGTAAGTACTTGTATATAAAGAAATAAAAAATATACTTTCACAAAAATTTCCAAACCTAGCTTACAACACCAATGTTTAGTAGAAGACGTGACTGGTTAGTCCCGAGTCATCACTGTAAACAGTACATGGTTTTTGTTAGTTTTTTTTTTTATATTTTGCAATTTCCAGGCAAGACTTGTGATCAGTCAACCTCTAGCTAATGATGATATATATATATATATATATATTTTTTTTTTTTTTTTTTGAGGATATAGTGCTTTTACTGTTGTCTGTATATTGCAGGATGTTTCTATGGAATTGTATAAAAATATTCAGTAAGTAGAAAAAAGTACTAATTTAAAAAATAATTCTTAGTACTTTTTGTGACTTTAATAAAAGATCTGAAGTACAGTAGATATTTATCCTAATTCTTGATAAAGAAATACCTTAAGGATCATTGAAATTTACAGACCTTAACCTTGCCCCCTAAAAAAATCATGCCTTTTCCTCTGCAGATATAGGCAGACAAACTAGATTTATATATACAGAATGAAAAAAGCTATCACTCTTTTTCATGGAAAAAAAAGAAAAGAAGAAAGAAAAATAAATGATTATTATCTCATTTGGCATAAACACACATGTAAGATTACATTATCTATTTCTAAAAGTTGTTGCATATTAAATTTTAAAATGATATTGTTATAATTGTATTTCAGTATTTTAGATTAAAAGATTTTTAAAGATTTTACAGATTTTCAATTTTATCACGGTAATATTTTTGCATTATATACACAAAATTGGCCACTGCAAACCAATTTGAGAAGAATCAAGAACTTGAAATTTTAATTTTGTCCTAAATGACCGTGAATGGAGTTTTCTAGCATGCCACGAGATAACTCATTTGTATCGTGAATGGAGTTTTCAAGCATGCCAAGAGATAACTCATTTGTATCGTGAATGGAGTTTTCAAGCATGCCAGGAGATTACTAATTTGTATCGTGAATGGAGTTTTCAAGCATGCCAAGAGATAACTCATTTGTATCATGAATGGAGTTTTCAAGAATGCCAAGAGATAACTCATTTGTACCGTGAATGGAGTTTTCAAGCGTGCCACGTGATAACTCATTTGTACCGTGAATGGAGTTTTCAAGCATGCCAAGAGATAACTCATTTGTATCGTGAATGGAGTTTTCAAGCATGCCAAGAGATAACTCATTTGTATCGTGAATGGAGTTTTCAAGCATGCCAAGAGATAACTCATTTGTATCGTGAATGGAGTTTTGGAGTTTTCAAGCATGCCAAGAGATAACTCATTTGTATCGTGAATGGAGTTTTCAAGCAAGCCAAGAGATAACTCATTTGTATCGTGAATGGAGTTTTCAAGCATGCCAAGAGATAACTCATTTGTATCGTGAATGGAGTTTTCAAGCATGCCAAGAGATAACTTATTTGTGTGTAACAAATATTTCCATTGGATACAAATATGTAAAATTTGACCCTCACTCACATAAAACATTATTCTGGGAAGGAAAGACAAGTTTGAGAAAAGGCAATGTAAACTTCTTCCCATGTTAAAGATTGTTGACCCCATGGTATGCTTGCAAAATCCATTATTAAATCTAATAATGCCATTTAAGTAGAAAAAAATTTAGATTACTATCGGAATGTTAGACTTATTTGTACTTTAAAATTTTATTTATATTGCATTGTAGAGACCAAATAAGGCTGTTATCATCTATATAAAAATTATATATACACTCCAATATTATATACTCCATTATAAATTTTGTCAAAGATCAGTCACTATTTATCACAGCTTAATAAATGAAACCATACTGATTAAATCAAGAAATTTTAATCTGAGTCTGATGCATCTGCAAATTCCAAAGCTGACAAGATGGAATCAAAAGAGCTTACTAAATGGCCCCTTGATACTGTTTCATTTGAATTGTTATCATCTGACTGGTCCCTTGAAAAGGAATCACATGACTTTCTGTCACATGACTGGTCCCATGATAGTGAATCACATGATTTGCTTTCATACGATTGGTCCCTTGAATGTGAATCACTTGAGCTGCTGTCCAATGACTGGTCCCTAGATAATACATTTTTTGATTGGCTATTTACAACCTTTTGTTGCTTGCTACCATGCTGCATTAAATTATTCAATTGTTTTTCACCTGTTTGCAATGAGATTTTAGAAAGATTATTTTTCATTTTAGAATCAGATAGCTCCTGTCCAGAAGATGGAGAAGAAATATTTTGCTGTTTTGTATTGGAATGGTCAACAGAATCATTATCATCAGACAGTCTCTTGTACAATTTTGAATTTGATAAAGAATTATCATCTAAATTCTGAAACTGCTCTTTGTCAGTTTTTTGCATCACAGACAGAACAAATGAATCACCCTGTGAAATAGAAATTTTATCACATTTTGATGAAAGGCAAATTTTATCAGTGGATGGACTTTTTACCATTTCAGTCTTATGAGAAATATTACATGACCCACTGTCTGTAAGGTTAAGACTCACTAAATGCATAGCAACAGGACTGACATCCAAGCCACTTAACTCCCCTTTACTTGCTGAAGAAGGGTTTGAGCAAGTTCGCAATTTATCGTTTTTCACATTGAGATCAGAATTTATTTGGCTTTGTAAATTTCCATCATTTACAGCAGGTTCAGTTTTGATTTTATTGACTTGAATGTCATCATTATTTGTTAACATGGTAACTGGCATATTTGAAGTTTTTACTAAACCTGGTGAATTTTCAATAATTTGGTTATTCACATCTGGTAAATTTTTGTGATTATTCTCATCGTTACTGGAGACATTATTTTCCTTGTGATCAATGAGAGCACTTTTCATATTGAATTCAGATGTAGATTTGACAACTTCCTTCACTTTATTTTCATCATCTGAATGAGACAAAAATTCATTATTTCTGCCTTTATTGCTGTTTAAACTTTCCATTTTGTTGCATTCTAGCGACACTAAATCTGACTTGATTTCAGACTCAGGGGATAACAGCATTGATTCTTCCTTGCACAACAAATTGTCCTTTTCATCAACATTTTTCTCAAGTCCATTAAAGGATGATTTCTTTTTCAAAATAGATTTTGGAATGTTTTCTGTCTTCTCAGATGAGTCCGAAATTGTTGGTGTGCATATCATTTTGTCTGAGGGATCATTTGCTATATTTTCTGTCACTGTCACGTTATTTGAACTTTGTTCTATCACAGAATTTTTTAAATCACTTTCCTCTGTCTTAGTTTCAGACATAGGTAAATCCTGTTCATTTGAATTCTTATTTGGCACATGAATGGCGTCAACCTGATCAAGAATGGCAGATCCTGTCCGACTATCTCTTGACTTCTCCTGAATTGTTTTCAAGCTTGGACTTCTAGTACACGGATTACCTTTCTGTGTTGTTTTAATTTCATTTTTGATTTTAAAGAATTCTTTCTCGGACTGATGAAACAAAACTGGGTCACCTTGCAGGTCTAAGGGGAGAGCACTCCCATGTTCTAAGTGGAAGAGCAAACTGTCACACCACATTTCAACCTGTTCAAACTTTGGTCTGAAAGAACAGATAGATAAGAAATATATATATATATATATATATATATATATATATATATATATATATATATATATGATAAACATATTTGAGACCTTTATAACATCACTGATGCTTACTTGAAATTGACTGTGGTACCATTAAAAAATTTAATTATTATTATTATTTTTTTTTTTTTTGTCTAAGTCCCAATTCTGAATTTCTATATAAATTATCGGAACCAATTGGCTAAGTATTGCAGGATAATTTTGCCCTTAAGTCTTGATCTCAAATAAAATATCTTAACCTAGTTTATTAATAAAAGAAACAAATTACCTACATGTATAAAAAGAAAATAAATACATGTACATCTAGAATGAGCCTTATAAATAAAGATTACCTCACATCAAATCTGACTTTGCAACTTCTGTAGATACAGCTGAAGACAGAAGTACAACACCTCTGTAATCAAACTTTTATCCAAGAGCTATTTTCCTAGGATTATTGCATATTCAAGGGTTAAATTAGAATTACAGAAATAAATTGACAGGAATATGTCTGACCATCGAAAACTAAACAAACTGTTTCATTTTTTGTTTTTGGCCTAACTTGTTAAAGTTTATGGTTTCAATGTTTAAAACTCTCAGATTCCAACCCCCATGGTCATAAGAAATGAAGACATGGGGTGAAATCCGTCATGCGTGTAGCTAGCCAGTCATCTGGAAGGGAGCGTACTAGTGTAGACAATGCTTCTGAACCTTAACCAACAGAAACCGATGATGATGATGATAATTACCACAGAAAACAGTAGAAATGATTTAGTTTCATTTGTTTTTGCTCTTATTTGTGAAAGTTTATTGTTGTAACTTGTTTTTGATTAAAAAATTTTGAAAGCTGATGACCAAATTATGTTACTTTTATTTACAGTAAGCAATGACAAATAAAATTATTCAACAAACCTTTTTTCTGAATCCATTTGACAACACATAACAGCGATTTTGAAGAAAGCATCAGGACAATCTCCACAGTATTTGGATTTAAACACTTCAACATTGAGACCAAAATCTAATGTCCTAGGAAGAATGTCTGGATCTGCAAATACTCGACCAATGATCTGTGAACGAATGAATGAATGAATGAATGAATGAATGAATGAATGAATGAATGAATGAATAAATAAATAAATAAATATTACTCTTGATTGTAAGTCCTGTCAATGCCATTTTTATGAAAGAATTTGAAAATATAGATCAGCTTCAATGCATACAATGATTGTAACATCTAATATATTGAGTATTGTTAGCCTTGTTTGAAAGTTTTGATTTTAACCCAAGATATAAAAATGTTCCTCACAATTTGAAGGCAGAGCACAATAACAAGTTAATTGAAGTTTATTTAGTTTAACAGATGGTTAGCAAAAATTTAAAACAAATAAAAATTAACAAATAATCCATTTGTGTTCAAAACAATATGTTTCATTGTAATGATATCTTATTAACCCAAGGTCTTTTCAACAAAATATTTACATAACATTTGACTGTCAGCAAGAAACAAAATTTAATGAATCAAAATTTACACACTTTAAAAAAAAAAAATAAACCACAGGAATCATTGCAATTTTTTAAAAAAATCTTTTTTGCTTTTACGTGTTTTTTTGTAAAAAATGTATTTTTTCTCCCGCTTTTTTTTTATTCATGATTTCCCGAATAAATTCCATCCCTATTTCTTACCTCGCACATCACAATACCATATGAGAATAAATCTACTTTTTCATCATATTTTTTGCCACTCATCATTTCTGGAGCCATCCAGTATGGGCTTCCCACAACCGTGTATCTCTTCTTACGATGAAATCTTTTCTTTCCACTTCCTTTCTTTTTAGATCCCCATGGAATATCCGGTCTGCGGAAGACTTCATCTGGAATTACTCTAGCTAATCCAAAATCAGCTACCACTATGGTTAAATCCTGCAAAGAGAAAATTCTCTCATTTATTCCATTTGTTAATACATGTATTTAAATTTTCTTTTTGTAAAAAAATATATTTTTCAGTTTTCAGGGCATTATTTTCCAAGGTAAATCAATTCATTATTTGAGCAGAAAATTTTTATTCCTATTTGTGATAAAACTAACTGATGTATTAAGAAGTTAAAAATTTTGAAATCTCAGTCCATTGAAATCATTCCATTGGCTAATATTAGGTAAACAAAAGAGTTTTTACACAATGATTATTTTTGGAATCTTCAAATGACCTTGATACTTGACCTACATGTACTTTTCATGACTGAGTTATTTCAGGAAAGTTGAGTTTTACACCATGGTTACTGTTGGAACCTTAATTGACCCTATGATACTTGACCTACTTTTCACCGTGTGATTTCAGAAAAGTTAAGAGATATCTGATATTGCGACCATCACATTCACAATTTAGCTGATTCTAATTCTATCTACATATATTTGTGTTACTTACTTCTTTTACCAAACAGTTCTGTGAGTTCAAATCTCTGTGTACGATATCCATTGAATGTAGATATGCCTGAAAATAAATAAACAAATGATGGTAAAAAACATTCAGATGAGTTTAAATTATGTGTTGTTTTTTTTCCAAATTAACATGCAAATCAATGGCAGAGTTTTTGGAATAAAAAATATATTAAAATTTTCCAGATAATTGTTGAAAGTAATAGATATAGATCTTCAAGTTGCCAGATGTGCAATGTGATTTTATGGTTCTGTCAAAATTATTACAATGATCACAAGATAGCTATCAAAATCTGAAAATGAATTATGATCAACAAAATATACAAATAGGAAAAATTTAAAACATGTATTATTATTAGATTTATGCTGTACAATAAATATGAAAATTTAACAATATTTAAAATTATTTAAGCTAGAAGGCCTTAAATTTTCAGATGACCTTTTAAAATTTTTGAATCCTGAGGCTCTGAAACATGTATTCACAAAATTTCGGATTTAGACCAGTTAGAATTTCTGCAAAATTTGGAGAACTGCAATCTTACCATCCCAGCAGCAATGTCTTTGGTAAACTTGACTCTTTGTATCCATGGTAACTCTTTACTGGAATCATGTAACAAGTCTTTTAAAGTACCACCAGGAATATACTCTGTTAAAAAAGAAATGTAGAAATCATCACTAAACCACAATTATACCAGACAGTCGAGTGATATATACCTCAAATACCCATAATTGTACCATATGGTCAATAGATATATACATCAAATACTTCAAACAGGATTAATTTTACAAATGATAGATTGGTCGATCAATCAATCAATCAATCAATATGTCAATCAATTTTTATCACTAATCCATACGAGTGTTAAAAAAAACATTTAAAGGGAGATAACCATGTAATAACACATTTTTTACAGAATCATTAGACAACTGAAGAGACAAATTCGGCATTTTACTTGATCCAATTAGATAGTAACTACTAACAGCAAATCCTGAAAATTGTTTAAGTCTAAAATTGCCTTTCTTTGGAAAAGATTTACAATGGTTACAATATTGATTAAAAAATTCTATTGTAAAACATACCAGTAACAAGATTTAACTTTTTATCTTTATACAAAACTCCCATAAACTGTAAAACATTAGGGTGATCAAGACTTCTTAACACTGATACCTGAAAAGATAAAAAAAAGGAAATTACAAAATTATACATGTCCATGTGTAACAAGAAAGGGAAAAATGCAGCAGCCAATCAAGAAAGGGGAAAAATGCAGCAGCCAATCAAGAAAGGGGAAAAATGCAGCAGCCAATCTAAGACCTGAACCTGGGACCTTCCTATTACTAACGGGAAGCCATATTCCTTTATTTATTAATTAATTATTATTATTATTATTTTTCTTCTTTCTTTTTGGTTTAAACTACTTTGCATCAAAATTATCAGGTTCTATCTTTAATCCAATTTGTTATCGACCACTTCCCATTGTGGAATGACCCCAAAATGTTCCAGAAAAAGGAAGAAATGTGGCAGCTAAACCAGGAATTATATCCTAAATAAACAGACTCTTTACCAACCTAGCTACTTGGTCACCTATCAAGCCTGGTCCAACACTGCATTTATATCCTTCTTGTTAAATATGCACATGTATTAATACACAATTGTTTGGCTATGTGATAAAACATTCAAGTTTGACATCTCGTGTGTTTAAAGCAGTATTTGCAACAGAAAATTTTGTCAGAAAAAAAGTACATGTATTTGTATAAGATGTTGTATCAGCAAATTTTAATGAGACATGCCTTTGTTGATGTATTTATTAAAAGTTTTGACATTTCCTTTATTTGCAAAACATATTATCGTCAATTTCACTGTAAATCTACAATCACAGTAAATGAATGACCTGCAAACAGTCAATGATTGGTCAAGCAAAATTTCAATGGTTGGTCCACCATATACATGTAGTCCATAGTTGACTATCCAACGGTCTATGGTTGACAACAAAATAGTCTATGGTTGACCACCAAACAGTCCATATTTGACCCCCAAATAGTCTACAGTTGACCCCCAAACATTTAATGGTTGAATATTAAACAGTGTATGGTTGACCCCCAAACAGTCAATGGTTGACCACCAAACAGTCCATGGCTGACCACCAAAAAGTCAAAAATTCTAAAAAAAAAAAAAAAAAAAAAAAAACAGTCATGGGTTAACAACAAAATAGTCTATTGTTGACCACCAAACAGTCAAAGATTGACCACCAAATAGTCATTAGTTGATTACTAAATAGTCTATGGTTGACCACCAAACAGTCAATAGTAGTCCATGGTTAACTGTCAAATGGCCAATGGTTGGTCAACCACAAAATCCTTAATTTTTTACATCAAAACCTGTCCATGCTGGATATAATAATAATTAAAAAAAAAAAAAAAAAGAAAAGTCATTTTCTTATCCTATTACATAATTAAATGTAGAATTGAAGAAAATGTTTTACCTCTTTCAAAAAACTTTTCTGAGCATCTTCATCAAATCTAAACATTTCTTTTAGCACCATTACTTCACCGGTTACTTTGTGTGTCACCTTGACTGCTTGACCAAAGAATCCACGACCAAGGATTTCACCAGTAATGAGATCATTCGCACGGAACACTCTATGGCTCTGTGGCTGTAGTCGGAAAGAACTAGCTCTTGTGAGATCAATGCTTTTTTGGCGACTAGGAGGCAGAGGAGAGGGTGATTTACTTCTTCGTCGGCTAGGACTTAAGCTGTAGAAAAATTTTTTAATGTTCATTTAATCAAAAGATGTTTACTTTTTTAATATTCTAGCAAAACAAATTCAACTGTAAGCATTATAAAATTACTAAACATTATCAAAAATTAGTTTTTGGTACAATATACATATACACTGGTAAGAAGTTTTAACAGTTAAAGGGAAATAACTCTACATAAGAAGAAAACATTCTAATAAATAATTTTAAAAATCTTAATTTTCTGATAGTTTTCTACATCTGTCAAAATCTCCACCCTTGTTAATAATTGATCTTTTTTATATGAATTATATCATACAATAAAATCAAGGTTAAAATTTTAAATCAAATTTCCAAGGTTTGAGTTAAAAATGTTTTAAAAAATATTACTTATACCAAAAATGGAAAGCATGATTTGACATTTTCTGATATGGAATGTTATTCCTAAAATGTGTGCCTGAACATCTTTCACATTGTTCTACTCAACTGTTAAAGTTGTATTTATTTATTTATCATTGTTTGTTTGTTTATTTATTCATTTATTTTGTTTTTTTTTTGGAAATTGGAACAGGGACTCTTAAAGCTGCATTAAGTTTTTCAAATTTCTAAATTTTTTTGGATTTTCTAAAAAATATATTTTTCTAAAAAAAGATAACTTCTAACCACGATCCGTGAGATTCATTTACTAAAATTTCATTTCTTTTAGCTGTAAATAAACGGAATCCACTGACCGGTTGGTCAGTGTTTTAGGATGGTAATTATGAGCTTGGAGCATGCACATGGATGTACGGAAAAACCCTAGAATCAAAGGTGAAACATGACCGATTGCAATAATTGTCCTTCATTAATATCAAGATTATTTGAAATAGTGTTATGTATCCCTTACTATGTCACAAATGACAAATTCAACGAAGTTCTGTGTTTAATTTATTGTATTTTACTGTTTTTAAAGTTGTGTTTAAATGACGTAACCATGTTCTAATTTTAGATCTCAAATGCTGCATCTCGCTGGGTAAATACTGTAATTTCTGTATTTATTCGAGCTTTTATCGTTAAACCAAATGTAACATTGTTCATTAGGAACATCATTAATTAGATTAGCACCGTTTTAATTTTTTCTTTGGAAAACTTAATGCAACTTTAAGGTATAGCCCACACATGGTAGACTGATAAATCTTATATCAATCATATAGAATAATGATTTATATAAAATAAAACCAAAAAAAAATACTGGTGTAAAATGTAATAGAAAATGACCTTATCAATATGATTCTTATTGAAACAGTATGAAATGAACACTTATTTTTTAGAACAATATGGTTTAGATTTAATTTGATTTAATGGGATTTTTACATCCCAGACAAGAATATTTCACTAATATCGAGACATCGCAAAGTGGCAGAAATGTTGACCTTTGCAGTCCACTTAGAGCAATGTGCCAGAAGTGTATGCCATGCATGCCATGACACAGGGCATTGCATTTTAAGGTCTCATCTGAGGGACCCAGTGACTTTTATTTCTAAATACCGAGTGCTTGGCGAAAGAACAGTAACAAGCTATTTTCAAGTCTTGATCAGACCCGACAGGGGTTCAAAAACAATATGGATAACAAGTGTTTCAATATACATGTAATATGAAGAAGAGTAATACATGTATGTTTCCCATTGTAAATGTGAATGTAAATGTCTACAGTGTAAAATATCTACTCATCTCCAATTTTAAAAAATCTCTTATATTTTTCTATCAGTTAATCTTACTTTCTAGCCTTGAGAGAAGATTTAGGTCGTTTCTGTACAGTGTATCCGTTGATGACTACTACATCCTCTGGTGATGAGACACTGCTGCTGGTATCACTTGGACTGGGACTACTGACTGTTGGCTCGGGAGAAAGTGGAACAAATGAAGCCCTGTCACGTTCCCGTGATCTTTGTCGATATTTCCTTAATGGTGAAGGGTCTCTTTCTACAGTTAAATGCAGTACCTGACTTGGATTTTGTAGCAGCGAATCAATCTAAAACAAAACTAGATCTATTAGTATCCATTATACTATAAAGGGTGATGTATGTTATTAGATCAGATTGGATTAATATTGTTTTACACCCAAGTTTCTTTCTCTCGTATTTTTGAGGTTGTAAATTCTTGGAAGGTGGATAAAACTGCAGTGTCTGGAGAAAACTGTTATCACTAACCTTCTGTCATATCCCACGAAATTTTTCACACTAGAATCTGCTCTAGTATGATTTGAAGCTATGTGGTAAAAGGAAGTATGTAAATATCTAATCAAGTTATATATTTTAATAATGGTTTAACAGCCAAATGGGTTACTTTGCCCTGTATCATACTAGCCCTAACTTAAGACAGAGCTTGGTATGAAAAAGTTAAAAGTTTTTTTTTTTTTCAGATTTAATAGTTTTTTTACGCAACTAGCAAACTGAATAAATAAGTTTGATTTGATATTAAACACCATTCAAAAAGTTTTCAACCAAGACGTAAAAATTCAACAACACAATTTTTTTGCATCTTCCATAAATCAAAATTATACATATACTGTATAAAGAAGTTTATTATAAGCAAGTACTTTTAATGCTGCTTCACCCATTTTTGGTATAGCATCAGGTGTCTCGAAAAATAATGTTCTTTTAATATTATTGAGGGCAAATAATCTTAATATCTACATGCAAATGTATATTTTTTTTATCACAAATCACAAACAATTATGTAAATCGGAAAATTTTAACATAAATTAATTTTCATGACAAATATCACTACTTGCAAATTTTTAATTTTGTGTCAATGCTTAAGTGTAAATGCAATTAATTGTATAAAATAAAATATTCCCAAAAGTTTTATTTGCATACATTTTTTTACAAACATGAAAATTCTTCAATTTACTGATTTAACACAAGTTTCCAATAATACTTAACATTTGATAGTAAAAATATTTTGTATATAAGTTATATTTATCTAGTGCCTTCACCACAATTATAGTACTTAAAATAACTTTTAAATATCTTAAGTTGATACTTAAACATGTAAAAATTACTACGACAAAAATGATATAATTATATATATTTTTAAATATATATTCACTGCTCTTCAAAATGTTCCATAATTTTATCCACATAGGCAAAAAAAGGTTAGATTGAATACTTCAAATAACTTAAATAAACTGATGGGAAAGTCTATTTTTTTTTTAAAATTTTTATGAAGACTGATTTGAGAAACCTGGTACTTAGACAGATACTAGATTGAATTTCTAAGGATATTGTGACAGCTATATGATGAATCACAGAAAAATTTGTATTCATAAACAGGAACTTGAAATTTTAATCTAAGGAGTAGCCACTTAAAAGAGTTCAAAATGTCAAATATTGGTAAAGTGCAATGAATACTTCCCCCATACAACACTGATAAAGATGATCTTTATATGACCTTTGACCTTAATAGTACAACAATAATTAGCAGTAAAACCTGATATATCAACTACATAAAGGACTTTTCTAGCATTGTTTTTACTAGTACTTTGTGTTTTATGGACCAACTGTCAAAATGACCATTTAGATTTTAAAAAAAACCCAAAAAACAAGTCAATTTTAGATGTTTTGCCAAAAGCAAGATTGTGTATAGCTGTCATGATCAAGATGTTTCTATTTTTAGTAACTATTCTAATTTTTTTGTCACCACTATTAACTTTACTCAACCCTTATAAATTTTTTTTCTTTTCTTTTGTTGTTGTTGTTGTTGTTGTTGCATTGTGAATATTGGGCTTTGTTTCAAATATGAATGTTGAACAATCAGATTTTACAAGTTTACAAGTTTGCAAGTTTGCAATATCTTGTTTTAAAATTATGGTCTATTGAAAAAAATACTTTCATATGTTTTAATTTTCTGTTGAACATTTAAAAATAAGTTACATCTTTTAAACAAGTGGAGTAAAATTTACAAATTTGTGTTGAAAAGACAATTGACCAGAGTGACTTATTGGTTTTAAAAAAATTCTTTGATTAAAGATTTTAGACAAATATTAGATAATACCGGTAAATCACAATTAAAAAAAATAATTAACAAATGGGATAAATTCACAGTTCAAATATTAACAGTTAATTTGATGTAGACTAACCAAGATTTTACAAATTAAAAAGCAAAAATGGATAATTAAAAAGCAAAAATGGATAATGGTTCACAAATACTTTCTGTTGTGTGACAAATTAAATTTCCAAGTATCAAGATAATATTTATTCAAATTAGCATCATGGATATGTTTCTTCATCTTGCTTGAAGAATTCTAAAATTTGAATATACCTGTTTTATTCACGAAAAAATGCTTAATTCTGAGTATAGTATTTACCTGATCCAATGACTCCTCTTTCACACTGACACCATTCACCTCTAGTATTCTGTCACCAATGCTTAGTGATTCCAACTCTGGACTTGATTCTAACCTGAAAGTAGAAATATGATGTCAAACTTCAAAGAGGGGCCATAAGGGCCAAGTGGTCTAAAACATGTGCTTATGGTCAAAATGCCTCTTAATGCCAAGGTTTGAATCCACTCTAGCAGACCTTATTGTGAGAAAATCTGTCAGTTCACTTGCTGTGGGTCTGTAGTTTTCTCTAGTCACTCTGGTTTTCTCCACCATTTCAAAACTGACCACCTCAAGATTAAGTGAAAAATTCTTGACTGGGACATAAAACCATTTTTCCAATCAAATCAAATCAAACTTCATAGGGTATCATGTGATTAATTAGATTTATAGATCATGTCATATCATCATGTTCATGTCAATCTTGATTGGATATCAATTGATCAATCATGGTTTGTAGGTCATGTCATGTGACATTTCTGGGTACAAATATTGGGTGTATTTAGAAACAGTGTCAATTGGAGCCACTAAACACCTGATCAGGTTAAGTACTTCACAGCAATGTTTATACCCTGATGTAAAAATGCAGTTATATGGGTTCAAAATCAAAGATAAAGGGACTTCATTCCATTACATTTTTAGTTAGGATTGGTACCCAAAAAATAAGTCCAGAGTTTTACAAACAGTTTTTTCTTTCGCTTGGTTTTATTTTTATCACCCAATGAAAGTTTCCAAATGGAAATTCAAATCACATTTAATTTTGCATATCTGTATAATATTTATTGATGTCACATGTTCAAATGTCACATCATTAATGTCATTGTCCAACCTTGGAGGCTCACTGTTAGAGCATCCTGCCACGAGAGTCTTAGGAGTTTAAAATTTGAGATACTTTTCCTTCCTTTATGAAAGGGACATAAAATTGACTGGTTCACCTGGTATCAGGATAAGTGGAATGGAGTAGAGTAATGGTGTTTTACGCCCCAGTCAAGAATCTTTCACTTATTTTGAGGCGATGAGTTCTGGGATGGTGCAGGAAATCAGAGTGCCCAGAGGAAACCGCCAAGGGAACTGACAAACTTTCTCACACTAGAATCTGTCCTGAGTGGGATTGGAACCCAGGCGGTGAGAGGCACTGTGATTCATAAGTGTGCACTTTAGGGTATCAGGATAAAGTGACTGATATAACTGTATGCTTATCTGCCAGAATCTTGAACTGTGAGCTAACACCTTAACAAAAAAAATTGCCTTGAGTGTGTACTAGTACATTGCAGACTATTACATTTGCACACCTCAACATACACAGACTTGTTTGTAGATTAACCTTGCTCTCATTGTGGATAGCTGAAAAATTGCTGTGATGATAAACAATGTTACAACCAATCAAACAAACAACTGATCTTGTTCTAATAAAATGTAAACCTTTTCCATCCAAAATTTTAAACTATGCAGCAGCAGTCCCAAAAATCTGAGAGTAACATCCATGTGGTGCAATTTCCACTCAACTTCTTTCCCTAGCCACAAGTAGAAAATAAACAGCTTTAAAATCTGAAGGGGAATAACTCTCTTTGAAAAACTTACTCTGAAATCTTTATTAAAGGACTCATCTGTAAGCTATCCCGCAAACTTGGGCTGTAATTGGAAAGCCTGTTGTCTAGAGAATAATGCAGTCCACGTCTACTTTCCGGAGTAGCAGGAATTTCCACAAGCTGTATGGAGTGAGGTTTTCGTCTTTTGGAGACCTCTGTCAACAAAGGCTTCATTTTTTTGTTGTAACATTTTCCACTTAAATTAAATAAGACAAAATAACATGAATATTAAAATATTAAAAAATTAAAGATTTTAGCTGATTCTTTTTACAAATGATACAACTGACTCCATAACTGACTTAAGGGCTTGCTTTGAGCTTTAAAATTTCAAAAAAAAAAAAAAAAAAAAAATTAAAAAAAACAAAAAAAAAAAAAACAAAGATAATATATATATATAAATAAATAAATAAAATAAATTTTAAAAATTAACAATTAAAATAATAATAATAAATTAAATACAAAAAATAATAATAATAACAATAATAATAATAATAAAAATCTTGTGACCAGATCAGACTATAAATTTATCTCTGGTATAAATCTTGTGACCAGATATCAGACTATAAATTTATCTCTGGTATTTTAGAAAACAATGCTCAGTGTTTCAAGTTTTACCATATATCTTCTTGTTTTATATTCAAAATTTTTCATAAAAGATCCTAGTCTAGAAATAAATAAGGACTTGTATCTAAACAATCTGATTATGTACAGCTATGGACCAAAACAATGAAATTTTCTAGAAATTGTAATGCCAATATAACAAAATTTTCATTTTTTAATATATTTTTACAAATTAATTTTTATAAAACAATACTTTTTGAAAATATTTTTATAATCTTACTTAGCAGCCATATTACTCTATGTTACATTTACCATAATTCAGTACCATCAAGAAATATGTTCCATTGGTACAATTTCACAAAAGTAATAGGAATAAGGAAACAGTTTTTATTAATTAATTTTTTTCCACACAAAAAAATATTAATAAAGATTTTTAATCCATTGACAAACTTTGTTTATATCACCAGGGAGTACCATAGTGTCAAAACGCTTCCTCCCCAGTGAACAAAACTAGAACCACACCAGTATAAAGCATGGTACCACAGATTGTTTATGTAAACAATTGGATATTGAATATTCAATTTGACATTTTCTCATAAAAACAATGATCATTCAGTAATTATAGTATAGATTTCTGATTTGCCAAATTTTTTCACACAAACTGTTAGAGTCACTGATCATGTAGAGCTGAGTTATTGTGTTTTATGCCCCAGTCAAGATTCTTTAAAACTTATCAAGGTAGTCAGTTCTGAAACAGAGGAGGAAACCAAAGTGCTTTGGAAAACCACAACTTGTAGCAAATAAATTGACAAACATTCTCAAACTAAGATCTGCCCAAGCAGCGGGTGAGAGGCACTGTGGTCTGTAAAGCAGTTGAGACCACTTGGCCACCGAGGTCCACGTACTGATCATGTGCCATGACCGTTAACCCTATTTATATAAAATCCTATAAAATTATTAATGGATTACTTACAAATTTTCACTGTCATAAGTTTCAATTAACAACAACATAGATGATCCAAAAATTATTAATTAACAGTTGTTAATTAATAAATTAAAATAAAAACATATAATTATGTGAATAACTTCATGTAAAGTTGTAAACAGAAAAATTCTCCAATGACGGGTAAAAACTTCACTCAAATGATACCACATAAATCATATGTAAATTCATATTATATGTATAATCCGTTAAAATATTTTTGTGAATTAAATATCAAACATAATATTACACAAAATTACTCAAAGTTTACAAATGACATATACGCTTATCCTAATTATCGGTTATTTGGGGATTATTTATAGATTAGCGGAGTTTCCTGTTTTAAGTATCGTATTTTTCATAAACTGTAATTAGAATTATATATTAAACCTATAGACTTTAAAATATTTATAAACTTGTTTGGGGAATTTTTAGTATTAGGCGTGATTATGTGATGTGCTCATAAGATCCGCTAATTACGTGGGTGGGATTACCAGATTAAACTAGAATAGACTAGTGTGAATTCACAATTAATTGATAATCTCTTAAAAGATTGACTGGTAAGTAATTAAGGGATGTGTGCATGACAATGTTAAAAGTGCATGTCAAAGCTTACATCACCAATGGGTGGACTAATAACCTGAATAAGGCCAAATAAGAAAATTTTTGTGTTTCTGCTTTTGCTACCAATTATTTTGGGACAACCTAGAGTCTTTTTTGTAAATTTTGGACATTCACTGCTATAAAATATCATAAATTCACCTATATAGAGATAATTTAAATATAAAAAACTTAAGATACTTCAAAATAAAAATCCCTACCTATTTACACTATTTTGAAAATAGTGGCATTCAGAAACACATAATTAATTTTAAGTCTAAACTGATTAATAATTTAATAAATTCATGTGTACTTTATTTCACAAGTATAAACATGTGAATATTTTTTTCTTAAGCCAGTGACATTTCTCTATTAAAAGAATAACATAATACATCTAATTACACGAGTATTGATATCACCATGTCATGAACTCCATGATGGCTCTTTCATTTATTTCTTTATTTTTTTTTCATTAATTTATTTATTTTAATTATATTTATTAATAATATTTTTTATATGTAACAGAGCCCTTGAATTAATTTGCTCTCGATTTTTATTTATTTATTTTATGTATTTATTATTTTTTTATTTATTTATTTTATTTATTTGTTTGTTTATATATATTTATTTGTTTGTTTATATATATTTATTTATTTATCATTGTTTGTTTGTTCATTTATTTATTTGGAAATTGGAACAGGGACTCTTAAAATTGAGATAATGCATGACAATTTGCCTAATTTTATGAAGTTAAAGTAAAAACTTGATTTATCACATAATATTTTCAGTCTGATTTTGGCATTCTAAAGGGGTGTGGCAATAAATTTACAAACTTCAAGGCTTAAAGTGAAAACCATAAAACAAAAAGGAAAGAAGTTTATCAGACTTCAAAAACTATTTGCAATAAGTTAATAGGCCAAGTTATCTGGTAGAAATATAACAAGGTTTTACAGAAAAAAGATAAATAATAATAATAATAATAATAATAATAATATTTTTTAATTAAAAAAATTCTTTAGTCAATAAAATGTTTTCACTGAAGATCTATTTACAGTTTGAAAAAGTAAAACATACATCATTCAGAAGATGGATTCTTCAAGTGAGAAAAGCAGATACAGTAATGGAAGATTGATTGATTTAATTTGGTTTTACGTCCCAGGCAAGAATATTTCCCTAATATTGAGATGTCACCAGCTAAAGGTGAAGTGGCAGAAATTTTGACCTTGCAGTGCACTTAGGGCAATGTGCTTTGAATGTTGTTAACATGCAACACCTGCCATGACACAGGGCCACTTTCATTTCAAAATGCCAAGTACACGTGCTTGCCAAAAGAACAGTCACTACCAAATTTCAAGTATTGGTCAGACAAGACTGGGGTTCAAAACCTTGACCTCCCACATACAGAGCGAGCACTCTACCAACTGAGCTACCATAGTAATACATTAACAGAAGACCTTAACAAATCGATTAACCATTTGACTGGAAAAGTTGAGTTGAATTAAGTAATGGTGTTTAACGTACACGTCAAGAATATTTCACTTATATCGAGATATTCTGCGAAAAGTGCCAAATGGCATTATACAGCAGGGTTCTTTATTATGCCACGCCTGCCATGACACGGACCTCGTTTATTTTAAGTTCCCATCAGAAAGAACTGTGACTTTCATTTTGTAAAGCTGAGTGCTTGGCAGAAGAACAGTCACTTCCCACTTTCAAGTCTTGGGTCAGACCTGATCGGGGTTCGAACCCTTGACCTCCCACTTACGGAGCGAGCATTCTACCAACTAGAGCTACCGCAGAGGTTTTTGACAGGAATACAAGTAAAAGCTTGACAAATCAATTATTTGATTGTCTCTTACCAGTCCATTTTTGTGGAAGACAAGTGAAAGTTTGATCAAGTTTATCTGACAGGAAAAGTAGATTATGAAAAATTCACCTTTTTTTATAGTTCATCATAAATTAACCTGATTAAATAAGTAGTTTTCATTCAGACCCATTACATGTACAAAATCATAGAAATTATAAATATCTAGAACATATGTAGCTGTGTCAGTCTTTTGTGTTCTTAACATCCGCATGTACTGGTATACAGTAAGGGCTGTCAATCTGCCAAAAATTGTCACCATTTTTAAAAGTTCAAAACATATATCTTCCCCAAATATGTGTGTTAATTTATTATGCTGAATGCATTGAGTAGAAATTGTAACTCTTTACAAATATACCAAACAATACTTATAGTCCAAATACAAAACGGGACCAGTGCCAAAAAGGATGTGCCAGTCCTGCAGTTATATCAAAAATTAAAAAGTGAACCTTGAATAGACAGAGACTTTTACCTCAGTCATTGAGCTCAACCGAAAAAGGTAATTGAGTAATGCCCTAGTCAGGATTCTTTTAAGGTCAGGTTTCGGTTCGTACCCGCAGAAACAGGCTGATCTTCAACAAGTGAGCTGACAGACTTTGCCACACCAGAATAAGTTTGAGTAGAATTCAAACCTAAGGGGTTAGAGAGGAAATGAGATTTGAAAACAATTCACTTTAGACCACTCAGCCTCCAAGGGCCCCTGAAAATTGTACGAGAATAAGCAATTATACACACATATCATACATGCATATTATATATTCCATATTATATATTCCATATTCTGCATTATATATTATATATTCCATATCATATATTATATATGTCTTATCATATATTATGGCCTAGATATAATAATGGTCCTATAGTCTCACCAGAATAGTTTTGATCTTTCAACTAAAGCATAGGTATCGCCATCCCCAATAAAACTGTTACAGTTAACACACTGAAAACACTCTGGGTGGTATCTGTGTTCACCTGCCACCTGAAACAAAAGTGAAAATAAATAAAATTACAGAAAATCCCTTAATTAAAATGCTGCTCAATATAACTGTCATTTAACTGTAATATCATTTTTCTAAATACCAAAACATTAACAGAATTATTTTACTTCAAAAACATCAAATTTGCTTATAAAGCTTAACTCTGAACTATAATACTTTGTTTCTGTTCTGACAAGCTATTTAAAATCTGAATTGACCACTACTGACCGCTATGGACAATAAACACACTACAAGTTCTTTGTCAACCTTAGGGTCAGGGCACAAAGAAGCGGTTCTGAGATTGTGTCTCCTCCAATCAGTAACAAGTACAACCATAATTTATCATGACTTGGGTTCTTGAACTTGAATACACACTTCATCAAACATTTTCTATGACAGTTCTTGTGAATAAGTTGGAACATTTGTAACTGTTTCAAAAACAACTTCCAACACTAGGCTTACCATGACTGGACCTGTGATGATGTCAGCACACTTGTTACACACTTCACAGAACACTTACTATGACAGATCCTGTGATGATGTCAGAACACAAACTTCACAGAACACTTACCATAAGTGGACCTGTGATGATGTCAGAACACTTGTTACACACTTCACAGAACCCTTACCATAACTGGACCTGTGATGATGTCAGAACACTTGTTACACACTTCACAGAACACTTACCATAACTGGACCTGTGATGATGTCAGAACACTTGTTACATACTTCACAGAAAACTTACCATAAGTGGACCTGTGATGATGTCAGAACACTTGTTACACACTTCACAGAACACTTACTATGACAGATCCTTGATGATGTCAGAACACAAACTTCACAGAACACTTACCATAAGTGGACTTGTGATGATGTCAGAACACTTGTTACAAACTTCACAGAACACTTACCATAACTGGACCTGTGATGATGTCAGAACACTTGTTACATGCTTCACCGAACACTTTCCAGTAATCTTGTTTGCAGTATAACTTTCCATCTTTCTCAAAGTACCAACTTGATAAACATTTATTACATTTATTACACCTAAAATGTAAAAAATTATACATATGAGTACATAGTCATTAACATTTACCATAACCAACATGTTGAGCTGAGTTGGGTAATGGTGTTCAATGTCCCAGTCAAGAATATTTCACTTATATCAAGATTTTGTCAGCTATAGATGAAAGTACAGAAATTTTGCCTGTGTGTTGTGCAGATGGGATTATACAACAGGGTTCTTTATCGTGCCATGCCTACTGTGACATAGGACCTTGTTTATTTTAAGTTCCCATTCATAAGAACTGTGACTTTCAGTTCATAATAGCAGGTGCTTGGTGAACAGTCACTACCCACTTTGAAGTCTTAGGTCAGACCCAGTCAGGGTTTGAACCCACTACCTCCCACTTATGAAGTGAGCCATAAGAACAAAATGTGCATCGAGAATGTTGTTTGCATAACAAATCTCACACATTTCACACTATCTACATGTAACATGAGCTTGAAAATCAAAGACGGCAGCAAAGTGACAACATGAGCTTGAAAATCAAAGAAGACAGTAAAGTGACAACATGAGCTTGAAAATCAAAGAAGACAGCAAAGTGATAACATGAGCTTGAAAATCAAAGAAGACAGCAAAGTGATAACATGAGCTTGAAAATCAAAGAAGACAGCAAAGTGATAACATGAGCTTGAAAATCAAAGAAGACAGCAAAGTGATAACATGAGCTTGAAAATCAAAGAAGACAGGAAAGTGATAACATGAGCTTGAAAACCAAAGAAGACAGCAAAGTGATAACATGAGTTTGAAAATCAAAGAAGACAGTAAACTTTAAATTATACTTAATGTGTTAATTGTATCACCAATAATGTCATAGTTAAAGGTTTTTTTCTGTTCCAATCTGTCACTTAAATAATGATTTTTTCCATAAAACTCTGGTTCTTTGTCCTGCTTTCACAACATACAGAGGACTGGCAGAATATAATCTCAATGTAATTGCACAGGCACTTGTTTGATATTTTAAAAAAATGAAACCCTTGACCATTTTTATATCTATTTTTTTTCAATTATTTTTTATATTGTCACAAGCGTCTGTGCTCAATTGTCTGTGAACTCAAGTTCTCTTCAGTAATTGTTGCAATGAGTTTGACATACTGTAAACTTTTTTTATAGGCACCAACAGTTCAGTTTTTTTAACATCCCATATGGGAGGAGGAGGGGCTTTCTCACACTATCATCTATGATTTGCTCAAGATTTGAACCTGGACAGAAACAATGAGCATGTTGTGATTCTTTAAATTAGACTATTCAGACACAGAGATTCTTGGAGAATATGATTGATACCTTGAGATCAAGACACAGATCAACAAGTATTGATGGATCCAGAGACCTATTTAAATGTCTCTGATGGATCATATCTAACTCATTTAAAAATGCGAAACCTGCTACATAAACAAAACTCCAAAAGGATGTAAAATTTCACATTGAAATAAAAACTCTAGTTATAAATGTTTTTATTTGCAAAATTTTACATTACGTTTTATTTTTCAACTTTTCACGATACAATACGGGTAAATAAATTATTTGTTTTTCTTACCTGAAGCACCGAGTGTGCCAGTCACTGTTTAGGGCCTGTATGTATGAGTCATCTGTTATCGTTTTCGTGCATTTCGAACACTTGTGTTCACCTTCTACAATAAAAATATAAATATTAAAGTATTGGAATTCAAATTCAATTTCTAATTGGCATCGTACAGTGGCTATCTAAATAAAGTAAACATTGTCAAAATAACTACCTGGATTGACATCTCCCGACATTATCAATATTAATTATCTCCAGACAACAAAGAGTTCCATTGAAGTTGGAGAAATTAACATTACCTCCCTTTCATTGCGCTTGCAGAGGGTCAAGGATAATAATAAAATCCCCATGCGTTTGTTCAGCGACATTTAAAACGTTTTAAATGTCACTGCCTTTTAAATGTCGCTGGTCTTTTCTGATAATATTAAATAAATTAAAAGAATATACTTAATACAATATAAAGCTTTAGATATAAATATTTTTATGATGTGTTTTCTTTTCGTAACACTTTTAAGTTTTCAGTTTTTTAAAAGTCATTACTAGATTTGACCAGCGACATTTAAAGTAAGATTTTATCTGTTGTTGCCGTGATTGAGGTATGGTTGACTTAATCGACTTTGGTGTTAATATAAATACAATTAAAAGAAAGAAAGAAAGAAAATGTTTAAAAATGATATTAAAGAGGGAAGATGCAATACATTTTTATCATATTTTTGTTTATAAGAGTAATTTTTGCTGGGCTTAAGGGATATTAGCCGGCATTGAAGTTTTTATTTTAAAATAATAATAATAATAATAACAATAACAACAACAACAATTAGATCTATTATTATTATTATTATTATTATTATTATTATTATTATTATATTTGTATAAACAATCGAACCCGTCAGACGGCGTTTATATTTCGGATTGTAAATCCAACTTACAAATTGAACGTCGAGTAATTACGAAATTCTTATTTATTTCACTTTTTTAATGACGGAATGACGTTGACAAAAATACCATTTACCTATTTGATACTGAGAAAACTTTCTTTGAAAATAATAATGAAAAAGGACTGATCGATTTATCGAAAGTCGGAAAAAGAATACGCATATTAGGTTCCTTAAGTAAACGGAGCTAGTAAAGATAGCCAGTAACGTATAGGTTATGAGTTACCTCCCCTAGACCACAGAGTTGCTTATCATTAACTTATGAGTTACCTCCCCTAGACCAGATCTCCGATGGCTATCCACATTCGTGATAAAAAGAATTAAAATGAACTAGTTTAATTACGAAAAATGTATAGAAATATAATTGATAACTTTACATCATCATCATCATCATCATCTATTTTTATTATTAAAAAAATATATACATAAATTTTGAACATGATGTGTTGGATTGTTACCCTAACCTTACTTCTCTCTCCGCCAGAAGGCGCATAAGACCTCCACGCTGGTTTTCTAACCATCTCTATCCTTTGTTGTTGTTGTTGGTTATATTCTAGCCTAACCATTCTGTTTGATAACTTTCCTTTTCGATGGGCGTGAACCATATTGTCCTTGGCTTCACCCTTGCTCTCTTCCTTTCTGCCATGTGCTACTTTTGAACTTTTGAATTTTTATGAAATAATATATATAATAATGTTATTATTTCATAAAAATTCAAAAGTAGCGCATAGTGCCCAGCTCAGAGACAACTGCTGACTGCTTACTTTTTAGCCAATTTGTTTAGCAATTTCGGAAAACTCTCTCTCTCTCTCTCTCTCTCCTCTCTCTCTCTCTCTCTCTCTCTCTCTCTGTTCAGTGTTGAATTGTTACATCCAAACTCTAGTCGATGCATTATAATGAGTTCATATCTAACTTTTAAAACCCCAAGAATTTCACAATTTTGTTGAAAACCATCTGTATTATACAGGTAATACTAGTAAACAGGAAACAAAGTATTTTTAGTATCACAATTGACGTTTTAGCGTTTAGAAGTAATGTTTAGCAAAATGTATTTAAAATATAAGCAATAGAAGAAGTTGTTTTTAAGAAGATTGTAAAACATCACTTTTTTATTTTGAATGTTTTTATGATAGTACAATTAATGTTTGATGTGTCTTATAAGTCTTTTAGGCTGGATGTAAAAGGCTATTTTATATGAATTATGCATTAGTTTTTATATGTAGATAGCAGCTTATATACATGACACTTAAATAAAATAGTTTTGAAGTTTGAACTTGAAGTAAGTAACACGCAGTTCACTCAATTTGCTGGCTTGAAGTAAGTAACACGCAGTTCACTGGATTTGCTGGCTTTAAAAAGCAAGCTTTTTTTACTAGGTTTAAAAAGCAAAAGTTAATAGGCGATAATCTTTTTAATGCATTATTTATTGCATTTAATAATTTTATTAGCTGGGGAATAATGTCAACGCCATTTTCTCCTTTTATTTATTTTTATTATTTATTTATTTATCTATTTATTTATTTATTTATTTATTTATTTATTTGTTTGTTTGTTTGTTTATTTATTTATTTTTGTTATTGTTAATATTAGTATTTTTATTAATTTTTTTAATTGTATCTTATTGTATTCCAATGTATTATTAGGCCACACTCGACCAGATAACCCATATATATATATATATATATATATATATATATATATATATATATATATATATATATATATATATAGACACAGCTAGATAATAAGGTCACTCATACATATTTAAACCAAAACATGAACCCCAGAATAGGGTAGGGGTAATTAATATAAAGCAACATAAAGCAATATAAAGCAATATAAAGCGGTTTTATTTTCCTTGTTTTGGGGTTTTTTCCGTTGAATTATGGTTTCTAACAACATATAACACTGTTTAAAATAAATTTCAATCAACTTTATAGAAGAAATATGCGCTTTATACTCATTTTTTTCATCGATATTACAATATTTTGCCGAGCCGCCATATTTCCTTAAGTGCGCATGCTCAGTTCGTGTTTCCTTATGAATGAACTACCGAAAGATGGAACACCTTTTTTCCTCAAAGACTTTCCTGGTGCCGTAAATAATTAATAATGTGCACTAAATTTATAATAATAATTAAATTAATATTAATAAAAATTATAATAATAATAAAAGTAATAATTTTGCTTTATCATTTTCTTATGCTTTTCGTTTCTGTTTTTTAATAATTAAAATTATAAAAAAAAAAAATAAATAAAGTTTTTCACAGGCTTCCCTTTTTTAAAAAAAGAAAATTTATTTAATTTTATAATTTTTTTTAAAGTTCAGTCTGACAGCACCAGAAAAGTTTCGACCCCAATTAATACTTAACTAAAGTTATTAAACTAGTGAAACTGAAATAATAAATGATTTATAGGTTCTCCCGGGGACCAAAATATTTACATAATATACAAAAAGTATGATACAATATATACATAAAAATTATCAAGAAAAAGTCGGGTTTCGCACATATGTGCGTGTGCTACAGGCACAGCACCCGGACCAGTATGTTAAAAATAAGTACTGAATACGACAGATGGCCTTATGGTAACAGATGAAATAAATAAAAAATGATAAAGTCCGGTGGCGCACATTTGTACGTGTGCTACAAGCACAGCACCCTGACTAAGAAGTTACAATACAATAAATAATAAACTTTTAAATCTTAGCTATTTTGGGTAGCGAATTCTTTTTTCGGATCGAGCTCTTCGTTTCTGACCCGGTTTAGTGGCAATGGCCCATGTTTTAGGGACTTGTAATAGACCATCGGTTGATGTGACCAGTTTTGAGTTTGAATGCTTGAATTCATAATTTTTTTTAAGTATGCTTTCTTTCTCATGTTCCGATTTCCGTTACCAAACAGTTTCTTTAATTTTTAGGTACTGAAATTTAGGAGCAAGTTCGAATTTCCCAATGCCCTGAATCGCTATTTTAATTAAATTTTCCTGAAATTTAACCTCCCTTTCTAAAACTTTATCAAATCCGGACACCTTTGAGGTTTCCATTTTATAGCAGCTTTTAATGAATGATTTATCGACCCGCAGTTCAGGTTTATTTTTCTAGGAAGTTGAAACTTTCCCACAAACCTGTCTTGTTTCGAATCCAAAATTCAGAAGTTTTAAGATCAAAATCTAAAAGTGTATTGGAATAAGATAAACCATTGTCCCCGAACAAGTTGTCCGTAATAGGCCTAATTTCCACACCTGACATGCCGATTTTACGACGAAGATGATATTAAACGTTATTTTCAATATGCCTAGTGCATAACATCATATTAACCCAGGGAAAGGCTGATTTTAAAGCCTTGATAAGAGCTTTTTCCTCATCTGTTCCTATTACCAAATTATCCAAACTTATCTCGGTATAGTTTATTTTTGCATTTAGAACTCCCGAAATATGCGAAAAAATCTCTGGTTTGATGTGGACTCCTCATTCCAGTGTAAAAAATCGGCCCTAGAATGACAGGACAAGTAGATTTAGACCTTTTTATTAAATTCGTGTTTAATTCTATTCGTCGGTGCATGGCTTCCCATTTCCATTGTAAATCTGCTTGTACGCAATTATATCTTATTAATTTAATTATCTAATTATAAAGGCTATAGGTTTATGTAAAAAATAAACTTAATAAATAAAGAAATGAAAAAATAAGAAAATAAATCAATTTATAAAAATAATATAATATAAAAATTATAAATAATAAATTATAATTTTATAATTTTATAATTATAATTATGATTTAGATTTATTATATACAAATTATAATTGAGAATTATTATTTTAGATTCATTGTATAAAAATTAAAATTTGTATTCATTATATAACTATTATAAATTATATTTTTTAAATAATAAAAATTGTAAATGATATTTCATAAGTAATAAAACTTGTAAATTATATTTTATAAATAATAAAAATCATAAATTATATTTAATAAATAATAAAATCATAAATTATATTTTAAAAATAATAAAAATCATAAATTATATTTTATAATTAATAAAAATCATAAATTATATTTTATAAATAATAAAAATCGTAAATTATATTTTATAAATAATAAGTATAAAGTATTTTTTTTAAAATAAAAATTATATAGTATGTTAAATATATCCTTTCATCTTTTGATCTTTCATTTTATTTTAATCCTTCAGTAATCACAAGCGCGCGTGTCGGTTTCGATCATAAAAGTCGGTTTTTTAATTGGCGGTTGATCGACGTAAAAAAATCATAATTTACGGCACCAGGAAAGTCTTTGAGGAAAAAAGGTGTTCCATCTTTCGGTAGTTCATTCATAAGGAAACACGAACTGAGCATGCGCAGTTAAGGAAATATGGCGGCTCGCAAATATTGTAATATCGATGAAAAAAATGAGTATAAAGCGCATATTTCTTCTATAAAGTTGATTGAAATTTATTTTAAACAGTGTTAAATGTTGTTAGAAACCATTATTCAACGGAAAAACCCCAAAACAAGGAAAATAAAACCGCTTTATATTGCTTTATATTGCTTTATGTTGCTTTATATTAATTACCCCTATCGCCAGAATAGAATAAATAAGTTAGTATTATAGTTCTCTCATTGAATACAATAGGACAATAGCCATAATAGTACTGTGTCGACTCTTTATTGTCATGTATGCAATATTTATAGGGGGTCGTTGTTTCTGTTTAACCATTCCACTAATCGTGACCATACAGTGCATTACACAAAAATTTTAAATAAGACATAGATGGTAATGACTCGATAAAAATGAAATGATCTGCACTTTGACGAAAAACCGAATCCTTCAATTCGTTGTCATTTTTAACTTTATAAGCTTATGTTTTAAGCTAATTTTTTGTTTTTATTGATCGACTTATTGTTGATGCGGCTTTAAACAGTAACCTCCCCTCTCTCTCTCTCTCTCTCTCTCTCTCTCTCTCTCTCTCTCTCTCTCTCTCTCTTAGACCCTAAATGTTGTCATTTTGTAAGAAAACGCAAACAGTAACAATCAAGTGCCTTTAATCCCGACTCACCACTATCGTAGCTCAATTGACAGATTGCTATGTGGGAAGTCACCTTTCGAACCCATGCCGGGTCTGACCAAGACCTGAAAATAAGAAGTGACTGTTCTTTCGCCAAGCACTCGGCATTTGAAATGAAAGTTACGGGACTTCCCGGAAAAACCTCAAAACCAATGCGTGGCATGTTAAAGAAACCTTCCTGCAACGTACTCTCACGGAATGCACTGCAAAGGTAAAATTTCCTGTCACTTCTCCGGGTGAATTTTCGATATAAGTGAAATATTTTTGACTGGGACGTCAAACAAAATCAATCAATCAATCAATCAATCAATCAAACCTAGACACAAATTAAAATTAGAAAGCAGGTATTAGATGATACAACAGGAAAAAGATTAATAATGAAGATTATGATAAGTAATTATAAAATTGTCACTGAATCGATACTGTGAACAGAGCTAGGTAAGTTAGATATATAATTATTTATGAGGTCATTGTTTCTCACTGACCGTTTCTTCAACCTTGTCTGATAATCAAATAGATGACGTATGTAAATTAATGTACGGCGTAAAATAGAAAAAAGAAACTATACACAATAAATGGTAAATTAATGAGAGAGAGAGAGAGAGAGAGAGAGAGAGAGAGAGCATTTATAGACCATAGGAATTATTCGGAAATTATTGAAATAATTTTGTTAATTTATAAATTTGGAAGAACATTTTGAACATATATATATAAACAACGTAATTTGTATATCATATGTTTATGTAAATTATTACTACTGTCATATACCACTTTTTAAATTTAATCATAAAAATACATTAAAAAAGTGTATATGACAATGCCATTCATACAAATACCTACTGTGACAATTTATTTGATTAAAAGATAAAAAACATCAACGTTGTTTTTTTATCCATACTTTTTTTCGGATTTGATTTATTTTCAGGGTACAAATGTTTTATGATTAAGAGCCAAGACCAAATTATTGAATTGAATTGAATTGAATTGAATTGAATTGAATTGAATTGAATTGAATTGAATTGAATTGAATTGAATTGGATTGGACTGGATTGGATTGGATTGGATTGAATTTTTGGTTTCAATAAAAGTGTTTTTATTTGAACAAAATACCAGGTACTATTTTGTCATTTGCGTCAGAGTTTTATAATCAGCGGTCGAAATATTTGTTGGTCCTAAGCTTCCTCAATAATTAGCTGTTGTAAAGTACACGTACCGTACGTATTTAGGAAGTCCTCGACTGTAATTCAATATGAAAGGAATATTGATTCCGCGTCGCTTTGATTTTTTTATTACTTTGATTTTTCAAGGGAAGTCTCTTTCCATCTCTGTCCAAATCAATTGTTTTAATATGATCTCTCTCTCTCTCTCTCTCTCTCTCCTCTCTCTCTCTCTCTCTCTCTCTCTCTCTCTCTCTGTGTGTGTGTGTGTTTTGTATATCCATTAAATTGGGTTAAATTATGATTGGAGATGGATTGCTATGGTGTGTAGAATTTATTTCCTGTTAGGTAAATTTATTACAATTAACACGTTTTAAAGTATACATGTATTTATATCTCAATTATTCAGTTTTTCATTATCACACGGGATAACCAAGCGAATCAGTTTTATTTTTCCTTCAAAGATTACGGATAAAAGTGTCATGTGCTATTTCTGAATGTGAATTAATACACATGAAAGCAATAAAAAGTCCTGCTTTACACAACAACCTGTTTGTCCTGCTTTTTGAGGAAAGTCCTCCGTAAAAAGTGCGAATGAAGTGCAAAAGCCCTATATGGTTTTATTTCTAAATAGCAATAAATGTTGCCGAGTAGTGGAACTTCTTTAAGGAATCTAATAAATAGGGGGCCTGAAAAGTACGCTACATTCTCTACAATATTTCACTTGTTTGTCGTGTTTCCCGACCGAGGAAACTTCTCAGTATGGGGCCAGAAAAGTACATGATATCCTGTTAAATTTTATTTACTATTGATAAACCCAAGACCCAAACTTAAAAATTAACTACGTTTTGTTATACATATTTTCATAATTGTCATTAACATGCCGAAGCTGTTTCTCAATTTTTTTTTTTTTTTTTTTTTTTTTTTTTTTTTTTTTTTTTTTTTTTATTTGTTAAATTGGCTTGTATGAAGTAAGGGTAGTAGGGGAGAATTGACTACAAAATTAGGAGAGAAAAAAAAATAATAACTACATGTATACACCTAATATCGTCTCGTTGAAATCCGTAGTGTAAAAAATCGGTTGTTTCTATTTTTTTCTAGAATTTAATAATATCGTTAAGTTCATTTAGAATGGTAGAGGAAAATAAGAGTATTGTAAATCACTCAAATTACCATTAAAAAGGAACAAATTGAATATGAAATTGCTATAAGATAAAGAATTAATTGTTTGTTTTAATTTTGAAATGTTTGTATATCTCAATAATTCAAAAATATCACAATAAAAAACGTGATTGACTTATTTTGACGTTCTTTTCAAAATTTAGAAAATAAAATGCAAAAGCCCTATATCATTTAATTTCAAAGACACAAGAAAAATGTTATCGAGGAGTGGAACAGTTTGAAACAACAAGTTGTTTGTCCTGCTTGCTTCTTGAGGAAACTTCTCAGTATGGGGCCAGAAAAGTAAGTGACATCGTCTGAAATGTCTGTATATCTAAATAATTAAAAAATATCACAATAAAAACCGTGATTGACTTATTTTGACGTTCTTATCAAAATTTAGAAAATAAAGTGCAAAAGCCCTATATCATTTTATTTCAAAGACACAAGAAAAATGTTATCGAGGAGTGGAACAGTTTGAAACAACAACTTGTTTGTCCTGCTTGCTTCTTGAGGAAACTTCTCAGTATGGGGCCAGAAAAGTAAGCGACATCCTCTGAAATGTCTGTATATCTCAATAATTCAAAAATATCACAATAAAAAACGTGATTGACTTATTTTGACGTTCCTTTCAAAATTTAGAAAATTAAGTGCAAAAGCCCTATATCATTTAATTTCAAAGACACAAGAAAAATGTTATCGAGGAGTGGAACAGTTTGAAACAACAACTTGTTTGTCCTGCTTGCTTCTTGAGGAAACTTCTCAGTATGGGGCCAGAAAAGTAAGCGACATCCTCTGAAATGTCTGTATATCTCAATAATTCAAAAATATCACAATAAAAAACGTGATTGACTTATTTTGACGTTCCTTTCAAAATTTAGGGAATAAAGTGCAAAAGCTCTATTTCAAAGACACAAGAAAAATGTTATCGAGGAGTGGAACAGTTTGAAACAACAATTTGTTTGTCCTGCTTGCTTCTTGAGGAAACTTCTCAGTATGGGGCCAGAACGTACGTGACATCCTCTTCATTTTTTTTTTTTTTGGGGGGGGGGAATAAATACAAAAATTGCCATTTATTAAAATATATAACTGCGTGTTGGCCTAATTATTTGGTAGAAAACGGTTTGTACAATGTAGATGTGCATGTAGTATATAAATATACGGACCAATGAATGTAAAATCGGCGGAAGAACACTATGACTATATCTCCGAATGCTATTTTTCGTTAAACTCCGTTTCATTCAAAGTAATCAGTATCTTTTATTATTATTATTATTAATTATAATTATCATTATTATATTTATTATTATTATTATTATTACCACCCCCACCACCACCATCATCATCATCAACATCATCATTATTATTATTTTATTATTATTATAAGAACGAATCACGTTGACGTTCCCTAAAAATTAAAGTGCAAAAGCCTTCTATGATTTTGTTGCCAAAATTGTTGTCGGAGATGGGAATGTCTGTCTGACAAGCTTGACAAGCATATTTAAAAACTACTTAGTAGGTAAGTACACGACACCCTTTCCTTTAACCTTTGCTATGGATAAACCTGAGATCAACATACCGGGTATATATATATATATATATATATATATATATATATATATATATATATATATATATATATATATATATATATATATATATATATATATATAAGCTACACGATTTCTTATGTTTGTTCAAAAATGTGATACACGCGCCGAGGTTGTTGATTTTATTTCCAAATAGCAATAACAAGTCATGATTTATGATTTACACAACGACTTGTTTGTTCTGCTTCTTGAAAAAACTCATCAGGGTGGGTCCTGAAAAGTACATGGCATCCTCTTCAATTTAATGTCACTTACTATGGAAAAACCCAAGACCAAAATTTAAAAAACAACTACGTATATATATATATATAAGTTGGTAAGTTTTATACACAGTTTTGTATAGAATAAAGTTCTAAAATATAGTTACAGCTAAGAATGATATTATGCTGAAATTTCAGTGTCGTCCAAAGTTGAATCACTTCTGGAATGGTGTAGAAAACCGAAGTACATGTAGTTGCATTTGGGTAGTTTTTTTGTTAACGCAATTATGGTTATACATAATTTCTATTTTTTTTTAAATTTTACCATTTTTACGCAATCTGATTGGCTTAAAAGAGCTATTTCCTCATAGACTGTTTTACCACTGCCGGAACTACTTTTTCGTAGACAATGGCAAAATAAATTCATGTGCAAATTTCATTGTTTTTCACATTGAACTACTTTGTTTGATGAACATGAAATGTTTTGCATTCAACTTTTTTTTTTTTTTTTTGGTAATTTTCAATTTTGAAATTTAATTATAAGCATTGCCTTTAATTTTTATTCGGTCTATTGAAAAAATAACTAGACTGAAGACTGTGCACTTTTTTGCATAAACCCGCTATGTGGGATTTTTGCAAAGTGCACAATCTTCATTCAAGTTATTTCTCAAAAGATCGAATAAAAATAAAAAAGCAATGCTTAAATAAATCACAATTTGAGATTTATTTTAGAAAAATTAATAAAACCTGTTCTTTTATGTCAATGACAGGTGATTGAGAATGATAAAAATAAAATGATATTGACGTCGATCGAACACGTGCAGATGCACAGCTTTCACGTGAAGTTTTGATAATTGGATTATGTAAATTTAACTGAATGCTATATTTAAATGTATCTCTTTCTGTGAAATTCAAAAATAACACGTGAGATTACAAAAGAGTGTGAGAGTGATTGACGCAAAGCACTTTACCTTTAGTGTCCAAGGTTTCAAAAACGGACAAAAACCTCGTATGTTTTTCCCCAAGTAGCGATAATGGTGAGGAGTGGAACTTAGTGGTGTGCTGCTTTAAAGATACTATCACCTCAAGCCTAAAGACCTTTTTTAATATATCCCAAAATCTTTAAGTATTGCTTTTTCATTTTCTCCTCTTTTGCTGCTTGTCTTTCGTTATTTTAATTTTTTTGAATTTCATATATTTTTAGTTTTTTGTTTGTTTGTTTCATTGGCTTTTCTTAAAAGTAAATATTTGGATAGGGTAAGCATTTTTGCCCTTTAGGAATGTAATATTCGCAATGTATTGACTTTATGCATTAGAGTTGACTGAAGTAATAGAATTTTTTCACAAGCCAAGATTCCTTCACTTGTGGTAAGTTCTTGGATGGGAAGGAATTGAACAACGCCGCCAACCTTTGGAAAGCGATCTGACAAACCTTTTCACAAACGATCTGCCCCGATCGGAATTCGAACCTTCAGAGGCATTATGATTGACAAGCGTACGCTTTTCTCCATTGAAGACTAACCGTATACTAATCAGCTTTAATCTATTTCCCCGAGAGATATTCCGGAATTACATAAACACTGGGCCATTTACTTAAATAAATAAATGAAAATAAATAAATAAATAAATAAATAAATAAATAAATAAATAAATAAATAAATAAATAAATAAAATAAATAATGTACTAGACATATAGAAATCTAAAATGTCGATAAATTTATTTTTTGCCTCTGTGTACATGTCTATTAATACCAATAATACGCCCTAGTAAAGATTCTTTCAATAATATCAAGACGGTCAGGTTTGGTAAAGTGGAGAAAACCGGAATACCTTGTAAAAACCACCGACCTGAAGCAAGGAAACTGACAGACTTCCTTACCCTAGAATCTTTCCCAAGTGGGGGTCCAACCTAGGCGGGGTAAGCCCATGATCATTCCCTTCTAACCGAGAGCATAAGGGTATTTCGTCATGGATTACTTAGTACCTCCTGTCATGCGAAAAGAGGAGTTTTTAATGTCTAAGTTTAGTTGACTTATACATAAATACCAATATCCCTCTCATATGTGGCGTTTTATGGTGGGGGGGCACATTTTATTGTTATAAGCATGTAGCAAAGGTATCTATCATGAAAATTTTTAACTTAACTGTTGAAGTCTTGTTGCGAGATAAATAATCTTGACCTTTATCACAATGAATTAAAAAGTTTCTATAAAACCACGTATCGTGGATTTTTAAAGGCAGACAATTAAGTAGCGGGTCGCATTTTTAAAAAAATATGCAATCGTCTTGCTGATGCAACGTAAAACAATATTTAGAAAAGATAAGCAACACACACACACACACACACACACACCCTATCTATCTTCATATATATATATATATATATATATATATATATATATATATATATATATATATATATATATGGAACTTTTCGGAAATGATATCTTTAAATTGTCAAAAGAAAAAAAAACGCTTTTGCCTGCAGACTGCAATCATCGGAAAGAAAAGAAAGACATTTCCTTTCTTATCTAAATAATCGTTATAATTTCCAAATTTGGTAGTTTTGCTCAAAATTTGCAGGAAAAACAAAAGACGAATGATACGTAACTGCTCATATGTATGTTCTACGACAATAACTGGCGTCATCTCGATATAAATAACACTTAACCTCACCCAACCATCTAAACTTGGTGTCCAGTCTGATACAACAACGAGAAACATGACGATCGTATCTTTACGATCCATTTACAGGGTAACAGTAACCTACTTTTAAACGATAAAACAAAAGTTTTATTTAGCCTGCTTAAAGCAGATTATTTATTTACTTATTTAACGAACTTTACAATTATTGTTTGGTACAAGATACAATCAATAATTTAATTATGTAAATACTAATGAAACACAGTGATTCATATTGATATTAATCTTATATATTAAATCCCTTAGCAAAGTCACGTGATTAAAAAACTTATGTAAATATTAATTCTGTGATTCTTTATAAAAATGAACCTTTTTTTTTAAAAAAAAGTTCCCGTCATAAGTGATGTTTAAATTATTTTGACAAAAGACATGGAATTGAAACGATCCCGTTTCAAAAGTTTGCCAAACATTTTTATTATGCAATTCACGGCGATTTTCTACGCTGTTTAAACATTATTGATGACAAATGGCCACACGCTATTTCGATGAAACGTCACTTACATCCGTGGGTATTAAAAATCTTTTCTTCTATCAGTCAGTTATCTTTACTAATCATATAATAATTATTTTTTGATTCATATATCCACAATGTATAGGAGAGAACTAAAGTCTAAACATTGATCAGTTGAACTGATCCAACCAACCAACCAATTTTAATACTTTCGAAAATGAATGACTTTACATCAGTCTTCAGGGTCATTAGGCCTCCGATATATGTAGAGATTTGCCTGAAACTTGCTTCACATTTTCATTTCTTACTGGTTCACTCCCTGGATGCGCAAATTAAGTAAATTTGAAAATGGCTGGTGCCCGTGCACGCATGCCAGCTGTTAAGAGAATCCTTGATGAGCTGAATATATTAAAAAATTTAAGGTCGTTGACAAAGTAAAGATTTTAAAAGTAAGCAAATTTTTGTATTAAAAAAAACAAAAAAAAAAAAACTTCGAATATCAATGACTAACTAATATTATGAATTTTGAGAAAGTCAATAACATAGAGACAGAATGTTAAAGTTCAAAGTTCAAGGACGACCCGCACGTACTGTTTGTTACTATAGTAACATCCTGACAAAAATCTGTTTATATCACCAACATGACTAGCTTTAAGCTGATAAAATTTGAATTTAAAATCTTAACTCACAAACACAACATTACAACAAAAAATGTCCACCTTATTCATTTTCATATTTCCTATCACATGATCACTAAATAATAACATATCACGTGAGAACTAAATTAAGATACATGCTGTTTATCAGGCCAAACCGACTTCTACTTGAAGTTCGACGATATCCATTAAACACAGTCTGCCTGGTTTTTCTCCATTAATGATCTGATGAATGTGATGATTTCTTGGTTTGAACGCTTTATCTTCGGTTTCTAGCAATTTCCTAGACATAAGGTAATCCAGGGCCGTTATACGGCCTTCACCGGGGCTTTCAGATAAAGGTTCTTCCTTTTCCTTATTCTCAAGGGTTTTTTGTGGTTTGCTTGGACCACATGTTAATCCTGCAGCTCCCATTGCGCGCTGAAACAGCTTTTTCCGGAAAGTGGTTACGTCTTCCTCTTTATCTTTATCATTATCAATCTCCTTCATTATATCCGCTTTCAGTAATAAATATGCTTTTTCTTTTTCTGTCATTTCGCGCGCTTTTACGGGAACTTTGTCATTATCCGTTATATTTGAGTCATCGGATGAAACCGAAGACGAATCGTTTGCTTCACTTTGGTAAAATTGAGAACGTTTATCGCAAGATTGTGTGCTTTCAGATTTTGAGTTGTTGCTTGGCAACTGTCGTCTGGAGGTCCCATTGGTAGCACCATTAGTTAATGTGCTTTTGTTTCCATTGCTTTCCGTGGAGAAGTTTCTGACATAAGCACGTTTCTTTGGTAATCTTTGAATATGACTAACTGTTTTACTCCTTTCACGTTGTTGTTGGTGGTGGGGGTCTTGGTCCGCATCTTTGTTCCTCCATATATTCGCCATTGGGTTATCAAAATAAACCGAGTGCTCCATCTCTCTGTTTTTGTTATACACATCTTCATCATGTCGAATGTGTTGTTCTCGGCCCCAATTTTCTTGACTAGACGAATACGTTTGAGTGTATGACTGTTGATGGTCCGTTAATTGCTGATCGACTGCAAATGAACAGTGAGACTGAAGATCCGTTTCAGATGAGGATTTTCCCAATGTTTGTTTCCCTCGTTCCATTTTACGTCTCTTTGGATGAAACCTATTTTCACTGTCAGTATCTGGAGACATCCTATTTCTCTTATAATTATTTGTGTTCCCGCATTCGATCGGAGGGATTTGACTAGAACAGCCAGAGGCGGCATAACATAAAGTTGTATTATTTTTCTTATTTTGTGTAATAACTTTTGGACTTTCAAGAATTGTCAAATGTTTCTTTGGACATGAACAGTTTTGAAACTGACAAACTGCGTCCTCATCCCTCACCATATCATTTTGATACTGTTTACATGAATCCATATCCGTTTGACTACTGAGATCTAATGGATGATCCATAAATTAGTAAGGATATGAAAGACTAGATTATTTTACTTCCAGTTACCCGATGTATTTGGATAACCTAAAAAAAACAATAAAAAAAAAGAATAATTATTTTTTTTTTTTTAAAAAAAATATTATGAGTTTTATTCACAAATTATTCATTTAATAGGAAATGCATGTTAATAGCATCTTCTGATGACGTAATACTGCAGTGACGTGTCGTGCTCCGACTTTAACCGGAGTTTGCCGAAAGGTTATAAAGCGGTCATCTTCTAATACATGTAATAAGTTAATGTTCAAACATCACTTGAAAAATAAACTTGAAATTATTATTTTATTGACATTTATTATATATTTGAAAAAAATTGCATAAAAGATTTCATGTTAACTGGTTATCAATCCTTTCCTATACATTCCTAAAGGCTTATTCTTTTAAAGTTTTATAACAATAAATAAATAAACAAATAAATAAATAACTAAGCACGCGCACACAGGCACGTCGCGCACGTGCGTGTGTGTGTGTGTGTGTGTGTGTGTGTGTGTGTGTGTGTGTGTGTGATCATTTAGAATTTTCAAAGCAATTAAATAATTTTAAAATCATGCCGCGACTTTCAGACTTAAAACATATTTGTAACTAAGTACGCCACGAGTAATTAATATACAATATAAATCATGCTTAACAAATAACACGCAAGAAAACCGTTAAAATCAATAAACGATTTTCACAATATAAAAAGTTTAAAACAAGAAAAATCTGACCACCTGTGTTTTTCAGCTGATAATATAATATAATCGCCACAAACGTAACTGAATATAGATTCGCCTCTAGTTGACCCTGGTCGATGAACGGTATGTATACTATGTATTTAAGCTTTATGTGACTGACCGGAGTTACACTTTCCACCTTTTGGGATGGTAAATACGCAAGACTATTGTCCATGATTAGATTATTAATGTTTGAAATATAACTTTTTTGAACTTGAAGACGTCATTTCACTGCAAATCTATTTATTATGAACGAGTAAGCCCTTTCTCTTTAGAAGGTAATTTTTATATGGCCTTTTTAACCTTAAAAAATCATTACGAGTATTTTGATATTTCATAATAATAATAATAATAATAAGAAGAAGAAGAAGAAGAAGAAGAAGAAGAAGAAACAGTGTAAAAAACACTTCTCTCCACTTTCGTGGACGGGAGATTTGATAATAATAATAATAATAATTTGCTAAACGAATCATTTGCTATCAAGAGGGAGCCCGGATTTATATAGTACTCATCCATATAAAATACCTAATCTCTTGGTACAATAATTATGATGAGGGTTGTGATTTTCGAATAATGATGAAGATATCTCACATATCATGATGATAAAATTATTTCATGTTTTAAAAATCTTATATATTTAATTAATTCCGAAGCGACTCGTTTTTTTTTTTCACTTGGTATGACAATTGATACATCATTGGAGGGATAGGGGTACCTTCAAGAGCAAGATTTTCTGCTATAAAATCCCTATTACAACTAACTGTAGGAACATAACAGGCGATTCAACGAAGTTGGACATAATTTTTTTTTGTTTCGATTTTAATAATTATTAAAAATTACGTATTAAATCCTAAAATAAAACATTATCACCAAAAAATTTGAATATACCGCAGTGAAAATGTCTAAGAATAAAATCTAATGGTAATTAAATTCTTTTGTTGTTTTGTTAGATAATGTTGCGTCGTCAATATTTCAGGAATTCGCGACAACGGAATATTGCTTTTTTTTTTTTAAATTAAACAGTTATCCGGTTATCTCCCTTATACCAAGTACTTTGTGCTGTCAGAAAATGTACAATTTAGCAAAATTTTCAGCCGCCTAAAATTGTAAAATTTGTTTAAAACTAAGGTTTGTTCCCTCATTCAAAGCATTCCTTAGCTGGATTTGGATTTATATAATTTTGAAACTTTAGATTCATTAATTTCAAACGATTTGGCTTATGTTTTTATTATCAAACTTTTCGGTCTTAGTGTCACTGATGAGGGATTAATTTCCGAAATGTGCACATCTGCCACATCAAAATTCAATTGGTATTTGTGTTATATATTTATACCACAAGGTCTGGTCATGCCAGTTTAATTTTTTTAAATTCTGCGAACGGGAAAAATATTATCTCTCTCTCTCTCTCTCTCTCTCTCTCTCTCTCTCTCTCTCTCTCTCTCTCTCTCTCTCAGACTGACTGATAATAAAAGAAATTGTTGGGTATACCAAATTTCAAATATAGTTCAAATTTCTTTATTTCTCTTAATTGTACATTTTCAATACTGAGACATGTTATATAATAATGTATATTATCACTTGGATGCGAGAATTTACATAAATACAAGTTACAACCGGAACAGCATTAAAACAGATTTAAATACAAACACTATTTATCCAAAAAAATTGGTCAATCTCCTGTTAACCTTGAAAATGTTATCAAAAAATAAAAAGGTAAATAAATCATAAATAAATAAATAATAAGTAAATAAATAAATAAATAAATAAATAAATAAATAAATAAATAAATAAACAAACAAACAAACAAACAAACAAATAATAAATAAATAAATAAATAAATAAATAAATAAAAAAATACATCAATAAATAAATAAATAGGAGAAAATACATAAGTAATAATAAATACAAAATTAATAATAAATAAACTGGAGTAATTTCTATGACAAAATAAATAAATAAATAAATAAATAAATAAATAAATAAATAAATAAATAAATAGTCAATCTTCTGTTAACCTTCAAAAGTTTATCACAAAATAA
>CM056607.1:34841777-34966777 GCA_029721355.1 Tegillarca granosa
AAGTCCGTTGCTATAGGCAAAATTGATTATCTCTACACGTGTTACATTCGGCTATGTATCATACTTATGTGTTTTTTGTTAACTCGCTTTTGTAGACATGATACGGAGGCGTAGAATGATCGAGTTAAATAAATAAATAAATAAATAAATAAATAAATAAATAATCCTGGATAATATTATGTCAGAACGAATCAACATTTAGTCCTTCCACGACGCCGTAACATCATCAAATTTTGTGTAATAAATGTTCTCATACAAAATCTCCATTTAACCACAAACAATGATTTTTGAGAAGAGTGAAGTATTTGTGTTTAACGCCAAGTCATGAATTATTCTATCATTTTATATCGAGACTGTCAGGTCTGGTATAGTGGAGGAAATCAGAGTACCCGGATAAAACTACAGACCTTCGACAAAAGAACTGACGGACTTTCACACTAGGATTTGTCGGAGTGGGATTCCAACGTAGGCGTTCAGGCGCACTGTGATCATAAACCGCGTGTTTTAGGCGTTCAGGCGCACTGTGATCCTAAACCGCGCGTTTTAGACCACTGAGGCATAAAAAACCTTTACATCTGCCTGCAGAATAAAAAAAAAATTTGTCTTAACTTCTTCCCGATAACTTGACCCATGGTGAATAAGTGGCAAAGGCACTGGATTTTAAACGTTGGTGTCTCACCATCTTAGATTGGATACGGTGACCTCCTATTGTAAAGTGCTAGGTAATGAATATTTTATTTCATAAAAGAATTAAATGCATGCACATGCACACCAAACTGTTAGCTCAGTGTAAGATTTTTCTATTTACACTTTATTTGATTTTAAAATGATTTTATAGAGCCTAGGGTTAGGGAGAGTCTAGCTGATTTATATGAATCACATTAACAAGCATTGGATATTTTGCAGTGACTTATTAAGATTAAGACTTTTAAATATTTTTCAAACCATTTTTTTCTTAATATTAATACAAATGAATTCTGAATGTTCTATGGCCTACATGTTTCAGATTACGCATACCAAAGGTAATTTGACACTTTTTAAGTTACTTAGTTGGTTGTAATGCTTTTTATCATCGCATCAGCAATATTTCAATAATTGGTGTTAAAAGCAAGTTTATTTATCTCTAAAAAATTAAACAAAATTAAGTTTGTGTCAGCGTGAGATGTACGAGTGTGTATTGGCGTCTAGTACTCCAGATTTCAGTCTCCAGTCGAGCTAGCTCACATGTCAGTAAGCAGAAGAAAAAACCAGTCACACTATCCTGAAACCGGGCAAACCAGTCGATACTTTGTCTTCTTGATGCCGAGCGCCAGACGAAGAAGTAGTATCTTAAATTTTCAAAACTTTTGTATGACTAGGGGATCGAATCCACGACCTCCCGTTGTCAAGACGGACGCTCTACTTCTGAGCTACGGAGTCTTTATTTTTAAAAGAAGTTTTAGTTCTGTTTTTTCTGACAATGTATAGATTCTGTAGATGCGTTTCGTCTTGATATTTTTCGGAATTCCTTTATTCCTTATTGTATGTCCTTTAGCTCCGTTTTGTTTCTGATTTCGTTTTTGCATTTATTTTATCACGCATGCCAAGTCCAAATTATTTGCGTTGTTTTATGAGGCATATTACATCTCTAATATGCTTTTAATTAATATCTAATTACAGATGGTTTGTGTTGTTGATGAATGATTATGGCAATCGCCCATTAAATGCGTGAAATGTTGCAGCAGCAACTTATTCAAATGTAATACAAAACATTATATAGCACCTTGAACGAGAGACACGTTAGGGCCTAGAGCTCATCTGGTACCTACGTGAAATGTTGCAGCAGCAACTTATTCAAATGTAATACAAAACATTATATAGCACCTTGAACGAGAGACACGTTAGGGCCTAGAGCTCATCTGGTACCTACTAGTAGTGCTAGTTGTCATGTGCTGATTTTGAATGCATTATTTTAATAGAAATTCAAAATAAGCACATGACAGTAGCAATACAAACGCATAAGAACAGTTTTACGTCCCAGTCAATAATATTTCACTTATGTAGAGACAGACGTCACCAGATTTATGTGAAGTGACAGAAATTTTGCCCTTTGCAGTATACTTAGGACAATGTGCAGGGTTTTTTTTTATCGTGTCACGCCTGCCATGACACGGGGCATCGGTTTTAAGGTTTCATACGAAGGACTCCGCGACTTTCATTTCTAAATGATGAGTGCCTTGCATAAGAACAATCACTACTGAATTTTGGTGACTGCGTGGTTCAAGTGTGCGCTTGGTCACAATACCCCTCAGCCTTCTTGGTTAGAATCAGTATAATTGCGCGATCCTGGCTAGAAAACGCTACGGTAGAGTGCTCACTCCGTAAGTTGGAGGTCGTGGATTCAAACCCCGACCGGGTCTGTCCAAAGACTTGAAAGTGGGTAGTGACTGTTCTTTCGCCAAGCACTTGTCATTACGAAATAAAAGTCACGGTTCTTCCGACTTTGAACTTAAAATAAACGAGGTCCTGAGTCACAGTAGGCGTGGTACGATAAAGAACCCTGCTGAATAATGCCATCAGCGCAACGCACAGACAAAAATTCTGCACTTCCATCTATAGCTGGCGACGTCTCGATATAAGTGAAATATTCTTGACAGGGATATAAAAAACCATTACTCAACTCAACTCAACTAGAGAACGCGTGCTATTCGCTTGTCGAAATATTGTGATTTTCTCCAGGTACTCCGGTTTTCTACAGTATCCACTGACCGGTTCCATGAAAATGAAAGAATTATGACTAAGGCTTAAAACACCAATACTTTCGCCCACTTCCCTCTTTAACACAAGTGCTATAATAGATTTAGAATGCTATAGATACATTGAACTTATTAAATTACATAATGTCTGAAAACTAAAAAAAAAAAAAAAAAAAAAAAAAAAAAAAAAAAAAACTTTTATGTAATGTATTGTCATATAACATAAGTAAAGACCCTAGGATTTTGTTCGAAGGTGTTTAATTATTTTCACATTTGATATTTAATTGCTAACACGTGTAAAAGATTAGAACTACACAAAGAATGTAGAAAAAACTTATATCTTAAAGAGAAAATAACTGATAAATGTACATGTATCAAGATCGCATGTGTATTAGTTATATCCTTTATATAATGATTAAATATGATACTTTCCTTGACAACTGACACCGTAACTAAGAACAAGAAATACCAGAAACATTTTAAGATAATATAAGGAGTGGAAATAATGGTATTTAACGCCCAAGTCAAGATTCTTTTACTTATATTGAGGCGGTCAGTTCTGGAATGGTGGAGGAAACTGGAGTTCCCGGAGAAAAAACACCAAACTTGGTCAAGCAAACTGACCAAATTCTTCATACTCCCGAGCGGGATTCGAACCTAGGCGGCGTGAGAGACTGTGCGATCCGTAAGCGCGCGCCTAAGTTCATTCAGATACCTATTTTCTTCTAATAACAAAAACAACAACAACAACAACAACTATAATAATAATAATAATTAAAATAATAATAATAATAATAATAATAATAATAGATAAACAACCCAGATATACCACTGATTGAATAACTATCGACTTTGTACGGATAGTTAAGCAAATGTACAACGAATTGGTCACATATACTACTTTTAAATGTCTCCCGGAAATTTTACTTATTTTTTAACAAGGTACACGCACTGAAACGAGGATGGTGAAAAAAACATGTACCTGGAAACTACTTGCGGACTGAAGTACACAAAACAATATTTGTTAATAAATAATCATAAAAAATAAGAAAGCGCAAACACATACTGGGGGGGGGGGGGGGGGGTGGGGGTGACGAAGAATAAAACTACCGATTGTGGACAGTCACTTGAGATGAGCCTCAATCGTTTCCATGTGTTAAATCTTATATTACCTAACGGTGATCCAACAGTTCGTTTATTTGTATCTTATCTATACATGTACAACGTTTTCTGCCACTTCATCTACAGTTGGTGGAGTCTCGATATAAGTGAAATATTCTTGACTGGGACGTAAAACCCCATTAAATCAAATCAAATCAAATATAAAAAAGATTTGAACAATTTTTATTATGATTATTATTTTTGTTGAAAATATAAGTTGGATAAATAATATACTGCTACAATATTGTACATTAAATGATGGTTTAATGTCATAACATACACATGCTGAAGTGCACCACCAAGCCACCGAGATTGTTCAAGCTCACCAGGCGTAGGGAGCAAATGTTGCCATGGTTCCGCTTCATCAAACATCTTCTTTCTTCATTCTCAAACAGCTAATAAGTGAAACACATAAAACTGTTCACCGTGTAATTTATATTTTAGGATTATTTATCTCGTTCAACATAACGGTTATAAATTACACGGTCGTTAAACAGTAACATGAAAACCATTAACTGTTTAATTATAGGTATTGAACCGTGAAAATTCGGAGTTAACAGAAACATACATGTTACCAAACAAACATGTTGATGTACAGTCTAAATTTGACAAAATCGTTACGTAACAGCTTCACCAACAGAAAGAAACATGTTTGTACGACATTATATTTCTAAAGATCCAAATACTCTAAAAATTTAATATTGTAAACAAATGCCTCTATAAATAAAATAAGTAAGTTTATTAAAATTATTATGGAGAGAATCGGTCCTCCGGGTTGAAATGTTTATTGAAATTATTATGGAGAGAATCGGTCCTCCGGGTTGAAATGTTTATTGAAATTATTATGGAGAGAATCGGTCCTCCGGGTTGAAATTTTTATTGAAATTATTATGGAGAGAATTGGTATTCCGGGTTGAAATGTTTATTGAAATTATTATGGAGAGAATTGGTATTCCGGGTTGAAATTTTTATTGAAATTATTATGGAGAGAATCGGTCCTCCGGGTTGAAATTTTTATTGAAATTATTATGGAGAGAATTGGTATTCCGGGTTGAAATGTTTATTGAAATTATTATGGAGAGAAACGGTCCTCCGGGTTGAAATTTTAATACTGCTGTAACACATGCAATGTTGTTTATATATATAATTTAAAAATGTTTTCTGTTTGTATTTTGGAATTTAAATTTGACAAATACTGTGTACTCTGTAATTCTGAAGCTGTTGTTGTTCTTGTTCTTCTTCTTGTTGTTGTTGTTCTTCTTCTTGTTGTTTAACGTCGCATTAGCATTTAAAATTTTATTTAAGATATTTTTCGCGACGTTGTGGATTGCCTAAGGATCGATCTAAGCATGCGTCGGGTTTGCGAGTTAGCCTTATGATCTGTCTTGTGATATCGCACACACAGGGCGACATTTGTTAACGTGCTTACTTACCATATCAATATACCACAGACACGCATATCATTATCTGTCTTACTCACTCACTCACTTACTTACTTTCTGACATACTCTGACATTAACACAGTTATTTACTTACTTACTTACTCATTCACTCACTCACTCACTTACTTACTTACTTACTTACTTACTTACTAACTCACTTACTTACTAACTCACTTACTTACTTACTTACTTACTTACTTACTTACTCACTCACTTACTAACTTACTAACTTCTTTACTTACTTACTCACTCACTTACTTACTTACTTACTTACTTACTTACTTACTTACTCTCTCACTCACCCACTCACTCACTTACTTACTTACTTACTCACTAACTCACTCACTCACTCACTTACTTACTTACTTACTTACTTACTCACTCACACACTCACTCACTCAGTTACTTACTTACTTATTTACTTACTTACTTACTCAAACTCTCACTCACTCACTCACTTACTCACTCACTCACTCACTCACTCACTCACTCACTTACTTACTTACTTATTTACTTACTTACTTACTCATTCACTCACTCACTCACTTACTTACTTACTTACTTACTTACTTACTAACTCACTTACTTACTTACTTACTTACTTACTTACCTACTTACTTACTTACTTACTTACTTTACTTTACTTACTTACTTACTTACTAACTTTACTCACTTACTTACTTACTTACTTACTTACTTACTTTACTTTACTTACTTACTTACTTACTAACTTTACTTACTTACTTACTTACTTACTTACCTACTTACTTACTTACTTACTTACTTACTTTACTTTACTTACTTACTTACTTACTAACTTTACTTACTTACTTACTTACTTACTTACTTACTTACTTACTTACTTACTTACTTACTTTACTTTACTTACTTACTTACTTACTAACTTTACTTACTTACTTACTTACTTACTTACTTACTTACTTTACTTATTTACTTACTTACTTACTTACTTACTTACTTACTTTACTTACTTACTTACTTACTTACTTACCTACTTACTTACTTACTTACTTTACTTTACTTTACTTACTTACTTTACTTTACTTACTTACTTACTAACTTTACTTACTTACTTACCAACTAACTCACTTACTTACTTACTTACTTACTTACTTACTTTACTTTACTTACTTACTTACTTACTAACTTTACTTACTTACTTACTTACTTACTTACCTACTTACTTACTTACTTACTTACTTTACTTTACTTACTTACTTACTTACTAACTTTACTTACTTACTTACTTACTTACTTACTTACTTACTTACTTACTTTACTTTACTTACTTACTTACTTACTAACTTTACTTACTTACTTACTTACTTACTTACTTACTTTACTTATTTACTTACTTACTTACTTACTTACTTACTTACTTTACTTACTTACTTACTTACTTACCTACTTACTTACTTACTTACTTACTTACTTACTTACTTTACTTTACTTTACTTTACTTACTTACTTTACTTTACTTACTTACTTACTAACTTTACTTACTTACTTACTAACTAACTCACTTACTTACTTACTTACTTACTTACTAACTTTACTTACTTACTTACTTACTTACTTACTTGCTTACTTGCTTACTTACTTACTTTTTCTAGCTAGTCTTCTGGTCCATTTAACATTTAATAGTTTTCTCCCTTAATTATTCGAATTTGTGGAAATACTTTTCCTCATATTAATCTGCTGTTATTGTTATTTTAATACATGTAACCAACGTAGTTTATTTAATAAAAACGCAGACAAGATGTTGCCTCGTATGACACAAGTATTTATTTAGATAATTGATGAAATTTTGGACACAGACAATAAAAATGCGATGTCTGACATTTGTTAATAATCATCAGACAATGTATTATGAGATAAAAAAGGAATCAGTTATCAAATGTATGATTATTGCATATGTAGTAAATTAAATGACAACAAAAACGTTATATATATATATATATATATATATATATATATATATATATATATATATATATATATATATATATATATATATATATATATGAACATGAAATATAAAAATAATATTCTAGCATTCTACCTGAAATAAAGCAAATAATAATATAAACTGAGAAACGATTTTAATTAGAAAACAATACAATATAATTGACATTTGGGTGAGTGAGTGAAATGACGTTTAAAATCGCATCGGAGATTTCACTGCTTTTCGCGGATTAGTTCCGTTCCCTTATTGTTACATTGGACTGCTGATTATAAAATTTCAGAATTTTTAGGATTGCTATCAGTAGCCGATAAGTATTGGCGTTCTTTCTCCTTAGTTTATAAAATACAGAAGCCGGTACGTGCCACTTACAAAAATAATTATGTCGTGATAACGATTTACTATCTCGTTATTACGACATAGGTACCTCGTAATTACGACGCAGTATCTTGTAATTTCGACTAAGCCTTATATCGTAAATGCGATATAACTTAGTCGTTATTACGAAATAGTACGGTAAGTCATAATAAAGACATATATTTTTTCGTAAATGGCAAGTACCGGCTTCCGTACCATAAAGATGCTTATATAGGTTAATTTATTTTTTTTTATCAAACTGTTATGTACTACTTTTTGGCAAAGTGTAAAATGTGGACTGGATTGGACCCTTGGATTGGACTGGACTCTTGGATTGGATTGGACTCTTGGTGTAAAATGTGGATTGGATTAGACTCTTGGATTGGACTGGACTCTTGGATTGGATTGGACTCTTGGATTGGACTGTTGGACTGGACTCATGGACTAGTCTCTTGGATTGGCCTTTTGGACTTTTGACTTACGAACTGGTCTCTTGAATTGACATCTTATTTATATTTTAAACTCAATACTTGTTTGTGTAATTTGTTCAATACATATGTTGAATCACAAATAAAGATGTGATTGGTTTGTTATTACTTTTAATAATATTACTGCAGAATTTTAACCTATCCTTATTATAATGTATTTGTTATTTAATTTCTAAAGGGGTGGGTTATCAGTTGTCTCTTATCAAGTTAATGTTTTCGTTTCATTTTCTGAAGAGAGTTTGTGACATTTGACAACTAACACGTTAGTTTAAAAGTTGAAGGTGATGATAGACCGTGCCTTTGTGGCATTTTTCACTTTAAGCTGGGGGAGATTATATCAGATTACATCAGGAGTAACTGTAAACAACAGTTGTAGAAAATTATTTTTCTAATAAATTTATCTGATCTGGTAATTAAAACTGACATTCAAATTTTTTCTTTTAGGTCTATAAGATTTTATTGAATTTTTTTTTACATGATAATGTATATACAATGAATAAAAAGGTGACACTTTAAATCCTAAACAGAACAAATTTACTGATTAAACTTATACATACATTTATCATTGAACTATGCCAATTTTCATCTTGAGGGAAAAAATTATTTTAAAAAAAGTCTTTTTAAGTTCTGTGCTGTTCTTTAATGAAGTAAATTCTAGGTTATAAGAATTAAATTTAAAAGAAATACTGGCCAAAAATAATATATTTTTTTCTGTCAATATTGTGTTTAAATTCTTCACTTTTTCTCTCCATTACAATAATATAATGATAACTGTTTGCATGTATGATCATTACTACTTCATTTCATATTATAATACCTATTTGTTACAGTAATAAAAGTATTGTTTTATATAGTACATCGATCATATATTTGAACTGATATTAAATGGTGTGTGTGTGTTTGTGTGTGTGTATTTTAATTGTGTTTAAAGTAACTAAATAATTGTAGTATGTATTTTGTCACAATATACTTTTAATTGTTACTGCACATTTATGTATACCATAGTTAATGTTATTCTTAAATTAACATAGTACTTTTTATCTTACTTAGTATCAGATACTGTAGTTCTAAAGTTTCTGCAGATGAGACCAACAATCTGTCATTACATTTGAAGCATTTAAGAGCTTGTAAACAAATACTACAGCTTTAGGAGAAAAATATGCGACCTTTGACAATGTTTAATATTTTCCAGATAAAACAAGCAAGAAAGAATTGGCATCGCTGTATTTTTTTTATAGGGTAATCATCAGTTCAGATATATGTAAATGATTTGTATTGTTTGATTTTATCAGTTTTCATTTTAAAATTATGAAAAAATTCATAAGTCCATTTTTAAAGTCTAGTCCATGAGTCCAACCCATGAGTCCAATCCAGTCCAAGAGTCCAATCCATGAGTCCAGTCCAACAGTCCAGTCCAAGAGTCCAATCCAGTCCAAGAGTCCAATCCAATCCAAGAGTCCAATCCAGTCCACATTTTACACTTTGCCCTACTTTTGAAATTTTATGAAGCAATACATTTAAAAGAAGTACGTGAAAAATGTAATGTATTATTTCCTAAATGTTTAAGAGTAGCAAACGGAAATAAAACAAACCATCCTTGTATGTACAGTATATGAATGTGAAGTACAAAATGCGGGCAGATTGATAAATTACATTGTATTTGCCGTTTTTAAACAAATTTTTTTCTTTTCTTTTCTCTTTTTTTTTTTTTTTTTTTTTAAACTATCTATATGACACCTAAAATCATTCTTTTCTGCTAAAATAAAGTACATTGTTTTCGTCATTTCACAGAATAGATGTCTTTTTTTTAATCATTGAAATCGTGACAATCGTTGTCTTGCTTGAGTTCCGGGATTGAGCCTTCATTCATTGACCCGGAAGTAATAGATTTCCCTTATCTTCACAACTCGTTTATTATTTTTCAAATAGAGGATTGACTTTAATAATTAATCTAGTGGACATTTCCCATCTGACACATCAATGCTATTTATTTATTTATTTGTTTGTCTGTTTATTTATTTATTTATTATTTTTGAATGATTTTTAATTATGTTTGTTTCCTTGTTGCGTTTTAACACTGTGCGAGACCAGTTCACAAGTTACCATCCACAAAAATTCTAAGACGACTCGACAAATTTTTGGGGAAATTAATCAAAATTTTGCTGAACTTGATTATATTTTTTGAACAAAATGTTTTAAATTCATTACATTAATATTGAACAATGTCTGTTTAATTTCAGCGCCGGATCTAAAACATTGTTATTTATTCAGAAACGCATGCTTCGGTCATGTGGTTTTGCCACCTTGCCTCGTAAAAATAATAGTACGGAATTCATTTGACCATACAATTTTCTGGTAAGATTAAAAAAAATATAAAAAGAATGAAATTGACATTCACACTACAGTAACAATGATCCAATACAACCAGCGTTAGCATAGTGTTTATCTCCCTTACCTACATTGTAAGACACTGGAGTGTAAAACAAGCGTCGAGTCACTACAAGTATTTATGCCCTCGTAAATGAATGGAGAGGAGTGATGGTGTTTAAAGCCCTAGTCAAGATTCTCTCTTATTTCGAGGCGGTCAGTTCTGGGATGGTGGAGGAATCCGGAGTACCTGGAGAAAACCAACAACCGTCGGCAAGCGAACTCACAAACTTTCTCACACTTGGCCATCGTAAATAAAGATACGGAATACGTAGTAACCTCCCAGTCTGTCTATCAAAATATTATTGTACCCGCTCCATCTATAGATCGATTTAAATTCAAACTTGGAACAAGTGTATTTCAACATGAAAGCAAATTTCGCAAACACAAGACTGTAGGTCAAAGGGTAAAAGTCAAAAGGTATAACCTCACGTTTGGCCTCCATAGGCATTGTTGGTTCCTGTTCAAATTATTTAAAGAATCAAGTGTAAAAAGGTTACTAACAATATTAGGTAATGTGATTAATTAGTATTTACACCCAATTTTAAGAAATATTCATGTGACATAAATTCAAAATTCATCAAAATCGCTAACAGTTCGCTATAAACTTAATGAGAAAATATACATTATCTAAAATAACTAAATAGTTTGTATTTATAGTAACTGCCTGGGGTTAAAATCATAAACACTGGACTGATTAATTGATTGTCTCAATGTTTTACGTCCCAGTCAAGAATATTTCACTTATATCGAAATGTCACCAGCTATAGGCGAAGTGGCAGAAAATTTGACCTTTATAGTGTGCTCAGAGTAATGTGTAGGGAGAGTTCTTTAGCTAGCCACCGAGCTTACCGTACGCGTGACAAGGGATATCAGCTCTTAAGGTCTGTGATGGTACATATTGTCGCCCCTGTACATAATGTCGCCGGCGACAATATGTACCTACACTGAGTGTACATATTACCACTGGCGACAATATGTACAGGGCGACAATATGTACCATAACAACGTCTTCTCCGAAGGACCCTTAACCGTTTAATTTCTAAGTGTCTAGTGGTTGGCGAAAGAACTGTTACTATCAATTGTTACGTCTTGGTTGTACCCAGCCGGTATTCGAAGCTCGACCACCCCACTAAGAAGCGAGCACTCTACCAACGGAGTTACCACAAGGATTTAAAAACTGATTTGCGGAGAGAGAGCGAGAGAGAGAGAGAGAGAGAGAGAGAGAGAGAGAGAGAGAGAGAGAGAGAGAGTTATCGATCTTAACTTTTAACAACTTTCTCATTAATGATTTAAATAGTATGGAAATTCTTTATTTATTGATCAATACTGTTGTGAATATTATCATATTTTTGTCATTAAACGCTAATTTCCTCAGATTTACATATCATAAGACCCCACATTTCACCGTAAAATAGTTTTTACATTATAAAGGCGATAAAAAGCCAGAAAAAGTATTTATATATGAAGTTTAATACTTGTTTATTACTTCTTAATGATGGTATGGGGGTCATCCAAAATGCATGGAGTAAATAACCGTCTTTTATTCATTCCATGATGGGTTCATTAACAGTCCGTTAGTGTGCTCATGTTCGTTTGTGCGCGTGTGTATTTGTACATTGATTAAGGCATGTACATTCACAATGATAACGTTATGGTGTTTGTATTTTATTCAATTTTATTTTTTCAAATTATTATTACTTTTTAAATTTTTTTTTTTACAGTTATCAAAACTACATGTTGGTTTAGAAGACTGACTCCGGAGGCTGATTTGTGCCACTTGCTCGTTGTTTTTTCTTTTCCTACTTTTTTCTTTCTCTTGGCATTTGGTTAACATGGCGTTGTTTCGTCTCTTTGGAGTGGCATTTTTTCGTATTTTTGCGTCGTGGTGGCTATCGTTATTTCATATTTTTACACTCAGTGGTTCGTCTTTTCGTCCACTAAACCCGGGCCCGTACACAAAAAGACGAAATGACACAATTTTGACACTTCACATAACACATTTTCTTTTGTCAGCCGGGGTGATGATAATTAATGGGGAGGTTATTTCTATGGAATTTTCTGTATCAAATGTTAAAAAAAATATGTTTTCTGTCATTATAAAGGACAAGCCTTCGGAAAGCGAAATAAACTTTCCCACCCTATGATTGTTGTTGTTATTGTTGCAATTGTTGTTGTTGTTGTAATGTTGTTTAACGTCAAATCAGCAATTTGTCAGCAATTCTTCAAGAGAACAAGGTTATTAATCTCTATGGATTAATCTTAGAACATAAAGTACATTGACTCATGTGATGTGTGTTGTCTGCCGTGTACTATACTAGCGCGCACGGTAAGGTTCCAGCGCTCGGAGTCAGGATGCCACAGACAAGCATACCACCACCCCCAGTTCATTATCTAGCACCGAGTGAACCAGTCAATGCTCAATCCTCATAGTGCCGAGCGCCAGGCAAGGAAACAATATCTTAAATTTTAAAGTCTTATGTATGACTCGGCCTGGATTCGAACCCACGACTTCTTGTTCTCAACGTTCTCCCGCAGGTGAAGTTCGAACCTAGGCAGTCTGTCTGAATAAGACTTTCAGACTTCTCCTTTTTTTGAATTGAAAATTAGATGGGATTATAATCTACATGATGTTTACAGACACTAAATTTTCAGGCGTAATATTTGTTTAACAACATGATGAAAAAGAATAGATATTACCATGCAGGAAGTATTATGTTGAGTTGAGTAATGGTGTTTAACGCCCCAGTCAAGCTTCTTTCACTTCCGAGAAGGTCAGTTCTAGGAATGTGGAGGAAATCGGAGCACATGGAGAAAATCATCAACCTCCGGAAAGCGAACTCAAAAACGTTCTCACACTAAAATCTGCCCGAATAGGATTCGAACCCATAGCCGGAGAGAGACAATGTGATCTATAAGCGTGCGCTTTAGATCACTCGGTCACCGATGACACACCACTAAGTAAAAGGACGCCATTTTAGAATGAAGTTCAAAAATCCACTCCAAGAGTCTAGATCAATCCAAAAGTCAAATCATATCCATATTTTACACTATGTCCTCAGCCACAGCTAATGCCAATAACCATGCTATTACGGTATTTTCTTCATTTTTTTCCCATTTTAATTTTTTTAAAGCATTAAACCATTCATCATTTTGTTATTTGATAGACTAAATGGAATAAAAATTACTAAGTATTACATACATTTTGAAATATAATGAGGTCGCAGCTGTGTCAGAACATTACTCTCAAAAAAACTTTGATCGGTTTTAGCTTCAAGCATGAAATTTCGATTTTTTTTCCGTTTTTTAACTTAAAGATTACTTACTTTTTACAATATGTTAATTAATTTTCAACTATTTTGCGTATGTTTTTGAATCTATCAACTTTTTCGGCCCCTAGTGTCACTGATGAGGAATGATTTTCCGAAATGTACACATCTGGCACATCAAAATTTAGCAGGTATTTGTTATTATATTGTATATTTAAGTTTATCTAATGTCTTTGACTAAAATTTGGTTTGTCTGGGGATATTTATATAATTCAGCTTTAGTTGCAATGCTAGGGGCGTCTAACTACCTACGGTAAAGGACGCTTTTGACATAAATAAGATCTAATCATGGCTAATTAGATTAACATTTCGAATCAAAGAATACAAAGATTTTGTTCGATAAATTTGTGGCATCTTCTATTCAACTCATTTGAGAATTTCATTCTTTTTTATGTCTCACAATTATATATTAAAACAAAAATATAACAATTTTTGTTGACTAAAGAGTGCAAGAAAAATATTTGTAAACTTGTAAAATTTCTTAAATTTCTTACAGCGGATCGATTTCAAAATTTGATTCGGTTTTATTTACACGAGAGAGAGAGAGAGAGAGAGAGAGAGAGAGAGAGAGAGAGAGAGAGAGAGTGTGTGTGTGTGTGTGTGTGTGTGTGTGTGTGTGTGATATTTTTTTTATATTTTGCCAGGTAATATGAGGCAATATTAAGACTAAATTACAAAACACGCATATATAATAATTATATGCATCATACAGTACAAAACGCTAAATTAAAGAGTTTTGAATAATCAAAACAAACGTTGATTTTGTTAATTATATATTACAACTGTATAAGCCTTAACATATTATATCAAAATTACTGTAAGTCATGACATACATATATTTTATCTCTACCTTTTTTACATGCAGTGCACGTTTACGAGTCAATAACCGTAGGTTCATTGACCTATATAGCGAATGTTTTACGAGACAAATCGTCAGACGGTACGTTATTGAAAATACTCTAAATGGTATTTCATGGGCGACTCCCCTTATTTTCTATGATTTACAATGGTACAATTTTTTTAATTAATCTTTTTATTTTATGTCATATTATGTTTTAGATACTGCTTTTTGTTTTCGTTTTAAAAAATGATTTTTAAATTTTTCAATTTTTTTTTTTAAATTTGTGTCATGCAAGTTTAAGATATTGGTTTTAAATTTCCCTTTTTAGGACATGTAATTCAATATTTTTTTCAATTATTAATTCATTAAAAAAATGTATATGATATTTTAGTTTAATTTGATACTTTGCAGCAAAGCTATCATTTCAGATTACAAATTATTGGCCGTTTGTTTTCTGAATAACCAAAAAAGTATGGCTTGTTTCCAGTAACTTGATTAAAAATTCCAATTCAAATAGGATTTTTAAAATGTAAGAATTTAAGACAGAAAACGTTATTTAAGACATCATTCAGCATATTTTATTTTATTTTATTTTATTTTATTTCACTTCATTTCATTTTATTTATTTCATTTTATTTTATTTTATTTTATTTTATTTTATTTTATTTTATTTTATTTTATTTTATTTTATTTTATTTTTTATTTTATTTTATTTTATTTTATTTTATTTTATTTTATTTTATTTTATTTTATTTTATCACATGTATTTTATTTTATTTTATTTTATTTTTCATTTCATTTCATTTCATTTCATTTCATTTATTTATTTTATTTTATTTTATTTTATTTTATTTTATTTTATTATTTTATTTTATTTTATTTTATTTTATTTTATTTTATTTTATTACATGTATTTTATTTTATTTTATTTTTCATTTCATTTCATTTCATTTCATTTCATTTATTTTATTTTATTTTATTTTATTTTATTTTATTTTATTTTATTTTATTTCATTTCATTTCATTTCATTTCATTTCATTTCATTTCATTTCATTTCATTATTTTATTTTATTTTATTTTATTTTATTTTATTTTATTTTATTTTATTTTATTTTATTTTATTACATTATTTTTCTCTATCGACTGTTTTACCGGGGGTTTGAACACTGACGGGATCTGACCAAGACTTGAAAATAGTTGGTGACTTCTTTCGCCAAGCACTCGGCAGTTAGAAATGAAAATCAGGGGTTCTTCGGATAAGACCTTAAAATCCGATGCCCCGTGTAACGGCAGGAATTGCACGTTAAAGACCCTCCCTGCACATTGCCCTAAGCGCATTACAAAGGTCAAAATTTCTGCTACTTCATCTATAGCTGGTGATGTCTCGATATAAGTGAAATGTTCTTGCCCGGGAAGTAAAATCCTATAAATCAATCAATCAATCGACTGTTTTATCCAGTAACAAGATAATGTGATCGGGGGAATAATATATTTTTTTCTGTGGCATACTGACTTGGTTGCCCTGGGTGTGCACTAGAATAAGAAAGATCATAATACACACTTGCATGCGAACAAGGACGTTTGTTCTTAAATAATACGTCAGGGGAGATAAATAACATTACTCTCGTCGTTAATAGCTGAAAAGTTGTTGATTCAAAATAGTAGCCTTTTTTCATGATACTAGAGCTTGTTTGTTTATCACAGTGTATCTAACAGTCAACTAAAAGTATTGATTAAAAAACAAGGATGAAGTCACTGACCTAGGGTAGTATATCTTAAACTTCCAAACAGAAATATATAACGGATATATATATATATATATATATATATATATATATATATATATATATATATATATATATATCTAAATATCTATCTATCTATCTATCTATCTAAATATATATATACAGTAAAAACTGCCTTAGCGGTCACCTGGAATTAACGGTCACCTGCCGATAGCGGTCAGTTTGAATCCCGCCCAATGAATTTTACTATATATTTCACCTGAAATAATCGGTCACCTGCGAAACGCGGTCAGCGGTCACTAATTTTGTGACCGGCAGCAAAGAAGAACCTGGATTAGACGGCCATTTTGCTTTGATGGTATCACGTGATAATTGTCACATGACTTGGTAATGTTATGATACTATGTTAAGCTAATTGCTCATCCGTATCGCACTTGTCGATTTATAAGTAAAATTAATAAAATTATTTGAGAAGTATTCACTTTTTCTTTGTCTTATTTCATGAACATTAGGCATTTAAACACTTAAAGAAAAAAAAAGATGTTTAAAAAAAAGCGAATCTGGATTGTCACCTCGCAAATAAGCGGACGAATTTTATGTCGGACGAATGCAAATTTTTAATATTGTACAGAGATAATTCGGATTTATTGAGGATTTCGAAAGTAATAAAAGTCAAGACAAAAAAACGGTGAAGGCATTTAAGCGGTAATGAAAAAATTAATGATTTATGCAGGCAGTGGTTTAAAGATGCTTCAGCAAAACATATCAAAATAACCGGTTCATTAATTATTTAAGTCTTTGCGATTTACAAACGATTTAAATGAAACTGATTTTATAGCTTCTAAAAGTTAGAAATTTCATTAAAGTAAAATTGTTTTTATTTAGTGATATCACCTTACATTAAGACGGACAGTGACAGGTAATCCTTCTTTTGTTATCTAAAACCTCTAATATAAATAACAATAGACTGTATACGCTAGTTAATTGACATTATCAAATATATATAGCTTCGTCTGATTAATCACTTAATTTTCAGCTGATCTCTCTCTCTCTCTCTCTCTCTCTCAAATGTTATTAAAATCCATAAAACAGAAAACAATCACTGATTATTTTGCGTGAGATCTTTACTTTATTATGTAATATGTTGCCAAACATTTCATTTCATATCTCTCATATATATATATATATATATATATATATATATATATATATATATATATATATATATATATATATATATATATATATATATATATATATATCGCCTAACACATAAATGGGATTGTTACTGGATACATCCTGTTAAATCACCAGGGACCTCGATCGCTGTCCAATAGTCGTCGACTTCATTGAATTAATATTCGGGACGATAAACAATTATTTATTTTTCATGGCCTATGTCGCTGTAAAAGCAGAGATCTTACAAGGATAAAAGACAACCTGTATTATTTTTTCATTAATTTAAAGGACAACTATCACGAGATAACTTTCTGAAAAAAAAAATCAAACAAAACGCGTACCACCCCGTAGCCAAAAGCAACCAAGCACAAGAAACAGACAAACAACCATAGAAGGAAAAAAACAAATAAAAATAAATACATCAAACACCTTATTTTAGAGGAACACTAGATCTCGTGACAAGATGATATCTGAAAATACCAAGTCTCATTTATAGGGAGGGAATTCGGCGGGGAAAGTTTTTTCAGGAACACGTCGCTTTATTCTTGTTTAGAATGTTTGAATAAAATAAAAAATAAATCAATAAATAAATAAATAGAATGAAAATAAATAAAATATATAATAATAATAATAATAATAATAATAATAATAATAATAATAATAATAATAATAATGGCAATGATGTTCATGATAATAAAGTGTTTGTTTTAGTGCACTATTATTTGTGTTATTTGGATTAAATTAAGCCCAGAATAGTTACTAATGTAGAAACAATTATTTTTCCTTCTATATTAACTTAAACTTATTTTTTATTTCTTCGGTTGTTAACCTCGGATCATCATGGATCAGAATTACACAGATTTCTGTCAAATTATCACAACTTTACAGCTTCTATCAAGAGTATTTATTCAAAGCAAAGATATAGAATTTCAAATCGATTTATTTTGAAGCTACAGTAAAAATCCTTTTTTTAATTCTAATAAATTACTCATACGTATTTTTATAAAAATTTAGTTTTTTTATAGAAAAAATTAACAATTTTTTTTTATATGAAGAATTTTACTTTTTCAACTGATAGCGATTTATAAATTAAGCGTACATATGTATCCACAGGGCCAGAGTATTTGATTATTTTTACCAAATGGCTGAAGATGAAAAAAGAAACTCTCTCTCTCTCTCTCTCTCTCTCTCTCTCTCTCTCTCTCTCTCTCTCTCTCTCTCTCTCTCTCTCTCTCTCTCTGAAATATACCTGAATAATTTTCTTCGTAATGCAAACATTTGTACTGGTAAAGCGATGTGAATTAGAGCGATTTCGTACCAACTTGTTACGGAAAAAAGTTAGGCGTAAATCAATATATATATATATATATATATATATATATATATATATATATATATATATATATATATATATATATATATATATATATATATATATATATATGATGTGCATTTTGCGTTTAAGATTACTAAAATAAAATAATTCTTAGAAAAATTAATGTGATAATGGTAAGTCCTATGATGAACAACAACATTTATTTGACGTTTATAAATTCTTTGGAAACGTCTGGTAATCTTAAAATAGCTAAGATAGTTCTGAGATAGTGGAGGAAACCGGAGTGCCCAGAGAAAATCACCGACCTTCGGCAAGCGAACTGACAAACTTTCTCACACTAGGATCTGTCTTGAGCGGAATTAGAACCCGGGCGGTGAGAGGCACTGTGCTGTAGACCACTCGGCCACCGAGCACCCCCCCCCACCCACGATAGATAGATAGATAGATAGATAGATAGATAGATAGATAGATAGATAGATAAGTGTAAAAATAAATAAATAAAGAAATGAATGAATAAATAAATAAATAAATCGTGTTTTATCGTTTAAATAAGAACTGTTTAAGGAGAAACAACATTAGTAAAAGAAGAAAAAGTATATGTAACCTATAAGCTCACAAAGTGAATGGCGATTTTATCGTGGGAGATATGTTTCAGGGTTTGTAATAAATTGATTTAATGATATTGACAGTGTAATGAGAGGGTCGACGACCTTTCTGTAGCTTGTTTATATCGATAAACAACAGTATGTGTCACAAAGTCATCTTTTAAAGGAAGGGTCTTAATCAACTCAAGCAATGTTGTGTTAAAACCACATAATTCTGATAAATTGATACAGAAAAAGTCACACCTGTATTTTCCAAGTAATATCGGTCACCTTTGTGCAAAGAGAGGTTCAAATTAAACGATTGAGGATAAATTGAAGAATGATACACATACTTCACTTTGTCAAGATTTTTTTTTCAATTATAAAATTACTGTAATTTTATTCTGGAATGAGGCAACCGGAGTATCGAGTGAAAAAAAAAAAAAAAATAATAATAATGATAATAATAATAGCGTATAAATCTCATTTTTATTTTCAGGAATAACTTGTGTTTTTAACAAGTTTATTGAGTCAAAACACGGAAAACGGTGTGCACACTTCATAATGCACGTAGCGCGTTATGAAAAAGTGTGCACACCGTTTTTCATGGTATGACTCAATAAACTTGTTAAAAACACAAGTTATTCCTTATAATTTAATTTTAAACACTTTAACTGAAACATAAAACAATTCAAGTTTTGATTTATTTTTCTTGATTTTTTTTTATAATTGAAAAAAAAAAAATTCCTCCGCGTTGGAACTATCGCCAACAAACAATTTCAGCCAATGAAATGGAAAGAGTCATACATCATGCCATTCACTTATAGCGTTGCTATGGTTGCGTAGGTTATTGGAGTATAACATGAAAAACGAGCGCGTGCATTTACGTTGTGTTAGTATTGCAGTGTGATATAACCGAATTTAGAAATTAAATTATATATGTATGCTTTTGCATGCACTATAGATCTATTTGGTTATCTCATAATTATAATAACAGAACATGGTTAATTAACAGTATCAAACAATCTATCTTTAATCAATATTTGCAACAGTGGAATGCTGATTGCCATAACTCCTCAAGAGGAATTTCTTATAATTTATTTACACATCTTGATTTTAAGTTACAAACTTATCTAATCTCTGAACTCTCTTATAGTAATGAAACTATTTTAAGCAACTTTAGATGTAGTAATCATAAACTGACAATAGAAACAGGACGGTGGGTCAATATACCAAGGCAAGAAAGACTTTGTAATCTTTGTAACAGTGATTTGGGTGATGAATATCACTATATTTTGTGTTGTAATGCCTTATATAACCTTTATATTCCTATTTATAATAGAAAAAACCAAATGCTTTTAAATTCTATGCTTTGTTCAATAACACAAAAATATCATTACAAATTAAGCTATTCATCAAGATTGATAATGAGAGAATCGGTCTTCCGGGTTGATATTATTTATATATGCTGTTACTCATGCATTGTTTATATGTAATATATTTGTAATTTTGTATATGTTCTCAATTTGTACATGTATGCAATATGAGAAATAAAGAAACTTGAAACTTTTTTATCATGATTTGGTTGAAAATTCTGACTGACAACGTATTTCTTGTTTGTCACCAAGCTGAATATCAAAATGAATTTGCCATACAAAATTTTCGTGCTCATAATATGGAATTAAATTTTGTAAATCGTGTTTTAAATCATTATCAGCATTAATTTACACCAAGTGCTTCCTTAAAAACGTTTGAACTACAATAAAATGTTGCAACTTATTGGTGAAATACGCGTAAGTTAAACTAGCGATGACGTAATCAGTATACATATTTCTGTTTTTTCACTTACTTAAATATCTCTATAGTTTGAACATTTTCTATTTTCATCAACGTGTTCTAGAGTTATCTTTAAATAACACTCTTTTCCCCAGTAGATCTTTTGATGTACAGTGGGGTCTTTCACTTTTATCGAGGTTGTTAGTTCTGGGATGGTAGAGTAAACCGAAGTTCCCTGTACAGATCTTGACAGTGAAGTTTCTTGTCGTTACCAAGTCCACTACGCTATAAAAAAATATGGAGTTACGGACCCTGATCCGCTAAAGGGCTAGTACTACGATCAGGGGGTGTAACTTCAAAGTATCGGCCAATTGACTGACATTTGTTGCATTGAGTAACACTTAAGTAAGGTAAAAAGGGAAAAACAGGAAATCTATCTTTTGGTCGATTCTTTTCAAAAGTTACAAAAATTAAGAAAATATATAGCATTATAGTTACCGTGAATTTGAAAATATATGTTGATTAGGTCATCAAAAGTTACGTGTAAATAAATATTCCATTATTTTGTTTTGGTAAAAATTGAAGTAGTTATAGTTTTAAATTGAGTAAAACTGAGGGTAAATATGAGGTGCCGTTTTACTATTTATTCCGTATTATATGAAATCACTATTTAATAAGTGATATCACTAAATCAAATTATTGATATAAAAAAATGAATTAGTAATATCACAAAATAAATTAGTGATATCACAAAATAAATTAGTGATATTACAAAATAAATTAGTGATATCACAAAATAAATAAGTGATATCACAAATTAATTCGAATTAGTGATGTCACTAAATAAATTCATGATATCACTAAATATCCAGTGATGTCAGTAATTTAATTAGTGATATCACTAATTAGAACTGGTGATATCACAAAATAAATTAATGATATCACAAATTATTAAGTGATATCACAAATTAGAATTAGTAATATAACTAATTAGAATTAGTGATATCACTCAATTAATTTAAAATATCACAAAATATTTAGTGATATCACTGATTAGAATTAGTGATATCACAAATTAAAATTAGTGATATCACTAAATAAATTTAAAATATCACAAAATATTTAATGATATTTCAAATTAGAATTAGTGATATCACTAAATAAATTTAAAATATCACAAAATATTTAATGATATCACAAATTAGAATTAGTGATATCACTAAATAAATTTAAAATATCACAAAATATTTAATGATATCACTGATTAGAATTAGTGATATCACAAATTAGAATTAGTGATATCACTAAATAAATTTAAAATATCACAAAATATTTAATGATATCACAAATTAGAATTAGTGATATCACTAAATAAATTTAAAATATCACAAAATATTTAATGATATCACAAATTAGAATTAGTGATATCACTAAATAAATTTAAAATATCACAAAATATTTAATGATATCACAAATTAGAATTAGTGATATCACAAATTAGAATTAGTGATATCACTTATTCTATTTTTTTATATTACTAATTCATTTGGATTTATTGATATAACTAATTTGATTTAGTGATATAAAAAAAATCGAATTAGTTATATTGTCATGTGCTTCTTTTGAATGTATTAATTGATCAAAATTCAAAAGTAGCCTATGACAATATCAAATCCGAGTTAGTGATATCCAAAAAATAGAATTAGTGAAATCATAAAATACTGAATAAATACTAAAATGGCTTCTCATAGGTAGAGTATTTTGAATGTTTTTATGATAGTAAAAAATTATTAATGTTTGATGTGTCTTATAAGTCCTTTAGGCTGGATGTAAAAGCTATTTTATATGAATTATATACAGTTTTAATTATGTACAGTCAAACCTGTCTATAAAAGGCCACCCATGGGAATCAATTAAAGTGGCCTTTATGGACAGGTGGGCTTTATATACAAGTTCAAATGATGTAGACAAAGAGCAACTGGGATAGAATCTTATTGGTCTTTATAAGCAAGTGGCCCTTATAGAGAGGTGGCCTTTAAGGCAGGTTTGACTGTATTAATTTTTATTAAGTAATGTTTCTAATTATGTATTAGTTTTCATTAATTTTTATATGTAGATAGCATCTTTTATATATGACACTTAAATAAAATATTTTGAACATTTGATTGAACATTAATGATCATGGTTTAGTTTTATCCATTGATGTTCCTGAAATAAAGACGTCTGATTGATTTTCTAATTTTGGTGACATTTTAAAGCCCATTGAAATTGATAAAGATTTTTAGAATTACGTGAAAAAAAAAGTTTAGGATAAATTTGAAACCGTATCGTGTCATAACATGATTAATTTTATATGATGCAGTTTCTATTTGCAGTTTATCTCATAGAACCTGACAGCAAACAGAGAAAAAAGGTCTTAACTCATTGCAGAAGTAAAAAAATCTCTAGCTTCATCAATCCACTTGAAATGATACCGACATTTAAAAAAAGCTCTAAAATCAATCATGTTTTATTCCCTTTCGATATAACTTTTTTTTCTAATTCTTTTAGCATAAAACGGGTTTTCTCTAATTCTTTTTGCATAAAATAAAACGTGAAATGAATTTTTATGTCTACTCAAATTCTTTAAAATGTTTTATTTTTGTCCTAAACTGATAAAAACACAGAATTACAGAATGTTCATTTCTTAAACATGTCTCAATGAAGTCTTAAGTGTAAAAAAGCACATGCATGAATGTTTACACGTAAGTAGAATGTATATGTTTTGGTATTCCGATATCTCCACTGACCCTAACACACTTTATGCCTGGCGGTTGCGAGTAGCCGTCTGGCAAAGGGTGTGTTATTGTCATAGTAAAATTTGGACCAATTCCGACTTTGGGAACCGAATAAATTGCGGGTAAAAATTGTCATTAAAACTCAAAATCCAAACTCTGTCTTTACAGTCATGGTATTTTAAAAAAAAAAAAAAAAAAGAGAAAGATTGAATTTGAAGTTATAGATAAGCAGTTTAATAAAGTTGGTTTTAAATTGATGACACGCTGAAAACAAGTGAAATGTTTTTTATTATAAAACAAAAGTTTGTGAAATTAGATATATTTTATCATTAAGTTTCATGTGACTTTATAATAAATCAAATTATACTGCTATATTAAAATCTAAAATTAATTTTTCCTTTACAAAATTCACTATAGATAAATGAACTTTCGGTCATTGACCTTTGACATGATTTGGATGACCCGAAAAAGGGTGTATCTTTACAGCCTGAAATCCCGGGATAAATGCTTTGATTCTTTGATTCATAAAGAGACTTTTAGGTTCATTGCTCGTTACTGCAATTGTTATATCGCAAAATAAAAAAAAAAAACATACGCCTTCTGGGTATGAATGCATACATCTGAGAGAGAGAGAGAGAGAGAGAGAGAGAGAGAGAGAGATCAACATGGTAAAAATAGTTATGCAGTGCCTGAGTACCTACTGAATTTCATCTTAGTATGAAAAAAGTTAAGGATTGCCTTCAGCAGATCAATATATTTAGAATGAATCAATTAATGATTAGTTTTCTTACACGCATGGGCACGATTCTACATATATATACATGTACACAGTAATGTCATTTTGACTAAATTCCCGACTGGGTCATTATATAAACACTAACTGATAGGTCATTCACACCTAGACATCGACAAACAAACAAATAATACTAAAATGTACAGGGAAGGACAGACATACGTGCGGACACAGACCGTGACACACCAACTGTGGATTATATAGTAACAAATTTAATTAAAAGGACAAACGAACGGACGTAGGAAAGAACAAAGAAAGGACAAACAAACGGACGTCGGACAGGCACACAGGGAATTTTATTTACTCCTTTATACTCTCAAATTCAATTTGTGGATGATGATGATGATGATGATGATGATGATGATGATGATGATGGAGTTTCTACACCCCTGTCAAGATTCTTTCACTTATATCGAGCAGATCAGTCAACAGGGTTGCCCGAATGAAACCAATCGAACTTACAAAATATCTCACACTAGGGTTTGACCCAGCAGGATTCGTACTTAAACGGTGCAAACAATGTGATCCGTAGGCCGGTGCTTTAGACAACCCGGCCACCGAGGCCCGATGACGTTGATGATCCTGTATTTAAAAACAAACTTTATATTGGTCTGTGTATGCAAGCGATAACAATGTCAACTTATTCTTCTGACAAAGAAAGGTCGTATATTTTAGATTTTATATAAAAATTTATTTATTAGACAGCTTTCCTTTATATAGTATAACAGGATATAAGAAACTCAGTGACCTAATTTTTGGCAAGGTCGATGTAACACTAACCTACTGTAAGATAATGTTAACAATTGGAACTGTTATCATAGCTTCTCGCTTTAAGGTATATAAATTATATAAATTAATTATTAATATATTGTCCTTTTAAAATAATTTGGGAGGCCTCAATGGCCGATTGGTCTAAAGCGCGCGCTTACATATCACAGTGCCTCTCACCGCCTGGGTAAAAATCACGTCCGGGCAGATCATCGTGTGAGAAATTTTAATTATTCACTTACTGAAGGTCAATGGTTTACTCTGGGCACTCCTGTTTCCTCCACCATCCAGGGCTGACCACCTTAACTAATAACTTCTATAGGTTTTAACTTAACTAGTCTTTTTATTATCAAAACCCAGGAATATACAACGGTTAATTAGATTTCTGGAGAAGGTTTTTTAAAATTTTTTATTTACGTATTTATTATTATTATTTATTTTTTTATTTATTTAATTATTTATTTATTTATTAATCAAAATAAATATAAGCACGTATGTAGCTATAAAACCTAAATAAATTATAAAATTAATGCAAGAAATGAATTTTAACCAAAGGACAGGAGAATATTTTGGTAAAGTTATATTACGATGTTTTGTCTGCGAGTATTAATAAAAACTAGCTTCAAAATGTTGGTTAAGATGAATAACGTGTTTTATCTTTAGTTTTGTTTGAGGTGTTCATTTAAAGCTGCATTAAATTTTTCAATTTTCAGAATTTTTTTTGATTTTCTAAAAATATATTTAAAAAAAAAAGATATCTTCTAACCACGATCCGTGACATTCATTTTCTAAAATTTCATTTCTTTTAGCTGTAAATAAACGGAATCATCTGACCGGTATGAGCTTAGAGCATGCGCACGGATGTACGGAAAACCCAGAATCGAAGGTGAAACATGACAGATTGCATTAATTGTCCTTCATTAATATCCAGATGTATTTGAAATGGTGTTATGTATCCTTTACTAAGTCACAAATGACAAATTCAACGAAGTTCTGTGTTTAATTTATCGTATTTCGCCGTTTTGAAAGTTGTGTTTAAATGACCCGGTTTATGATGACGTAACAGATCCCAAATGCTGCATCTCGCTGGGTAAATACTGTAATTTCTGTAACAATGTAACATTGTTAATTTGGAACATCATTAATTAGATTAGCACCGTTTTATTTTTTCTTTGGGATACCTAATGCAGCTTTAATTGGTAGTGGTAATTATAAGTTGGGACTGGCGGAATAACGTTTTACGTCCCTGTGGAGAATTTTACTTTAATCGAGGTGATCGTGTAGTTCTTGGATGGTGAAAAAAAAACCCGGAGTGCTCAATCATCGAAAAAACCACGGATCTCAAGTTCGGCAAGCTTACAGAAAAACTTTCACTCACAAGAATGCAGGATTAAGATATGAATCTAGGGGGTGAGGCGCTGTGATCAACAGACGCGAGCTCACGGACCTCAAGTTCGACATACTAACAGGCAAACTATTACACACAAGGATCTGTCCGAATAGGACATGATCATGAAACCTAGGCGGTGCGAGGCTTTGTGATCAATAAACGCAAGCTCAAGACTACTCGATCACCGAGGTCTTGATAACTATAAAAACAGTATTTAAAGACACCTAAGTACATTTGAAATAACCGATTTACAAGTCAGATACTATTAATCAATATATTTTGAAGATTGATACGGCTAATCGACATTTTGATAGAATTTCTCCCCAGGTCAGTCTAACACTACAAGGTACACTAACTGATCGGTCATTCACACCTGGTGTACCGGTAACCAAAAATACAGGTGCATGATACTCCAGGATAACGTCACTTTTGTTAAAACATAATAATAATAATAATAATGATATTGATGAAGATGATGATGATGATGATAACAATAATAATAATAATAATAATAAACACAAAGAAGAAGAAGAAGAAGAAGAAGAAGAAAAAGATGATGATGATGATGATGATGACGATGGTAGTGGGGTGGTGGTGGTAATGGTGGTGGTGTCGGTGATGATGATGATGATGATTATGATGATGATGATGATGAATATAACTATATTATTATCATCATCATCATCATCATCATCAACACCAACGACACACCACCATTACCATCATCATCATCATCATTATCATGGTGGTTGCGGTGGTGGTGGTGGTGGGGGTGGTGATGGTATTGATGTAGTTGTTGCAAGTTTTACATATGAAAGTATTCAGAAAAGAAATATCACAAAGACAAAACTTATTACATTATTATATATAATTATATATTATATATACGACTCGTACACGTATATGTTCTTAGTTTGTCCTTTTCAATTTAGTACTGCTGCACTTGCAAGGCTATTTAAAGCTTACTTATTCACGATTAAATTCACTTCATTTATTTAGATTAATATTGTCTGACTTTTATAAATGACCTATAAATATGAGACAAATGATTTTTTTAATAATGGTCTCTATACCGAAAAGTTCTTTATATAAAATTGACTTTTGACCGTTAAAAAAAGGACTTTATAAAAACGTAGTTGATTGTATGTAGATCCTAAGATGTTAAACGCTCCAATCATGATTCTTTCATTTATCGCGGCCATCAGTTTTCATATATATTATTACTATTGAAATTCAGCTTAAAAGATCTTTTTACTAAATTTAGGTCAATATTCTCCTAATTAATTAAATAATAATTAATTTTCTAACACGATACGAATACGACTTTTAAAGTCATTCTGACAGAATTCCTGACTAGGTTAATGTAACACTAACTGATAGGTCATTCACACCTGGGGCACGGTAACCAAATATCTCAGTGCAAAGATATGAACCTACTATCATTGTGTTATATATATATATATATATATATATATATATATATATATATATATATACATATATATATATATATATATATATATATATATATATATAGTTCAAATAATATTAAAATCTTGCACAAGGTAGTATATAATCCATAAAAAAGGACTTTAACCAAATCAACTACAATATTAACAAATAACTCTTAGTGGACATGTTAGACAATGTACTCGGTAAAAATTTTTTTACCATTTTCCCAACTACAAATCCATGAGAGACAAAGAGAAACAAAAGAGTCCTTTTTAAAACAAAATTGAGAGCCAAATAAAATGCAAATTAAGCAGTAGAACAATTATATTCGTTTTCCATTATGACGTCATAATCACGTCTTGTGACTTTAACATAGCAACAACAATCAACTTCAAACTCCTGATGAATGTATATAAAACTAGTTGAGTAAAATGAAGCGATACAAAGTTTTTTTTTTAAAATTCTAGTGAAGTCTTATCATTATGGATATATATTATATCAGAAGTCCATGAAGCACATGACAAGTGTAACGCGTACACATTTTCAAATTATTAAATCATGTTCAATATATATATATATATATATCTAACGAATAAGTTCTATTTAAAGTCAGTTCAATTCTTTCATCCCCTGAGCCACAGACGTGATACGTCTGGTGATAATATGATATATCGTATCATACACGGTAACATGATAATAGCAAAATGACAGAATGAGCCATATCAGTTTAGACACATTATATATAATTATTTATAATAAAGCAATAATGTATAATATTTCAATATAGGTTATTACCTTTTTTTGTTTAAATTCTTATATTATTTTCAAAAACACTGCTAACTTATCTAATACCTTTTTGTTACAATAAGATAATAAACATTGCATTTTATCTACATTAGGTTACCTTGTATAATAATTTGCAATATAATTCTGAAGAAAAAGAATCACATTTTAAACATATAATGCATTTTATCCCCAACTCCAGCAGTACACAGAGGACAGACAATACGTCTCACCGGTTAGGATTTGATCCAGGACGACCGCAAGTAAGAAAATATATATATGATATAAATAGTGTCCTTCGTTGTGGGAAATATAGAGGATTGTCTCCCCTAGGCAATATAATATCCCGAAACGACAGGCAAGGGACATAAAGTTCCCAAGGGGAGACAATCCTCCATATTTCCCTGAACCAAGGACACTTATTACTTAATTCCACCGAACAAAAAGCGTTTCTTTTACCTTATATTCTGACAAAGCCTGTTTAAAATGCGTTAAAATGCGTCTGATAAAGAACTGTAGACTGAGTTTCTGGTCTATTGCTTACGTAATCTGAATTAGGATTACTCCGTAGTTTTTGTTATTGACAGTGCCTAGCGATGAACATTGCAATATCCCATGGCAATGTTGACCGCTGCTCCAAACATTGTGAACTGTTTCATACCACCTGATTAGAAATGGACCATGAATGATTTTGAATGCATTATTTTAATAGAAATTCAAAATCAGCATATGATACAATGCAGATCAGAAACACTTGCACACTCACTGACTTAGAGTTTTACAAAAATTATCTTGTCCTGATTAGATGAAACATTGCGGACATGACGTAAAGTTACATTCAGTGAGGAGCCTGGATGACCGATTGGTCTAAAGCGTGCGCTTACGGATCGCAGCGCTTCCCACTGCCAGGGTTCGAATCCCACTCGGGACAGATCCTAGTGTGGGAAGGTTTGTCAATCAAACCATCCAAACAACAAATCAACATACGTGTATTTGCAAACATTATTCGTATCTTCAAACTATATTGTTGTTTTAAAATAAAAAAAGGAGAAGAAAATGCATCTCCTAATTTCTGTTTTACCTGAATTTGGTGTTACTCAGTTAAACAGTTGTGAGTTGAATATTTAAAAAACATGTTTTTAACTTGGAATAACGGTAACTTTTTTATAAAGATATATTGGCGTAAAAACACACACACACACACACACACACACACACACACACACACACACACACACACACACACACATATGGATATTTGACATGGAAAAATTGGACCTTATTTGCAAAATTTTTGCTGTAGAGTACTTGAAAGAGAAAACTTTAGAGGGGCCCTATGTCTAACCGAACATGATATGGACCGGGTTTCTCGGTCCGTGGGGTGTCCCGCTGGTGTTGGGAAGGTCCCGGGTTTGAGTCCCGGTTTGGTCAGTTCGTTTTTTCTCAGTTTTATATAAGTGGTGACACACTTGCTACTGAAACCTTTTTTGTCATCAATACCTGTCAATTGTTTCAAGACATTGTAATCACATATTTCTTATGAAAATATAAAATATGTTTAAACTAAGTACATACTCCTAGATTTGCGTCCTTTGTACATGTATCTTGTTGTATAATTAAGTTCTTAGTAGGTCAGTGTGACATTGATAAGTAACACTATATATAATCCGGTCAGTGTTACATTGACCTGACAGAAATAAGGTCACTGTGTTATTTATATCACAGATGTATTTATAGTTATGATTTTGTACTCTTTTAATCATTATTATTTGTGTTATTTATAGTTATATACACATATAGTAAAAAATGTTACGGTCTTTATAATTTTACACTGTTTCCTTGTCATGAAAAAAAAATAATTAACAAATACACTCAATGAGGGATGACCCCGTTCGGTATTTATTTATTATGTATGTAATTATATTATATTTTATTTTATTTCAATTAAAAAATTTTGTAGCATCTTCAAAATTTTGAATTTTTACAAATACAGTATATATATATATATATATATATATAAAATTAAAGTTGCCATGTGCAAATTTTTGAACACATATACTCTTTTATTAAGATTATCTATGACAGACATAGGTTCTCAATTAAGGTGCAATAAAACCGGATATTATGCATTGCAGTTTTGATTGTATGATGAGAAGGTTGATCTGATTTAATGGGGTTTTACGTCCCAGTCAAGAATATTTCACTTCTATCAAGACGGCACCAGCAATGACAGGGAGACCTTTAGCCTGTCACGCCTGCTGTGACACGGAGCATCGATTTTTAATGTCTCCTCCGAAGGACTTTCATTTCTAAATGCCGAGTGTTTGGCGAAAGAACAGTCTCTATCAATTTTCAAATCTTGGTAAGACCCTGCCGGGGTTCAAATCCCGACCCCCATATTGATGAGAGAGTGGAGTGGAGTAATGTCGTTTTACGCCCCAGTCAAGATTCTTTCACTTATTTCCAGGCGGTCAGTTCTGGGATGGTGGAGTAAACCGGAGTGTTCGGAGAAAACCACCGACCTTCGGCAAGCGAACTGACAAACTTTCTCACATTAGGATTTGTCCCGAGTGGGATTCAAACCCAGGCGGCGAGAGGCGCTGTGATTCGTAAGCGCGCGCTTTTGACCACACGGCCACCGAGGCCCCATCCCATATCATGAGGAGAATAGAAAAATGTTCTAATCAAATGTTACGTTAACGTTTTAATAATCCACCTATTGCGAGCACAATAACTAATTTTTTTCTCTTTTTTAAAGGAGCTAGCACCCATAAAGCACAAGTACTTGGGGACAGGAGTGATTTTTACCACGTTAATTTTGAACAATCTTCACGTATGAGAATACAAATAATCAGCCAGAATCGTAAAAAAAAAAAAAAACCAATATATATTTTAAAAAAACAACCTCTCTTTACCGATATATTAAATTGCTTTTAAGATTTTCTGGATGATTATTTGTATTCACATACAAGATTGTTCAAAATTATTGGGGAAAAATCACTCCTGTCCCCAAGTACCTGTGACCAGTACGTAATAATTTCCACCATACCATACTGCTAATAACTCACAGTTTATTAACATTATGGAAATACAACCAACATTATTATATTATGCAAGACATTTTACCTGATATTGTATCATACAAGAAAATTATTATTATATGTTACATTACTATGAGACTGTTATAAGCGGTAAGGTTTTACAACATTCAATACACATCGGGCAGGATTAGGATAAAGTCAATGACCGATAAGCTTTCCACCAATAGAGAGAATGCGCGCATAGCTCGCTCCTTTTTGTGCTGAACATTTTTTTATTCTAGACAAGAGAAACGAATATCCATTTGTAAAAAAAAAAAAAAAAAAAAAAAAAAACCACAAGGCTTTATTTGTTGATGAGTAAGACACGTTAAGGTCTATGGGGACATTTATCTCTGTTTTCTGTTCGCGTCCTCTTATAAATACGGCATCAATATAAATTTTAAAATAAAGATATTTTACATGCATCTAATTATATAGTTTGCTATACGTGCTTTATGTTCATATTAGACTTTCCATAGTAATGGTGTTTTACGCATCAGTCAAGACTCACTTGTATCGAGATGGTCAGTTGTTGGGATAGTGGAGAAAACCTGAGTGGTCAAAGAAAACCACCGACCTTTCTGAAGCAAACTGACAAACTTTCTTACACTAGGATTTGATGAATTTTGAAATTCTTGAAAAAACTGTAGCACCCTGAGAAAAATTTCTCGTAAAAAACCACAAATATCGACAAGCGAATTGACCAAATGTTGCTCGCTAGGATTTGTACGAGTGGTTTTTAAACACAGTGAACGACACTAGCTGTAATTCAACTTTAAAACTACTCAGCCTTCATATATTGAAAATTTATGTATTCTAACCACTAGCCGGAAAATGTAGTAAATACATAATTGTTATTAAGGAACAAAAAATGAACTTCAAACAGAATGTTTGATTAATTAGGGGAAAAAAACACTTATTAAAAAGAGCATTTTACTCAGAAGTGTCGTTAATTTCACATTAAATTTACTATGAAATTTGATTCCTCGAGGAAACGCTTTTTTGCAATTAAGTCATTAATAAAATTACTATGTTATTTTTTGAAGCTATATATTATACCATCCATCTGTTGGGATATTAGCATGACCTACCGGTCAATAACCTTTCTCCGGAATGATGTCCGATCCGCTACGTTGCACATATTGTATTGTATAATTTGACTTATGTTTTTTCCTTGTTTTTGTTTGTCGATTTTTTACCCGAATTGACCCCTGTGACCCTAAAGGTCACTTAAGTATGATGTACTGGAGAAAAGATTACACAGTGCAATTTAAGATGAAAAACATTGTTAAGAAAAGTTCTTTTAAAATACTTATCTTTTTGTTAAACTCTTTATAGTCAAATTATTGATTATATGAGGTTTTACCATTGTTTTTTATAAACTTTGAGAAGATTGTTGTCGTTGTAACGTTGTTCTACGTCACATCAGCAATTTTTATTAATCTCTATGGATTCATCTAAAAGAAAACTTTCGTGTATGCGTGTGATGTGCTCATGTTGTGTACCTGCCCGTACTCCGGACGACTTTTTGGTATTGTGATAGCTCACCGAGTCAGTATGGCACAGACAAAGCATGTCGATCACCCAGTTCTCTGAACTGACACTGGGTGAACTAGTCTATATTTTGTCGTCCTTACACCAGATTGACGATGAAGCAATGTATGAAATTTAAAGTCTTATGTATGAACAGGTTCGAACCCACAATCTCCCGCTCTCGAGGGTGGGGGCGGTCTATTAAAGAGCCAACGAGGCGGTTATGTGACAATCAACCCACTTTTACAGACGGAAGCTGATAAAAGATGAAATTATTTCAAAAAACTTTGACAATGAACTTTACAAAAAGGAATGAAATTTATTAAAGATGTCATGTTCTAACTTTTCAAATAATTATTAAAAAATAACACTTCAAATTTAGAACATAACACAATTTCAAAATTAGCATGCTACATCTAAAAAATTGAACATGAAAACTTAAAATTCACATATGATGATATCTCACACGCCAATTGTGTTATAAGCATCAGAATAAGAATTTTTAACTTATTTCAAAAATGGTTGAAATTAAGCGAAATGTCCAGAGCATATCATCGATTTTCTTCTGTGTTGGCTCAGACAAACTGGGGAAAAAATCGCAATAAGTTTATATGTGAGTGTTGCTGAGATCATACTACCTATGTGTTAAAGCAATTACCATATTCGTTCGTAATTTCAATTTTTTCGCTCAAATTTCAGTTTTTTAAGAGACGTGTTTTACTCGTTTTGCAATTGAAAATAGTTTGTTAAATGTTGTTTCCATAGTAACCATAAGTAAAAAGAATAAAGTCAAAATCTCTTACATATAGTCAGCGGTACCATATGGCATTGTGACACAATTAAGCGTATGTTGAATTCCATTTCACTAGCAAGATATAACACTGTTTCAACTTACGTAATCATTATCTTCATTTCCTCCTCATGGGGGATAAGCTAGAATTGAAAGACAGGAAAAATAATCAACAACAATAATACAGTCAGAAAGCAAACTTATTTAATTTACGTAATGTAGAAATAGAAAGAAAATCAATAAAGAAAATAAAGAAAAGGTAAAAGAAAAAAGTCTAGAAGCTATTTAATTTTTTTTTCTTTTTATTTTAGTATATTTTGATATATTCTTGATTGGATGACAATCAAATGCTACAGACTTAACGTTAAAATGTCTAGAAATTATTGATTATTATTATTATTATTATTATCATCATCATCATCATTGTCAGTATTATTATTATTATTATTATTATCGATCATTGTCAGATACTATTTTATAGTCTAGTTTTAGGTTTTGGTCAGACCCGACTGGTGTTCGAACCCCGACTTCCCACATACGAAGCGAGCACTCTACCAACGGAGCTACCGCATCGATTTGAAAACTGATTTGGAGAGAGAGAGAGAGAGAGAGAGAGAGAGAGAGAGAGAGAGAGAGAGAGAGAGAGAGAGAGATCTTCCTATTGTTTACTCTCAATACACTTTATAAAAAGTAAAATTCATTATGAACTAGACTGACTCTCCATAATCTAAACACAATCTAGTCATTTTAATAAAGTGAAACTCGAATAGGTACACGGGTGTATTAAGTGCGAGTCGAAGTCAATATGATGTTGTTTTTTCCATCGTGCCAGATTCGAGTTCATCGACCTAAAGAAAGTGTTTAACATGATAAAAGCTATCAAGACAAACCATTATCGACTCGTGCGATCTATTATACTTGTAAACAATCACAAATTTTATTACTCTCAATATACAAAGCAGCTTGAGAGAAGTTCTCGACTTTTAATGCCTATAAATATTCAATATCTAATTTTAAATTTTCACCAGCCGCTACCAGATGCTAATCAAAATTTAAAAAAAAGAGTTCAGATGATAGCTGAAATAGCAAAATTCAGCTGTCATTCAAAATGGAATGATACAGATAGATTTAACATTCTTAAAAATAATATGAATATTTTGTATAGTTTCAATGAAATAAAAATAAACGTTGCTATGGAATTGTGGAATCCATTGACGCAAGTGTTAAAATTGAGAAAGAATTTTAACAGGATATTTTTTTTCATTGGAAACAGGTTACGTTTTCCAAGTAGCATAAAATATTAAATTTTGAAGTTTATATACTGATATACATAAAATGTCCTCAACCAGATAAATACATTTAAAATTCATCATCATAATCATCATCATCATCATCATCATCACTACAACCACCACCACCGCCACCACCACCAACGACATCGTCACCATCATAGTCATAATCATCATCATCATCTTCTTCTTCTTCTTCTTCATTATCTTCATCACAAAAAAATGTATCACATGGACTTGTGTAAACAGAAATCTTTAGGCCTTCAAGATTTACAAGAATAAAAATCTGTCAGATAAAAGCAGACAAATTGCTGATTTGAATTAAAATAAATTTCATATACGATCAATATGTGGTCTAGATGAAAAAATTGTAAGTTTAATATATGAAAATAGTCAGTTCCATCGGTTTCAAAATTACTATTTTTATCCATATTTTGTTTAGTGGGGCTTAGTAGAAATTGATATTTGCAGCACAACAGTAAACCCAAATCTCGCTGTGTTCTATTCACACAATTTTAAAATTTACTTATTTATTTATTTATTTATTTATTATGTCTTTTTACCACATCAGGACAAAAGTATATTCTAATCGCCACATTTCCTTAAAGTATTGTTTCAGTCATGAATACTAGTTAATTATCCCTTTTTACGAACAAGCATGAAAAAATCAAGTTTCATATGTAGAACTTTTTCATTCATTTATATGCATTAAAAACAAACGCCCGTGTGGCAGGTATATGACTTTTATTTTACAAACATGTGTGTGTGTGTGTGTGTGTGTGTGTGTGTGTGTTAAATGCCAATTAAAAAGGTATAAATGTGTGTGTGTGTGTGTGTGTGTGTGTGTGTATGTGTGTGTGTGTTAAATGCCAATTTAAAAGATATAAGTGTGTGTGTTAAATGCCAATTTAAAAGGTATAAATGTGTGTGTGTGTGTGTGTGTGTGTGTGTGTGTGTGTGTGTTCAATGCCAATTTAAAAAGTATAAATGTTTGTAAAATGAAAGTCTTGTACCTGCCATACGGGCGTTTGATTTTTATGCATATAAATCTTGACACTGTGTATTAATTTATTGAAATGCATCTCGATTGTAAGAAATCTACATCATATACATGTACATATGTCAATAAAAAGTGAATCAATTCCGTCTGATAAGTTTTAATATGTAAATATCAAAAATAAAAGAATGGTAATTATCTGTAGTTAGTAAAGACAATTTACATACGTATGTTAAATATTTATTTCAACTGAATATGAACCGAACAAATAAGGGTTTTCACCTTTTCTTAATTCACTGACTCATTCATTATCTAAAACATGTGGAGCCCACTCGGCTCATATTAGCTAATTGTTCGTAACCGACGTATGAACTCTCCAAAGACAAGCTATATAAATATTATATATATAAATCAACACTGGTCAGCAAAATGGAATATCTCTCTCTCTCTCTCTCTCTCTCTCTCTCTCTCTCTCTCTCTCTCTCTCTCTCTCTCTCTCTCCAAATTATTATTATTTTAAATTATGATTATTTTTAAAATAACCATTATATTTGCACATTAGGAATTTAATGTCTAAATGGACATTGTTTTCTCATCCACGAACTCAATCCCTATCTTCACCACAAACTTACTTTTGATCAAAGATAATTTAATTTCTTGTCGAAAAATGCTTTAAATCTTTATTTTAATCGATTTTCCGTTTTGTTTTGTTTTCGTCATTAAAAACAATAATAAAGGCAGACATGATGTTAACAATTCTCAATGACTATATTGTGTTATAATTCTTCTGCAGTTAATAGTATATATCTATTTATTTATTTTATATATATTTATTTATTTTATTTTATATTTATTTATTTATTTAATATTTATTTATTAACATAATTATTAATTAATTAATTTGTTTATTTATTTATTATTTATCTTTTTATTCATTCATTCACACACTACATTCACTGATTCACTCATTAATAAATTTATTTATTAGTTCATTCATTCATTCATTATTTATTTATTAAAAGGCATACTAGCGGTTATAATCCACGTAATCTCTGTTTTATGCTTACACACAAGAAACTTGTTAAAAAAAAACTTAGTGTCGTGTGCAGAATGTTGAATTTTTACAAGAAAACATATTCAAAATTCTGCACTTGACAATACAAAAAGAAATATTCAAAATTCTGCACATGACAATACAAAAAGAAATATTCAAATTTCTGCACGTGACAATACAAAAAGAAATATTCAAAATTCTGCACATGACATTAGTGTAACATGCACTCTTACATAAAATCCACAACTAAACCGACTGTGAAATTCATAATTCTGGTACCGGTAATACTCTGCAAACAATATATTATTACTGTTAATTTTAATAAATACCAAAGAGATATTTTAAACGTCATCTGCTTAAAAAATTTATTGCATACATTTAAATCATTAAGTTAAGTTATCACTTTCAAATTTTGCACAAAAAAAGTATATTTTTAAAAACAATATATTATTATAGAAATAATCCAAAAATTTTGATATATTATTATATTATTCTATAATTTCACTAAGAAATTGTCATTTTTAAACATTGTATTGTAAATTTATAAGTGTTATTTTTGAGAGACTTAGTCCTCCAGGTTATTTTTTTTTGTAACTGTAACTCACGCATGCTGTATTGTTATAAAGTATGTAAATATTACCATGGTCTCTGTATTATGAATATTACAAATGATGAGAAATTAATAAAACTATCTGTACGACATAAAGTTAGGTTAGTTACGAAAAACAGCTTTAGGTCGTTGTGTAGAAAAATACATTCAAGGAAAACCGATGCATTTATATGAAATCAACACCGTTTCAACAATTTAAAAAGCAACGAACGTTTGTTGCAATAACCAGTGTGGATAATGTTTAAGTCTTCCACCCACGGAAGTGGGGAAACTTATTGTTTTTGTACTGTTTCTTATTTTTCTTCCGCCAAAATTTTGCCCGATACTTTTCTCAGCAATGGAAAGTCACATCAACTTGAAACTTTCTGCCGATAACTAGCATCATCTAAAGGTGTGTTTACAGTTTTTTTTCGCAAACAAGAGCTATGTTTATCAGAGTTTAATGCCCCCTTCAAAAACATATTTTTATTAAACAGTCCCTTTATTCTTCACACATCATGATAGAAATACGACCGCCTTTTAAAATGATATAGTGTATTCAATAAACAAGAGCTATATTAATCATAAATTAATGCCCCCTCAAAGTTTTAATGTTGGAGATACACACATTTCCATTTTTGTTTTCATTTTTTTTTTTGTAATTCCTTAATTCGGGGATGAAAAAAATGGCGGTCTTGGGAGATTTGTTTGTCGGTGTGCCTGCACACTTACAATATCTAGTTATAATTGCATTTATGTAAGTTTTAAAATCGTCATTTCAAACATTGTTTTCGGAAACACATAGCAGATTCACATCTGCTTAATTCATTATTGTTATCACCAAGCAATAACCTGCAACTTACCTGAAGGGCCCTAGTAATTGGCTAATTGTGAAACTACTTTGTCAGGTATACACTCGGTATTTGTTGTGTTACTAGCTCGTTGAAAAACTATTTTTTTCTATAAAGGCTTCGCTTAAACTCGGGGGTTATTTGTAACACATCAGGAAACACAAATATCATTGTTTTCACGTTCACCAATTGTTTTTTGCGAAAAAGGCAAGGAGGTATTAATACCTTACAAAAATAGTATCGCAAGGCTTGGCAACTATTCTAGCAACTGTTTTGCTCAGTTATGCTTGGTAGAAATTCTCGTTGTTTTCACGTACACCGAATGTTCTTTTTAAAGAAAGGGGCGAGGTGGCATTAACGCGTTACCAAAATAGGTCTGCAATGATTGACTGGTCAAGAAACTTTTTTTTCAGTGAGGCTTAGTAGAAAATTGTTACATGCAAAACATCAATTTACATAACTACAAAATCTCAATCTTATTTATTTTTTTTATTTACAACAGTAATCATTAAAAGCAGAACATTATGGTAAGAACAAACCGGATTAAAACAAAGCACACAAAACTTTTTTCCGGTTTTGTTTTACCGGGTTAAACATTTTGGGGACGAAATATCTCGATAAGTCATTCTCATCCTGGCTGCTTGCAAGATTTCATGTTTATTCTTTTATTAAAGACAGGGTAATGTTACAAAATGGTTATAAATAGTTTTGTTCAAAATTATACAGCACACCAACTCCGGTTTAGGATACCATGGTTAAGAATCGAACGGGTTACTGAAATAAATGAGAATCATGGCGAAATATCTCTAACATTACGAGACATTAGACCGTTAGAAGGTGTTTTTGAGGTAAAGTGGATTTCATAAATAAACCGGTATTATTATAAATTTTTGTATTTGCTAATTGAAATATTCCAAAAATAAAAAATAAAAATAAATAAATAAATAAATAAAAATCATAATATGACAACTATTTTCATATTCTAAGCTTCCAAACATTTCGTTTAGCAAAGGCTAAAAATTATGGCATGACAAACTCAATTATTTATTCAATTCAATTCAATTCAATTCAATTCAATTCAATTTAATTTAATTTAATTTAATTTAATTTAATTTAATTTAATTTAATTTAATTTAATTTAATTTAATCATATATGTATGATGTAACAATATATAACAATTAAGATTTGAATTTTGAATTATTTATTAAACATGTTTCTTAAAGTTTTTTCAAGAGATCTGTCAAACTAATAAACCATTTGATGTGCACCAATTCTTTTATTAAAATGTCAAAATGTCAGTGCTAAAACAACCGATTCAATCGGGTTTGACAGTAGAAGAATGGTTGTAAAAGCAGGCTGTTATCCATTTTCGAGGAATTTGACTTAATTGGTTTAAAAAAAAAAACCTTGTGCTTATCTGAAATCCGATATAAATACTATCTTTTTTCTTATCTTATTACACTAGTGAAATAAAACAGAAAGTTCACTGAACGGTCAAAAAACGAGATCAGAAAAAAGCATATATATATATATATATATATATATATATATATATATATATATATATATATATATATATATATATATATATATATATATATATATATATATATATATATTAATATATATGTATGTATGTATGTATGTATGTAGGTAAGTATGTATATATATATGCCGTAAATGAAAAACACGAAACCAATGATGGTTAACAGGTAACGCTTTTATCTCAGAGTACAATAGAATGGAGGTTACCAGTAACGTATGTATATTCGGAGGTTATTGGTAACGTATGTATATTCGGAGGTTATTGGTAACGTATGTATATTCGGAGGTAATTGGTAACGTAGGTTTATTTGGAGGTTACTGGTAACGTTGGTATATTCAGAGGTTACTGGTTACGTTGGTATATTCAGAGGTTACTGGTAACGTTGGTATATTCAGAGGTTACCAGTAACGTATGTATATTCGGAGGTTATTGGTAACGTAGGTTTATTCGGAGGTTACTGGTAACGTTGGTATATTCAGAGGTTACTGGTAACGTATGTATATTCGGAGGTTATTGGTAACGTAGGTTTATTCGGAGGTTACTGGTAACGTATGTATATTCAGAGGTTACCAGTAACGTATGTATATTCAGAGGTTACTGGTAACGTTGGTATATTCAGAGGTTACCGGTAACGTATGTATATTCGGAGGTTATTGGTAACGTAGGTTTATTCGGAGGTTACTGGTAACGTTGGTATATTTAGAGGTTACTGGTAACGTTGGTATATTCAGAGGTTACTGGTAACGTTGGTATATTCAGAGGTTACCAGTAACGTATGTATATTCGGAGGTTACCGGTAACGTATGTATATTCGGACGTTATTGGTAACGTAGGTTTATGCAGAGGTTACTGGTAACGTATGTATATTCGGAGGTTATTGGTAACGTAGGTTCATTCGGAGGTTACTGGTAACGTTGGAATATTTAGAGGTTACTGGTAACGTTGGTATATTCAGAGGTTACCAGTAACGTATGTATATTCGGAGGTTACCGGTAACGTATGTATATTCGGACGTTATTGGAAACGTAGGTTTATTCAGAGGTTACTGGTAACGTATGTATATTCGGAGGTTGCTGGTAATGTATGTATATTTGGAGGTTAATGGTAACGTTGGTATATTCGGAGGTTACTGGTTACGTTGGTATATTCAGAGGTTACCAGTAACGAGGTATATTCAGAGGTTACCTGTAACGTATGTATATTCGGAGGTTACTGGTAACGTATGTATATTCGGAGGTTATTGATAACGTAGGTTTATTCGGAGGTTACTGGTAACGTTGGTATATTCGGAAGTTACTGGTAACGTTGGTATATTCGGATGTAACTGGTAACGTATGTATATTCGGAGGTTATTGATAACGTAGGTATATTCGAAGGTTACCGCTAACGTTGGTATATTCAGAGGTTACCAGTAACGTAGGTATATTCGAAGGTTACCGGTAACGTATGTATATTCGTAGGTTGCTGGTAATGTATGTATATTCGGAGGTTACTGGAAACGTTGGTATATTCGGAGGTTACTGGTAACGTAAGTATATTTGAAGGTTACCGGTAACGTAGGTGTATTCGAAGGTAACCGGTAACGTATGTATATTCTGAGGTTACTGGTAACGTAGGTATATTCGAAGATTCCTTGTAACGTTGGTATATTCGGAGGTTACTAGTAACATAGGTGTATTCGAAGGTTACGGGTAACGTATGTATAATCGGAGGTTTTTGGAAACGTAGGTATATTCGGAGGTTACTAGTAACGTAGGTATATTCGGAAGTTACTGGTAACGTTGGTATATTCGGAGGTTACTGGTAACGTAGGTATATTCGGAGGTTACTGGTAACGTTGGTATATTGGAAAGTTACTGGTAACGTTGGTATATTTGGAAATTGCTGGTAACGTTGTTATTTTTGGAAGTTTCTAGTAACGTAGGTATATTTGGAGGTAACTGGTAACGTTGGTATATTCGGAGGTTACTGGTAACGTTGGTATATTCAGAGGTTACCAGTAACGTAGGTATATTCAGAGGTTACCGGTAACGTATGTATATTCGGAGGTTACTGGTAACGTATGTATATACGGAGGTTATTGATAACGTAGGTTTATTCGGAGGTTACTGGTAACGTTGGTATATTCAGAGGTTTCTGGTAACGTTGGTATATTCAGAGGTTACTGGTAACGTTGGTATATTCAGAGGTTACTGGTAACGTTGGTATATTCAGAGGTTACCAGTAACGTAGGTATATTCGAAGGTTACCGGTAACGTATGTATATTCGGAGGTTGCTGGTAATGTTTGTTAATTCGGAGGTTACTGGTAACGTTGGTATATTCGGAGGTTACTGGTTACGTAGGTATATTTGAAGGTTACCGGTAACGTAGGTGTATTCGAAGGTTACCGGTAACGTATGTATATTCTGAGGTTACTGGTAACGTAGGTATATTCGAAGATTCCTGATAACGTTGGTATATTCGGAGGTTACTAGTAACATAGGTGTATTCGAAGGTTACCGGTAACGTATGTATAATCGGAGGTTTTTGGAAACGTAGGTATATTCGGAGGTTTCTGGTAACGTAGGTATATTCGGAGGTTACTGGTAACGTTGGTATATTTGGAAGTTACCGGTAACGTTGGTATATTTTGAAGTTACTGGTAACGTAGGTATATTCGGAGGTTACTAGTAACGTAGGTATATTTGGAGGTTACTGGTAACGTTGGTATATTCGGGGGTTACTGGTAACGTTGGTATATTTAGAAGTTACTGGTAACGTAGGTATATTCTGAGGTTACCGGTTAAGTATGTATATTCGGAGGTTACTGGTTACGTATGTATATTCGGAGGTTATTAATAACGTAGGTTTATTCGGAGGTTTCTGGTAACGTTGGCATATTCAGAGGTTACTGGTAACGTTGGTATATTCGGAGGTTACTGGTAACGTATGTATATTCGGAGGTTATTGATAACGTAGGTATATTCGAAGGTAACCGGTAACGTTGGTATATTCAGAGGTTACTGGGAACGTTGGTATATTCAAAGGTTACTGGTAACGTTGGTATATTCAGAGGTTACAGGTAACGTAGGTATATTCGAAGGTTACCGGTAACGTATGTATATTCGGAGGTTACTGGTAACGTTGGTATATATGGAGGTTACTGGTAACGTAGGTATATTTGAAGGTTACCGGTAACGTAGGTGTATTCGAAGGTAACCGGTAACGTATGTATATTCTGAGGTTACTGGTAACGTAGGTATATTCGAAGATTCCTGGTAACGTTGGAATATTTGGAGGTTACTAGTAACATAGGTGTATTCGAAAGGTAAACGTATGTATAATCGGAGGTTTTTGGAAACGTAGGTATATTCGGAGGTTACTGGAACGTAGGTATATTCGAAAATTACTGGTAACGTTGATATATTCGGAGGTTACTGGTAACGTAGGTATATTCGGAGGTTACTGGTAACGTTGGTATATTTGGATGTTACTGGTAACGTTGGTATATTTGGAAGTTACTGGTAACGTTGTTATATTCGGAGGATACTGGTTACGTTGGTATATTCAGAAGTTACCAGTAACGTAGGTATATTCAGAGGTTACCAGTAACGTATGTATATTCGGAGGTTATTGATAACGTAGGTTTATTCGGAGGTTACTGGTTACGTTGGTATATTCAGAGGTTACTGGTAACGTTGGTATATTCGGAGGTTACTGGTAACGTATGTATATTCGGAGGTTATTTATAACGTAGGTATATTCGAAGGTTACCGGTAACATTGGTATATTCGGAGGTTACTGGTTACGTTGGTATATTCAGAGGTTACTGGTAACGTTGGTATATTCGGAGGTTACTGGTAACGTATGTATATTCGGAGGTTATTGATAACGTAGGTATATTCGAAGGTTACCGGTAACATTGGTATATTCAGAGGTTACTGGTAACGTTGTTATATTCAGAGGTTACTGGAAACGTTGGTATATTCAGAGGTTACCAGTAATGTAGGTATATTCGAAGGTTACCGGTAACGTATGTATATTCGGAGATTGCAGGTAATGTATGTATATTCGGAGGTTACTGGTAACGTTGGTATATTCGGAGGTTACTGGTAACGTAGGTAAATTTGAAGGTTACCGGTAACGTAGGTGTATTCGAAGGTAACCGGTAACGTATGTATATTCGGAGGTAACCGGTAACGTAGGTATATTCGAAGATTCCTGGTAACGTTGGTATATTCGGAGGTTACTGGTAACATAGGTGTATTCGAAGGTTACCGGTAACGTATGTATAATCGGAGGTTTTTGGAAACGTAGGTATTTTCGGAGGTTACTAGTACTAAACTATACAACACGAGTTCAAGTGAGACCTTCCCTTTTATCACACGTCATTTCATTCTTAGAATGGCAATCGTCATACCCTGCTGAATCATGAAAAACGTCCTGATTGGTTAATTTTAAAATTTCGAAACAAGCACCTGAATTTACATTATATTTTCATTTGCCGTCTGAAATTCCTATTTCTCCAGCCCTCAGAGCCGTTGCGTTTATATAGACTATAAATCATAAAAACCACGTGGCTTTGTGTATGAATACATATTAAATTCAGTACAATCAAACTACAATATGTACTGGTAACGTAGGTAAACAAATATTTTTGACACGGCTAAAAAGCACATTTACGAGATTTTACAAGAATGGTTCATTCATTAACATTATGCATTTTTGAGAATATTAGATATAAAGTATTAATAATAATTTGAATATTAATAAATAAATGTGTTGTTATTCGGGGACTATATCTCGTCGATAATCTTCTTCTCTGTTTAAAATGCATGTGTACATTCTTTGTGGCTGTTGTGTCTACTGGACTACTCCCAGTGTACATGTGTTATAGGTCAGAATTTTTTAGTCTTAAAATCAATGAATAATTTTTAAAAATATATTTAAACGTAAATAAAACAATTGATAGAACTTTGTCCCCCGGTGATTCACATTTACATGTATTTTTAAAACAATTTTTTTTACTTTTATTTTTATTTTGTTCATATGATTTTGTATTATTTAAAAAAATGTTCAAAATTATCTTTCTATTTATCGATAAAATGCTTTGAAAACCGGCATGCATAATTTATTGATTCTAGAAAAGGCAGACAGGTCGTCTGATGAAGTGCAAAAAGAAATAAAAAAAAAATAAATTAAAAATCTGCAAATGCATTAGCTAGACCAATTGCATAAAGTGATAGTCTGCCCATACGTCATAAACCAGTACGACAGATGATTAAATGGATCTAAAAAAGTTACGTACCTCTGTTTAAAATAAATCTTTTTATGAATATCGTTCAGAAATAACACAAACAATTTTAATAATTTTTAAAACGCACTAAAACTATAGATAAAGATACACTGAAATCATTTTAGAATTTATAGAGGTCTTAATATATATATATATATATATATATATATATATATATATATATATATATATATATATATATATATATATTTAATAACCTGTGTACTTTAAAGTGAGAAAGTAACGTTATAGATTTGTCATGGGCTACTTTTTCATTTTTTTAAAAATGATTCATTAAGATTATTTTCCAATGCATACATTAATGGCAACAAAAAGTGGAAATGTTTTTTGTGCCACACCTAACATGACAATGATGCTACTTCCTGTTAAAGTAAGGCATATAAATAAATAAATAAATAAATAAATAAATAAATAAATAAATAAATAACTTAACTAATAAGAATAATAATAATAATAATAATAATAATAAAGCATCTTTGATCAGAACAGTGAAGCAAATACAAGCTTTTGTCTTAAAATCGACAAATTAATGTGAGATATATGTAAACGCGACCTTTCTTTTGACCTTTTTCTGCTCTTTAATTCTGGCAAAAAAAAATAAATGATTAATCATTTATATACTCTTTGTTAAGTGTTTTATCAATATTTAACTTATCCGGACAGTTATTATGTCTCGTCCGTTATCCGACTCGTCAATGCACTTATATTGTTTAATAAAGAGTTCATTGAAAGTTCATCAAGGGAAGTGAACTCTAATGCTATTTATCAAAAGCTGTTATCAATTGTGATATGAGGCAAGTGGCAGTTAAAAAACTATTTGTTGAAATTTAAGACTGCTATGTTCTCATCATATCCATTGTGTCCTCCCGTATGCTGCATAACCATAAGGGGTTTTAATTGTCCTTGGGGACCGGTTTTTGTTAACCAGAATCGATTAATAATGAATGACTTGTGTCCTGTATTCAGCTTTTTATAGTGTATCTATATATATATATATACACATATATCCAGTGTCTTTGGGTTAAATAAGGCCAAACAGTCTAGCCGATAATGTAAATATGAAATAAATTTATGTTGTACAATGTAGTTGAGAGAGAGAGAGAGAGAGAGAGAGAGAGAGAGAGAGAGAGAGAGAGAGAGAGAGAGAGAGAGAGAGAGAGAGAGAGAGAGAGATGTTGGGTTATACTGCATATAAAGGGTCTTTTAGGCAACCAGTCAAGATTTTTTTAATTATGAAACCGACAAACTTTCTCACATTAGGATCTGTCTTAGTGTGATTCAAACAACTTCGGAAGGCCTTACTTTCATTTTTCCCCCTTCCTTTTTATTTTTTTTAAATTTTTCATTTTATTTTTTTTCTTTTTCCTTTCTTTTCTTTATTTTGCATATAGCTTTTCTAAAAATTTAAAACCAGTGACTTATAATATATTCAATTTAAATTTTCGTAATGTCAACTGATCGTTTTTAAATAAATATATAATCTGAATTTTCGAAATTTTAAATCAAAATGATAAGAATTCTCACTGCTCAATTGTCTTCGTCAAATGTTTAAATATAAAAAAGAGAAATACTGTAGAATTACGTTAGACTTGGTTGCCGTTAAAAACAACTACATGTAATATCAATTCATGATCGATACGTCTACTGGTGGAGTGAGTGAGTTGAGTAATGGTGTTTAACGTCCCAGTCAAGAATATTTCACTTATATCGAGGCGTGGCCAGCTATAGGCAATGGTGTAGAAATTTTGCCTGTGCGTTGCGCTGATGGCATTATACAGCAGGGTTCTTTATCGTGCCACGCCTGCTATGACACGGGACCTCATTTATTTTAAGTTCCCATCCGAAAGAACTTTCATTTCGTAATGCCGAGTGCTTGGCGAAAGAACAGTCACTACTAACTTTCAAGTCTTGGGTCAGACCCGGACGGGGGTCGAACCCACAACTTTCACCTACGGAGCGAGCACTCTACCAACTGAGCTACCGCAGTAGCTTCTACTGGTGGAGAATTAAAAGACAAATCTTCTTTATTATGTTAAAAAATTTAAACTAATCAGAGTGCACAAAATTGGTGTTATATAATGTTTGAAAAAATAGAAAAATATTTGCAGATAAGACCATTATTGATTTTATACTTATTTACACGTTTCTGTATCATTTTTTTTTCATTTTAGCGGATTTTCAAAGAAACGTGAAGTTTAAAGCTATATTGATAATGATTTAGTACATAACACAGTTTCCTTCCTCATTAGCTAAATTTATCATGCCAGCATGGGGATTTCAAGGATGAACATTTGATGTATAGCCAACTCGAAGAGTAAACATGCGGTGTTATTCATTTTCGGATGATTTGTAAAAATGAATACAATTTTTTAATATTTATTTATTTATTTTAATTAATTAATCGTTTTTATTTATTTATCTAAATTAATTAATTAATCGTTTTATTTATTTATTTATTTATTTATTATTTATTTATTTATTTATTTATTATGTTGTAAATTCAATTATTTCTTGTATAAGAAATGTCGTTTTGTGTTATTCTGTTCTTGTTTTGGTGATGGTTCGGATTTTCCTAAATGCATGCAATTTAGTTGCAATATTCTAGATCAAAATATCACACGTTAATATCGGCCATTCTTCAGAGAAATATCTTTAGAAATCCTCTCTGAAAACTTCTGATCATGACTCTTTAAACTTTTGCTCGAAATTAAAAACTCTAATTATGTACCAACATTTTAACTATAGTAGATTTCATCAGGAGGTTTTTAATGCGATAATATTTGGTTTTAATTAATGATTTTTCACAGCCTCGGAAAAGGCTACATAATGATGACATTGCTTGAATATTAATTACAGCTTGTTACCGCGCCGGAGATATAGTGATCGATTTTTACTTGTTGAATAACAATCAGTTCCATATAGCAATTGAAAAGATTGAAAAGGCCGCGAAACATGTTTACCAAAAATATTCTTGGTGTTTTTTTTTAATCAGAAAACATATTGAATCCAAGGTTAAAAAAATTGTGTTATTGCATGATAATCGGCAGCTGATTCATCATCTATCTGGCTTGTTTATATGATATAAACAGTTCAAAAGTTTAAGTGAGGCTACTATTAGATAAACAATAATTTTGTAATCAGAAGATGAGGATTTTCCGGCAAACCTCGTTTTAAAAACAAGTTACGGAAATAGCCGATCGATATAACAGGAATAATTCTACCCTTGCAAACTTATTCATTGAATTTCGCTCGTTTATTAATGTTTAAGCATAGATCAGAGAACAAGTTCGTGCACATGCGAGATGTGCACGTGCCTTCCTAACCTGCGCTAATCGCAGTATTTTTTTTGCCCTTTGTTTATTTTTCAAATTCTTAAAATAATCCATCAACATTTTTTATAGTAATATTTAGTTTAAACATATTTTATTGTCATATAAACAATAGGATTGGATATAAGTTATGACAACCTTATATAATCCTCTCCTTTACGATCGCACAACACACGCATTCGTCATGACGGACAAACACACACACACACACACACACACACACACACACACACACACACACAGAGAAACATTATTGTAAGTGTTGAAAATGAAATAAAAAAAAGATACAGAGAAGAGTGGGTGATATGAAAGGAAGAAAATAAGAGATATAAGTAATAAAAGGGAAATAAACAGAAATAGTAAAGTAAGGTGTGGTGACACTCCAGAAGATAGAGAAAATATTACAATTTACTTGAATCGGGAAGTTTGTTAAAGAACTGAACATAAGAAAATATATGAGAGCTGATGATGTCTGATGACAATACGTCACCATAAAGCAGTATTTCCAGGGTGACTCGATGGATGTATATAGAAGCCAAAGAAGCAAATAAAGTTATTCACTGATCGGAATATTTGGGACAATGAAAGAAATAATGGAAAGCAGTTTCGCAAGGGGATCCACAACTAAAGACAGGATCGTTGATTATATTTACACGAAAAAGATCTCCATTAAGTGAACTACAAGAGTGCCTTAATCTAGAGTGAAGCACAGAACACTTCCTGTCACCAGAATGAAATATTAATAGAAATAGTAATATTTCATGAGTTACCTTTATTTTAAAAGCTGGTATATTGGAAAATGTGCAATGATTAAAAACTCGCAACGGTGGAGATTATTTTTTTTTATATACTTTCAGCGCCCATTTAATTTGATTGATTTAATGGGCTTTTACGCCCCAGTGAAGAATATTTCACCTATATCGAAACGTCACCAGCTCTAGGTGAAGTGGTAGAAATTTTGACCTTTGCAGTCGGGAGGCCTGAGCACGTCACGCCTGCCGTTACACCTGGCAGTGGTTTTAAGTTTTACTCCGAAGGACTCCCCGACTTTCATTTCTGAATGCCGAGTGCTTGGCAAAGAAAGAGTATTCCCCACCAATTTTCAAATAATGTTCAGACCCGGCTCCCACATACGAAGCGAGCACTCTACCAACTGAGCTACCAGTAGTGGTCATGTCCGTCAATTGCAAGAGTTTTGTAATTTACAATGATCTCGATGTGCTGTTTTTTCATTGTATTGTCATTTAAACAAAATATGGTGTTGAGCGACCATTTTTTCATAATTCATCCTAGTTGTTTATCAGTTGCATTATGGGGGTTTAAAACAAGTAAGTGTATCCATGATGTGCGATTGTATATTATAGTCTGTCGTGTACAAGCGCGCACGTAGAGCGACTGTTAGTTTAGTTGCTAGCTCACCTAAGTCAGCACGACGCAGACGTTAGGCAATAGTTTGATACAAGCCTAACGGAATACCCTAAATATTCATGTCGGCATGTTAAAATCAACGTGTTCTGCAATTGGTTTTCTGGATACCTCTCAACCAATTAAAGAAGCGGGAATACCTTTGATGTCATTGTTTTAGTTTACTTATAAATTTCCTCTAATGAAAAAAAAAGATAAAACAATGAACTCTGTTTTTTTTTCTAAGCAACTCACACGTGGTCCGGTAAAGTCGCTGTCTTGCGATCCCAAGGACTGAGACCAGATGGCCCAATCTATCCCGTTTCATAGAATAATTAAATAAGTGAAAATAACAACAATAAAAATAGATTGTAAGTACGGACAAAAGGTCAAGTCATTTTAAATATATCCTAGCTTGGTAGCCCAATCATATTATACGTCCATAAACAAAGAATTATTTGAAATAATTGGAATCGCGTAAAAATATTTTTATTTCTTGTTTACTGCTTGGTAAAAAAAAAAGTTATTTTTTTTTAAATGTTGATATTTGTCCAAAAATATGTGAAGGTTAGATGGATGGATTGATGTAATTTTACGCCCCCGAGTCACGGTGTGATTCTTTCACTTCTGTCGAGGCTATCAGTTCAGGAATGATGGGGAAATCCAGAGCACCAACCATCGACAAGCGAACTAACAAACTTTTTTTACGCTAGGCTCTGCCCGAACAGAAATCGAATTCGAACCTAAACGGCGAGAATCACCGTGATCCGTAACCTCGCGCTTGAGACCACACTGACACCGAGGCCCCCGTGGCGGTAGGAGTCTGGCGCCAATAGCCATTACAATGTCATAACATCAAGCGTCAGGATTTATAGAATCCATATTGAGCTTAGTGCGTGTTTGTGGGCCTCGGTTGTCGAGTGGTCTAAAGCGTGCGCTCATGGATCGCAATGCCTCTTGCTCAGGCAGATTCTAGTGTGAGAATGTTTGTCAGATCGCTTGCCCGTGAAAGGTCGATGTTTTTCTCCAAACACCCCGGTTTTCTTTACCATCACAGTAATTACCTTTCGATATAAATGAAAGAATAACGACTGGGGCGTAAAATACCAAAAACACCATTACTCAACTCCAATCTGAATGAATATATTTTTTATCATTTCATTCGTTAATTGTGTTGAGTCATACCTCGAATACTATCATTTACATTGGATTCAGCAACCAGTATCCATTGTTTTAAATAAAATATAAATAAATAAATAAATAAGAACATCAAAATAGTAATAATAATTATAATAATAATTAAAATAGTAATAATAACGAAAAAACGATATCGTGAATGATTTAAGGGGAATAATCGGAGTGTGTATTCTTATTTCGGTAAGTCACTAAGATTTATTTCCCTTTTCGATCACCAAAATTTGTACGATTTATCTTTCTTTGTGAAACCTCCGTTGTAAGTTACTAAGTACGCACATCCTTGAGATCAAATAACAAACATAGTAAAATACATGTAAATAAATAAATAAATAAATAAATAAATAAATAAATAAATAATAATAAATAAATAAATAAATAAATAATAAATAATAAAACACACCCATCAAAAAACAAATTATAGTTAAATACATGTAAATAAATAAATAAAGAAATAAATAAAGAAACAAACAAACGAATAAATAAATAAATAAATAAATAAATAAATAAATAAATAAACACACCCAATAAAAAATAAATTTCGACTTCTGGTTTTAAAAATATACCTGTTATTATTTAACAGATAGATATTCAATCTTACCCTGAGCACAGGGGCTTTTATCAACTTAAAATTATTATTTTTTTTAAAAAAATCAAAAAGTCGACCCTCTAGATGTAGTAAAACCGAAAAGAGAATAAACGATTTCGGACCCTGCCTCACTAAAATAATCCAATTTAACAAAACAACGATTAATTACCTTATTTTAATATATGCCGTTAATTCTATACACATTTTTCTTAATAACGATGCATAAAACAATAAGATTACTCTCCAAGAATTTGTGAAATGTTCGAATGATTTCGATTTTTTTATAAACGGACACCATGGGAGGAATTCAAAAAACCATTTCGGAACTTACCTGATTGGTTGGTTCCGTATGTGCGATAGTTCCTAATGTGAGATTGCTATTGACGGTTTATTCTCTTTTCGCTTTTACTGTATCTAGAGGGTCGACTTATTGTTTTTTTTAAAAAAATAATTATAAGTTCATACAAGCCCCTGTGCCCTGAGTAATAAAGCGGACTTTTTATCGTGGCGCCACTAAAGGCGAAAATTAGGTATCTTCATCAAGATCCAAATTTGATATCATCATCACCACCACCACCACCATCATCATCATTTTCATCATCATCATCATCATCATCATCATCATCATCATCAGGGAAGTATTCAAAATTAAATTAGTTACACCTCTACTTTTAAAAATAGAGTATATTCTCAACTGGGTATCTATAAATTTTGGAGTGTTCATTCATTTTTCTGCATCCATGTTATTATTTAAGTTGAATTGAATAATCGTATTTAACGTCCCAGTCAGAATATTTCACTTATTTCGAGACGTCACCAGCTATAGGCGAAAGTGCAGAAATTATGCATGCGCTGATGGCATTTAATACTTCTAGTATTGTATGTTCTGTCAGTTGAAGGCTGATTGTTCAAAAGCAAATTGTACGTTCAGTCGATTGAAGTCTGATGGTTTAGTGGTTTGCTTGTCTGCGGCATATTATATCGATGAGCTGGTAATAACCAAAACGTCACCCCGGGTGCTAGTAAGTGACAGTCCATAACACACACTTATAAGTCTCACGCCTACACAAACTCAGATTAACCCTTAGAACTAAGTGGTAATAACCCTGCTGTCGTCGCTAAAACATGCTGATGCGACGTTAATCAACGATGCAACTACATAAGTAACAAAAACAACACCTTGTTGATTACAACGCTCTAGCGCCTTCGTAGCTTAGGTTCGAATCCAACTTGTTCAGATCCTACTGTGGGAAATTCGTCAGTTCGTTCACCTAAGATGGAAGTAATGGTGTTTTACGACCCAGTCAAGAATTTTTCGCATATTTAGAGGCGGTCAGTTCTGTGATGGTGGAGGAAACCGGAGTGCCCGGAGAAAATCACCGTCCTTCGGACAAGCGAACTGTAAACTTTCTCACACTAGGTTCTGTACCGAGTGGAATTCGAAAACAGACGTTGAGAGCCACTGTGATCCGTAAGCGCGCGCTTTAGATCACTCGGCCACCGAGGCCCCTTTTTTCCAGGTGCACTTGTTTTCATCCCAAAATTGACCTTTTCGATATAATTCTTTGAATAGTATCGACTTGTTGGTATTTAAAGCATTATTTTTCTCTAATTCATACGTATAAAACAATCATATTAAAATAACAACTGTCAAATCGAAAACCCACGTAAAGAGCCACATATTCCCTTACAAATAGAATTTATATCAATCTTGTATGTCGGTAGTTCGAATTTTGTCGGTAAACAATATTTGTTTTTAATTTATTGAAGTGGATATCTTTGAACAGCGTAATAAATTTGACCTAGATGAAAAAGGGGGTTTTATAAAACATGTTGTTTATATAAAATGGCTTACTATTTCCATACGAATAGTCATGCTTAAATAGTCCGTGAAACGTGTATACATATCTGAAGTAATCCTTTATACCGAATCACGCAAGAACCCGAGTAGAAAACAAAAACACTCCTTTAACAGGGAGGGGTATACCGACACTAGCTGTGCTAGGGTAGGGGATAGTAGATTGGTGGAGATTACGTTTATTGGTTGTTACTCATTTTACCTGGCTCAGGTGAGTAGACGATTTAATACTAATTATATACCATGATATATTCTAAAGAAGTTTTTGTTTTGTAATATACATTAGTGAATTATTGTGACATCGTAATCTGAGAGAGAGAGAGAGAGAGAGAGAGAGAGAGAGAGAGAGAGAGAGAGAGAATTTAACCTAAAATAATTACATGTATAAACATTCTCGATTGAACAAGGGTTTGTCAGTATGATTCCAAAGAAATTTGCAAGTTACATTAAAAGAATACAGTATCTGAAATTGAATGATTAAATTTGTTTATCAAGTCAGATCGAAAATTCTATAAATTTTTTCTTCGTCGGAAAAATGTCAAACTTTAATAATGACACAATTCAGAATTACGTTAAGGTATAATTAAGCACTGTTAAAATTTTTCTCACATTTTAAAATGTTACATGCATTTATATTCACGGTTTAAAATATTCCATTGTTTCTTTGTTGTTACATATCATTTACCTAGACACCTTAAAACGAAAAAAAAAAATTGCTGAGTAACTGAGATTGAAATATTTGCCTTACTTTAATTATAAAGGAAAAAAATAATTATTGTGTTTAACAAAACGTGTTTGTTTTATTTTGATAAAATTATTTTGTGTTTCACGGAGCTAGGTAGGTGGTCCGTGTAACTCAGTCGGATGAGCGTCCTTATTTGGAAGGCCACTTTTTCGAGTGTCACGGCCTGGCCGCATATTTCTTTTCTGTTTCATTTAGGAGCTCGTCTTTTTTGGAAGTTGCCCGACCGACTATCCCCTACTTTGTTAAGTGGTCGATCAACAAATTGGTTACAGCGTGTTACTTAGTCGTTCCAATTCATGGTACATGTAATTGAGGAGTAGAGAAATGTTGTTGACCGGGTTCGAACCTGCCCGGGGATAAATTTTCGGTAATGCGCCCCGCTAGTATTTTGAATGTCACGGGTCAAGTCGCGCTCTCTCTCTCTCTCTCTCTCTCTCTCTCTCTCTCTCTCTCTCTCTCTCTCTCTCTCTCTCTCTCTCTCAATCCGATATAGCATTACAAAACCCGCCCATTTTTGTATTTTTAATCCGAGATTTTATAGATAGTAGATGTATTATATTTAATTATCCTTATTCATATTGCTTAGGTCACTCCAGTATGTGTCCCACACTTATATTATCTGTGGCCTAATTTAGAAACCGGACATTTTAATGATAATCTAACGTCGGACATTAACTAGTCCTAAATCAGAGGCGTCTAAATTGCGCGAAGCGCTGAAAGTAAAATCGTGTTATGTGCATTAAGCGTTACTTCTGGTATCGAGCGTTTCAATTGCGACGTTGGTGATTGAACTATGAGGGCGAAATAATTACAAATTTCGACTCGTATTATCCGTGGCCGAGTTTAAAAACCAGACATTACAATGATAAACTAACGTCGATTATTCACCCGTTGTAAAATCGGGTGTCTAAATTACGCAGAGCGCTGAAAGCTTGCATAGAGTCGTATGCCTTAAGAATCACTTCTGGTATCGGGCGTTTCTATTGCCATGTTGGTGATTGAACCATGAGGTCGCACTTATTACAGAAGTGATAACTTAGATTCATTTTGTTGTTGTTGTTTACCAAAAAAAGCTTGATTGTTGCTTAGAAAAAAAAACAACATTTTTTAGGATTCTGAATACTCGTGCATATAGAGCTATCAACACATCTTTCGTATGGTAAACCCGCTACGCAAAAAGACGAAATATCATATTGCATAAATCATCATAACCATTCAGTTGACGGTAGTTTATTACTCGTTGCTTGTAGTAGCCATCTATGAAGTTTTTCCAAACTGAACTACTGTCTTTTCCAATTTTCAGTTAAGTTTACTCTCTCACTAGATTGATTACATGACTGACTGACTGAAAGAATGACTGAATGACTGGCATACTTACTTACTATTACTCACTTACTTACTTACTTACTTACTTACTTACTTGTATAACACCTGTAAGGACCTTTACATGGCGTTTTTTTCAATCACGACGGAACCAGTTTTAATTAAGACATGCGCAGATACCCCAGGACACATATATAGATGCAAGTTATACCATGTCAGGGTTTGCGATCAGCATTGATGCTTTTTGCCTTGGAATAATAGTTTAATTATTAGGAATGCTTAAAATCTCACCTAAAAGACATGAATTTTATTGATCTATACTGTCAGTTTCAGTGTGTTTTAGTTTTGTCAATTGTCTTTTGCCCATTGCAATTGTGTTTTGTTCAAACGACTGTTGCTGTATTTTTCAGGTGTATATGCAAATATATCCAGTCTGAGGCTGAAGAAATTCATATATTCAATTAAATTGTGTAAAGGTCCATTATAAAAAGAAAGAACATGAGCAAAAAGAGGGTAAGTACTAATTAGGGGACACTTATTATCATAAATACTTGGGACATTTTCGGGACTGTTGGTATCATAAATGTCAAAATTGTAAGGGAAGGCTGTTGCAATTATAAATACAATGTATTTGATAAATGTCCGGGGATTTGTTATTTTCACAAATTAAAATAATAATAATAATAATGATAATAATAATAATAATGATAATATTTTTGTGATGATGATGATGATGATGATGATGATGATGATTTATTGACAGCTGAATAAAAACCGGAACACCGGGAACTTTTAAAATCTACTAATGTTTGCTAATTTGTGGAGTTTTTTTTTTTTATTATAAAACAACATTATGGAAAGAATTTAAAGAAACATGTAAGATTTTGCCAATTCATTGCAAAAATTTTTGACCATCGATTTTGGGAGCGGTTTTAGACATCTGCCTGAAAAGAAATAGAAACGGATTTCCTGATTATTACACTTCCGGAATGGCATGGAAACATGGCATGTATACTACTGACAGAAGATATAAAAATAGATTGAAATTCTTGTCTGAAAAGGAACAAATTTAATTCTATAAATCATGATTAATAATGCAGTCAATTTGTAGTTTATTCACGTAAGTAGAGTGAAATGAAGTATTGGCGTTTAACGCTCAAGTCAAGACTTTTTTCCTCACTTATATCAAACCTGTCCGTTCTATGATGGTGGAGAATACCACGGATCTTTGGCAAGCAAACTGACAAACTTTCTCACACTATAGGATTCTCCCGAGTGGTTAAAAACCGGAACACCGGGAACTTTTAAAATTTATTAATGTTTGCTAATTTGTTGGGTGGGATCGAACCCAGGCAGTAAGAGGCACTTTGATCCGTAATTTCTAATTAATCCTTAGATATTTATAACTTTGCTCTGGTCGCGAAATGCTGAAAAATTGCTGATCTGACGTTAAACAAAATAACAACTAACAACTAAGCCAATCGAATAAAGTCCGTTCGGGTTTTTAAATAAGAATATAACCGAACTGTATGATGTTGTCCAACATATTTGTAGTACACATACACTTCGATTCACTTCTTAACATTTCTTTATTTGAATAAACAATATCAAATTTAAGATATAATACATATACCAGTTAAATTTTGATGTGCCAGATGTGCACATTTCGGAAATTAATTCCTCATCAGTGACACTAAGACCGAAAAGTTTGATACATAAAAAATATATAACCCAAACAGTTGAAAATAATGAATCTAAGGTTTCAAAATTATATAAATCCAAATCCAGCTAAGGAATGCTAATTGTTACGAAAAGAAAAAAATCACTAGCATGAAGATAACGATAGTAAGAATTCATAAGAAACTCGTAAAAAATTTAAAAAAAAAAAATATATATATATATATACGAAAAACGGGCTTGTTTTGATCTTAACTCTGAAATGCGACCCTGTATATATCAACTCCCCTATTTTTAAAAAGTACACGCAACCCCCTGCCATAATTTTTTTTAAGAAAGTGTCTTTTTGTAAATTAAAAAATTTTAAAGTTGGTATGATTTATGTGTATACCTTTTTAAAAATGTTTCCAAAATAATATGTTATGATAAACAATATAATAAATAATAAACTATTTTTGATTTAATGTTATCGAAAATCTTGTTTTCATAAGAATTCATAAGATTGTAATTTATTCATCCATGAGGTCTCCGTCTGATACGCTTGGAAGAATTTTTTTTACCTTTCTTGCTGTCATGACATAAATTTTATGGTAAAAGTGTTTGGTTACGGGGGCGCCAAGGTCATTTGTTATTAGGAGAGAGAGAGAGAGAGAGAGAGAGAGAGAGAGAGAGAGAGAGAGTATGTGTGTGTGTGTATAATAATAATAATAATAATAATAATAATAATAATAATAATAATAATAATAATAATGTGACAACTTAGGTATTTGGGGGAATTTAAGCTAGTATTCACTGATAATCATGTAAAAGTCTCAAAACTCAACACACGTTGATCATAAAAATAATAATCAATGTTTGATGTTAAATTTTCAAAATGAAATATTCAAAAAAGTATAATATAATATAAAGTAATGACAAAAACAACAGTATATTTAACCCCTAACCATTCTCTTTATTTATTTTAATCAGTGGTTCATGCATTTATCAGTTTCTGTCTTAAGACATAAAGCAACAAGATATATACATAATGGAAAACTCGATAAGCTTATTCAGATTCTAGAAAAAGTCTATTTGAAGTCTCACAAAATTTTATCAAATTCACACAAAAATCTAACAAGAGAACATTGCATATGACATCAAAATCTTTGCAACCAAATATTAATGGAACTCTCCAGTGTACCACGTGATCAATACCTCTTAACGTTTGTGCGGAATGAAATGGATAACGATTACGTCAAATATTCCCGAAAAAACGTCGTTATTACGGAAAACGTCACTTATGCATTCCATTGCCAATAGAAATAATTTGTCCCGCACAAACGCTATGAGGTATCACGTGGTACACTGGCGAATACCATTAAAAAATTATGAATATTTTTAGAAAACACATTGAAAGTCAAATTAGATATTTTCGGATTTCTTTGTAGGGTTAACATTTTGTCTTTTGTTCTCTCTTGTTCTATGCTGTTTTTATTGTTTTTTTCAGCTGTTTTTTTTTTCTTCTAAAATCTCGTTTTGTGCAAATGTCATGTACCACTTTTTGAATTTAATTATAAAAACACATTCAAAAAGTGGTACATGACAATTTCTTCTAAAATCTCGTTTTGTGCAAATGTCATGTACCACTTTTTGAATTTAATTATAAAAACACATTCAAAAAGTGGTACATGACAATTGTCATGTACCACTTTTTTAATGTATTTTTATGATTAAAATCAAAAAATGGTATTTGACACAAAGGTTGTGAAACAGCTTTAACATACCTTTACTTATTTCTTACATTATACATCTCATTCCGTTTTAGAATTCAAGAACAAAAGAAAACTTACAAAATGGTTACGGAACGGAAGATAAACCGACAACTAAACCAAAAGAAGAGAAAGCTCTTCAACGGGTAAGTGTAACAGCTGTACCACGTGACACTCCGTGATGTCAATGCGGAAAAGGCAGTATAATTTTTACAAGTTAAAAAAATAATAATAAAATAAAAAAAGAGACTTTTTGTGCCTTTTCGTTAATATTTTAATACATCAGGCTTCGAGCTGCTTCTTGTGCCTTGACTTGAAAACTTTAAATGTTTAAATGCACAAAAATCTGGAAATCACTTGACATACCGATGATACCCGCCGCGCGCAGGCGTCATTGAAATGAACCGGAAAAATAACAATTAATTGTCGTTGATTTGTTAAAATCTTTTGCCTGTATTTCGAAGATTACATCTTTTTGCCACTCTAGAACGTTAACTACACAAAATTATTCCAAGAATTTTAAAAATCATTAGTAAGTGTATTAAACACAAAACAAAAACAAAAACTAACATATTTTGTCAAATGAGAAGATATAGTGCCTAATTGTTTCTTAAGAGGCTTTTTATAAAAGTTTTGTAATTTAGCCCGAGGAATCACAGCGACAATAGCACTCTATAATAATAATAATAATAATAATCATAATAATAATAATCATCATCATCATCATCATCATTAAAAAATTATTTATTTATTCATTTATTTATTTATTTATTTACAGGTATTTCTAAATTTTTTTTCCTAAATTTCTAGTATTGTCACATATACAGTATATGTATATCGTATTTCACACTGGTTATTTCGTCTACACTCTGCAATGTTAACGCATTCTGCTCATTTCATGTTATAGTATGTTAAGACATTTTTGTATGTCTATTTGTTTATTATTACGTAATTTACCTTTTATATTTAAATTAAATGTTGTCTACAGATCGTTATCATGGCGTGCCTTTTATTTGAGGTAATATGTTACAACTGTCAGTGTGTAAAATGGTCAATATCCAAGTGGAACATGCGAATTTATAATCTGTCATTGTTATGGGCTTGGTGGCAGAGTGGTACAAAGCACCGGCATACGACCTCCCACTTCTTACCTTTAAAACCAACTTGGTGTCGATACCGAGTGTGAAGTTGGGTCAGAAACTTGTGAGAATTTTTTTTCATTTTGGTTACCTAAGTTAGGTGGTTTCATTTGTTATCCAAAAACTGACCCTCCCCTTGATTTTTGATAGAATGTTTTCAGGGTTATGGGTTCGAAACTCGGTCGGGTTGTAAATAAGACTTTAGAATGTTAGATACTGCATCCTCTGGTGCTTACTGTTAGGGTATCGACAGGTTTACCCGTTGTCAGGTTAATGTGACTGAGGGAGTTGTATGGTACTTGTTAGTGTCATACTGCATTTGCACGTGAAGTCGCCATGTGCTCAAACACGACAGACCATTTAACAAACTAGTAAATAAACATTCACGAATACATAGACCTAGATAGCTAAATGATTTCAAGCGACGGTTTGTGGATCACGGCACTTTTAACCACTTAGGTTCGTATTCAAATACAAATATCGAAAGTCTATGGTTTTCTCTGAATATTCTGGTTTTCTCCACTGTAACTGAATGCAAACATTGCCAATAAAGTTTTAAAAAATTATATTCCCCGGCGTTCTTTGGAAACATATCTGAAGTGCTTGCACAGACTTTCAGCACTGGAACTAATATGTTAAAATGAATTCCCGTGGTCAATAAGAAAAAAACGTCTCATAGCTTAACAATTTCTATAATTGACGGTAAACAAAATTTAACAAAAATATGCAGCTACAAACACTAATTTTTATTGAACATTATTTAATAACAAAATATCATTTATTAAGATGACTGTTCTTGACTATTTGCAGTTTCGAGAAAGATTATCAGATATTATTCAACCAAATCAGGATGATTTCTATCTCATCAAATGGCTGAAAGGTTAGTGTTTTGTCTTGTTCCTTAAATATGAAGACATTTTGTGTTAATTTTAAAAGACTTGATTATTTTCAGCTCAACTTATACTAAGTAAAAAACAATGGAAATGTAGTCTTGTCCCCTTGCGTGAACCATGGCCTCTGCCCTGGTAGGCACGCACGCACACACACACACACACACACACACACACACACACACACACACACACACACACACACGTTGTATTTATCTATTTATTTATTTTATTTCTTTTTTCTTTTTTCCTATTTTCGGAGGGGGGAGAGGGGGTTGGTTCCAAATATAACTTGCAATGTACGGCAACAGATTATTCTTATTGTCAAACATGGATTGTTTTTTTTGGTCTATTTTTGTGACATACCTGACCTAATTTTTTTTCTCATAGGATTTTTCGTACCTACTTTTTATTGCGGATCATTGAGTATTAATCTTTAAAGCTGTTAAACAGACAGGTAACTTGAAAAATTAAGTAAAAATAAAAATAGTACTCGACCTACAACTAATAGACACATGTTTACGGTATACAATCAATTATACTTTAAATGTAGATCATACTAAATAATCTTAAATCAATTTTGTTAAGCTTGATTTAATCTTTGAACTTTAACCCTTTATTTCATTTTCATAATTCTATGCCTGTATTCCACATGGCTAATCAATCTATCTATATATATATTTATATATATATATATATATATATATATATATATATATATATATATATATATATATATATATATATAATGAATTTTATAAAATCTGATGCAACAAATATTGTTAATTAATGATTAACCGTCCCTGAGAACCGACAACGTGCCCAACAGAACTTAATGTTCGAGTATAAATAGGTCAATGTCCTAAGCCATTGCGCTTCCTTAGCAAGTTAAAAGAAGCATGCGTTAGAAATTCCATCTATACCAATCCCTTCCGAACGTTAGCAATGATTATATAACATTTAAATCGAAATCATCTCTACACGTAGGCGAAATTAAATCTCAGGAATTAAGCACTGTTCTATATGCCATGTGCAGAATTGTGATTTTTTACCAAAAAATCAAAATTTGGTTTGACAATATATAACACGCATGCGCACATTTAAAAATTAAAAAAAAAACCAAACAATATCATATTACAACATTGTATGCTGATGTAATTCATAAAAATAAAGAGTGTCTTTATAAATGATATTTTGATAATTTGATAGCTTGTTTAACAAAAGATTATGTAATGAATTTTAAAAGGTACAAGCAGTTTTAAAAAATTATTGTTATAAAATTCTGAAGTTCTATTTGAATTAAATCGGTGAACTAAAAAGACCGTCCTTGAACGTAACATTTATTTGACGTTGTTATTTACCATTTATAATAACCAAAAGTATGCACATATAGGTATGTAAATACAATAATTATACACTTATATTCATGTTATTTATTACGCGCGTTTACTACATAAACGCGACATACAATATTTTTTTCCAGTATCCAAAATTTTCTTTTATTTTTCTGTTTCTTTTCTTATCATTAACGAAAAAATTCAAAAATGTGTTCTATCAATGAATCTATACTCCGTTCCAAACATTTTAAACTCTTATCCCAATATTTAACAAGAAAAGATGCATATAAATATGTCAATGGTTGGACCCCAATGGTAGAGTGGTCAAAATCGCACTAACGAATCACGGTGCCTAGGTTCGAATCCCACTCATAGTTTCATGTGAGAAAGTTTGTCAGTTCGCTTGCTGAGGGTAAGTGGTTTTTCCGGCCGTAAAACAGCTTCACTCAACTTAACTTAAATCTGTAATGGCCAACAAGCACAGTAAAACTGTCTGTGGTGAGTTGTGTTTTACGTTCCGGTTAGTTCTCGGCGGGTGGAGAAAACCAAAGTTCCTGGAGATAACAATCGACTTTCGGAAAGCGAACTTGACAAACGTTTTTACACAATACAGCGCCTCTAGTTCTAATACCACAAGTCAAGATACTGCTGTGAGAATATATATAAGTTTAATAAGCGTCGGTAGTTTTCTATTGGTACTCTGGTTTCCTTCACTATTATTAGGTATTATTTTAGACCTATAATTGACCAATTAAAAGCACCATTCTCAACATGTGCACGTGCTTAGGTTGCTTAGAATTTTCGAAAGTAAATAAAGAATGTCTACTTTTAAATTTTATTCAATTTTATCTAATAAAAGCAACTCTAGATCTAAAACAGCACGAGATTCTTAAATTAAATATTTTGTTATTATGACAACATCAATATGTATCTTAAAAACATGAGCCGTTATAATTTTCTACTAGCCCAAATTATATTTGGAAAACATGTCTTGTCAAAAGGGATCGGAGGTTGTGGGGTTTCGTATATTTTGCTTTGAAAAAGGACTGAACTTTTTTTTTTTTCAAGATATATGGATTTAATATTATTACTGATGAAGTATTCTATATTATGACATGTTATTACGCTTAATGTCTTTTAGTGAAATGTTAGATGGGATAAAAATCGATTAATATTTGTCAAAATTTTCATAGTATTGCTTTGTTCTAATACTTTTGTCATTATGTGTTTAAGCGAGAACCATTTTTATAAATTGTTGAAAATATGGTTTTCTCTTTTCATATTCTTCTGTATGTTTTTAGTCCCCTACCAGCGAAAGCCGAAGGGGAAAATAGGTTTGCACTCTGTCCGTCCGTCTGTTCGTCCGTCCGTCCGTCCTCAGTTTTCCACACTTTTTTTCTAAATGCTTTTAGATAATGAACTGATTTTTGGTATATGAGTCTACCATGATGAGTTACAGATCAAGTTAACGTTTCGTTTCCATTTACCCTTTTATCTTTGAAATTCACAGAAATTTTAGTTTTCCGCACTTTTTTTCTACACGCTTTTAGACAATGAACTGATTTTTGGAATATGACTCTACCATGATGAGTAACAGATCGAGTTCACGTTTCGTTTTAATCTGCAAATTTTTTTACGGGAGTTATGGCCCTTTGATCTTTGAAAATTTACAGAAATTTTAGTTTTCCGCACTTTTTTTCTACATGCCTGCAGAAATTGAAGTAATGTTTGGTTTATGAGTCTACCATGATGAGTTAAAGATCAAGTTAATGTTTCGTTTCCGTCTGCTAATTTTTACCGGAGTTATGGCCCTTTAAACTTTGAAAATTCACTGAAATTTCAGTTTTCCACTCTTTTTTTCTAAATGGTTTAAGATAATGAACTGATTTTTGGTGTATGAGTCTACCATGATGAGTTATAGATCAAGTTCACGTTTCCTTTCCATCTGCTAATTTTTACCGGAGTTATGACCCTTTGATCTTTGAAAATTCACAGAAATTTTAGTTTTCCGCATTTTTTCCTACACGCTTGAAGAAATGGAACTAATGTTTTGTATGTGACTCTACCATGATGAGTTACAGATCAAGTTTATGTTTCGTTTCAATCTGCTAATTTTTACCGGAGTTATGGCCCTTTGATCTTTGAAAATTCACAGAAATTTAGTTTTATGCACTTTTTTTTCTACACGCTTGCAGTAATGGAACTAATGTTTGGTATGTGACTCTACCATGATGAGTTGCACATCAAGATATCGTTTCATTCTGGTCTGCAAATTTTTACCGGAGTTATGGCCCTTTGAACTTTGAAAATTCACTGAAATTTCAGTTTTCCACTCTTTTTTTCTAAATGGTTTAAGATAATGAACTGATTTTTGGTGTATGAGTCTACCATGATGAGTTACAGATCAACTTCACGTTTCCTTTCCATCTGCTAATTTTTACCGGAGTCATGATCCTTTGATCTTTGAAAATTCACTGAAATTTTAGTTTTCCGCACTTTTTTTCTACACGCTTGAAGAAATGGAACTAATGTTTGGTATATGACTCTACCATGATGAGTTGCAGATCAAGTTATCGTTTCATTTTGGTCTGCAAATTTTTACCGGAGTTATGGCCCTTTGAACTTTGAAAATTCACTGAAATTTCAGATTCCGCTCTTTTTTTCTAATTGCTTTTAGATAATGAACTGATTTTTGGTGTATGAGTCTACCATGATGAGTTTCAGATCAAGTTTATGTTTCGTTTCCATCTGCTAATTTTTACCGGAGTTATGGCCCTTTGATCTTTGAAAATTCACAGAAATTTTAGTTTTCCGCACTTTTTTTTTCTACACGCTTGCAGAAATGGAAGTAATGTTTTGTATGTGACTCTACCATGATGAGTTACAGATCAAGTTTATGTTTCGTTTCCATCTGCCATCTTGAACAAACATAATTTATAACTATAAATCTTTGTACCATATAATTAGGTACATTTTACCTAAAACTTTGGGATTAGTGAAATATGCGACCGGTAGGGGACTATGTATTGATTTGCAATACTCTTAGAATGCTTGTTGTCATTCATTTTTTTTTTGTCATGTTTTGTTGTTTTGGATTTTGAAAAGTAAAGCCAATCATTTTCAAATTTCTTTCTATGCCTAAAATGGACTGATGATTGTTTTGACAAAATTTTGTTTTGTTAGTTTTAATTTTTTTTTAAAATTTTTTAATTTCTTATTTTTTTATTTTTTTATTTATTTATTTTTTTTTTGTTGTATTTTTAAAATCCATTAAGTTTTTATGTATTTAATCCAATATTATATATTTGCAGCAAGACAATTCGATGTAGACAAAGCTGAAGCCATGTTCCGTGCTGTAAGTAAGAATGTTCTAAGGTTAAAATTTTTTAGCGTCTCTAGCTTAGCTATTTAACAATTACATTTCATCACTTGATATTTCAATGATACTGTATCGACAGCTTTGTGGTGGGTAACGTAACTTTTTGCATTACACCAAAAACCAAAAGTTATCATTGAATTCAGACAGTCGAAGTGTAATAATAGTGTCATTGTTTATCTTGACTGTATTTTTATTTCGTTTATTATCTAATTTTGTTTTTTTGCGTTGGCCATAACGAAGTACACGTGTTCAGCATAAAACTGTTTTGTGCCATATTGTGGTAGAGCGTCCACTTCGTAAGCGAGAGGTCTGGTGTTCGAACTTCACTGAGTCATACATAAGACTTTAAAGTTTGAGAAATTACTTTCTAACCTCACGCTTGGCATTACGGGGTGGGAGGGGTAGATTTTTAACTAGTTCACCAAAGTTAAAGTACTGTAACTTTGGGAGTGGTATTCTTTTCTGCGGCATACTGACTTGGTGAGCTAGCAGCTTAACAAAAAGTTTGCAATAGAGCAAGACAGATCATAATACACATTGTCATACATAAATGTATTTTTAAATTAATCTCTAGAAATTGTAAATAACATTGCTCTCCTCGCGAAGGGTTTAGAAAAAGCTGATGCGACGTTAAACAACATTTCAACCAACACCATAATATGTCAGAACATAAAGTTATTTTGCATTATAATATAAACACGATTTGTTAGATATACATGCTAAGTACCTGCTTTCTATATAATTATATATACATGATCTATAGACAAAAGGGTCAAAAGCATATCTTTTTGATTTATCCTAAATCATCAGATATCCTTTTAATTAGGAAAAGTGTCACGTGCCAAGTTCTTGTTGATTATCAAATATAAGAGTCGCTGTTCGGTATTTTAACTATCATTATTTGTGAAAAAAAAAAAACAAAAAAAAAAAAAACCACTAGTCAGTTTTCTTATATATTTTTACAGAGTATGGATTTCAGAGAAGAAATGGATGTAGAAAAAATATATAGAGAGTATGATCCTCCTGAGGTAACATTATTCTAAATATTGTAATGCTTCTAATATCCCTTGGTAATGTACATTGAGTACCTTTTGCTAGTTTCTGTTTTCCATTGATCGAAAACGAATGCATTTATCTAACTTTTCCATATGGGTTTCTAATGTTCTCATTTAAATGAAAAGTGTATGGTTTCATCGATGAGATCCATCAGCTTACCATGGAAAAAGTGTCTCCTAATGTTAGTGCTAAAAATAGTTTCATCAATATCATCGCATTTTTTTTCTTTATTTTTTAAAATTTTTACTGAAAATGACAAACTGTGTGTTTCATATCAAGTGGAGCAGATAGCTTTACACATTATGATGTATCTTACATCGGGCAAATCTCCTGTAGAATACAATATAATCAGGGCAAACTTACAATTTAGAAGATTTTACATGAACGGTTCATTTACATAATGTTTTAATGAGAATAATAGATATAGAATAATGATTATTATAATTTGAATTCCAACAAAATAAATGTGTTGTTATTTGGGGACTATATTTCGTTCGAAAATCATGTTTTCGGTCTAAAATGCTCGTGCACGTTCATGGTTGTTGCGTCTACTGGACTCCTCCTTATGTACATGTGTTTTAGAAGGGAATTTTGGGTCTTGAAATCATTTTTATACGCCCGTCAAAGACGGGGCGTATTATGGGATCACCCTTGGCCGGCGGGCGGGCGTCCGGCCGGGCGTCCGGGCGGGCGGATGGGCAGGCGTACTGGCGGCGGGTTTGTCCGGCCCATAACTTTGACATCTATGGTCAGAATGACTTGAAACTTGGTATGCTTACATACCACGATAATGCGAAGTGCAGTGCACAGGAACCGTAACTCTAGCTTTCTTAATTTTTGAGTTATTCCCCTTTGAATGCTGTTATCATGTTTGGCCGGATCATAACTTTGACATCTATGGTCAGAATGACTTGAAACTTGGTATGCTTACATACCACGATAATGCGAAGTGCAGTGCACAGAAACGGTAACTCTAGCTTCCTTAATTTTTGAGTTATTCCCCTTTGAATGCTGTTATCATGTTTGGCCGGATCATAACTTTGACATCTATGGTCAGAATGACTTGAAACTTGGTATGCTTACATACCACGATGATGCCAAGTGCAGTGCACAGGAACCGTAACTCTAGCTTCCTTAATTTTTGAGTTATTCCCCTTTGAATGCTGTTATCATGTTTGGCCGGATCATAACTTTGACATCTATGGTCAGAATGACTTGAAACTTGGCATGCTTACTTACCACAATGATGCCAAGTGCAGTGCACAGGAACCGTAACTCTAGCTTCCTTAATTTTTGAGTTATTCCCCTTTGTGTGCTGCCAGAGTGTTTGTCTGCATTATAACTTTGACACCATGATTGGAATGTTTTGAAACTTGGTATGTTTACTTATCACAATGATGAGAAGTGCAGTGCACAAGAACAGTAACTCAAGCTTCCTTAACTTTTGAGTTATCTCCCTTTGAATACTGCCCGCATGTTTGTCAGGATCATAACTTTGACACCTATGGTTTGAATGATTTGAAACTTGAAATTTTCTTAACACGGTGATACAAAGTACATTGCACAAGAACTGTAACTCCAGTTTCCATAATTTTTAGTTATTCTCTTTGATCTCAAGAATTGCAGTTCTTAAGAAACATAATTGTTTTTATCATAATTTTTGGTACTTATATAATTATGTCCAGGGCATATTTCAGTAATTATCAGAAATACAACTGAGCTTATAATGATATCACCATTGTCCTGATTACAATGTGGACATAGGCTTATAAGTAATATGTAAACAACAATTGTTATTGTCTCAATAATTACTATTGTTTTTAGCTCACCTGAGCCAAAGGCTCATGTGAGCTTTTCTGATCAAAATTTGTCTGTCGTCGTCGTCGTCGTTGTCGTCGTCGTCGTCGTCATCGTCGTCGTCGTCGTCGTCGTCCGCGGCGTAAACTTTTACATTTTGGACTTCTTTTCTGAAACTACAAGGTGGATATCAATGAAACTTGGTCAGATGCAAATATGGGCCAGTGCAATTCAGATTTGTTCATGACGTTGTCCTAGCTCCCAAAACTAGGTCAAGGTGACCTATGGTTCAAAAAAACTTAAAAAATCTTCTTCTCCGAAAGCGAAGATGGTAGAAAAAATCTGATGTGATATTTGGCTTCTCTAGGGTCTTAAGCTTATAAATTGTTCATTTCGTGAAATTTGGTAAAAAATTAGGTTACGCGTTTTTGCGTTTAATTTTAAAAATTTCGTAAAATAGCTTCAAATTGTTATAACTTGACTATATGAATAGATATTGACATGGGATTTTCAGTTTTGACTTTTTCTTGAAATAACCTTCAAAATGGGGTCAAGGTCAAAGTTCAAGGTCATGACCTAGTTTGTAATTTGTGCAGTTTTAGGCTATTTTCTTCAAAATTTTAAGAGATATATAATATCAAAACATTGTTAAAATGTTCAGCATGACAAAATGTAAAGAGGTACAAAGTTTCGTAACTGTATGATAATACATGTAGGAGTTGTTGCCCCTGAAATGTTATTTTTCTGCCAATGAAAACTAAAATTGTGCATTAGCTTGAAAACTATAAACTTTTTGTATAGACATGTATTTTAGAATATTGTAGGTATTGACATGACGAACATTTTGATATATGGCTCAAGGTCATACATTCAAAGGTCAAGGTCATAGGTGCATAAAAAGACTGAAATTGTTAATTATCTTGGAAACTATTAACTTTTTGTATTGGCATGAATATTAGAATATTGTAAGAATTGATATGGTAATCATTCTGTTATGAGATATATACTCAGGTTGGCCATATCCTCAGGTGAGCGTTAAGGCCCATGGGCCTCTTGTTTATTGTACTTGTTGACTTGTGCACTGCATTTTGTATCATTGTGATGAATAATTGAATTGACTTATTGATTATGAACAGCTCATACGAACTGTATAAGTCCCTTTATAGTTCATAATAAACAAAATATCCACATAAATGACTTGCATATTTGACGGGCGTATCATGCTCTGCCATGCGGAGCTCTTGTTTAAATATTTAACGACAATTTAACAGTTAAACTGTTTTAAATGATGTTCATTGTCAAAACATTGCAAAAACTTTTCATTTTTAAAATAGTTCAATCGTTATTTTTTTCATTTGCAGTTCCAACATATAGCCAGCAATGTTTTAATGCAAATAACACATTCATTCAAAATTTCTTTGCAAATTCTCATTTCAGTTCTTGCGCTGTTAACTTCCATAATTGAAAAGGGGCACTATTTTGGTTTTGGGATAACCACGAGAGGTTTTGGTTAAATAATAAAATTGTTTAGGTAAATTGATGTTATTTTTTTCAATTGTTCATTTACGTAATGCATTTAATTTATTCAGTTACTTGTTATTCAGTTTGCTTGTAAAGGTTTTTACATTCATATTGACAATAAACATCATTTAGAAACAGTTCAGTTGTTAAATACTAGTATATGGCAACATGATTTAAATATTTCATGCTGTTTTTTTTCAACTTTAGGTCATTAAAAAGTACCTGACCGGTGGATTTTGTGGCCATGACAAAGAAGGATCGCCTATCAGGATCGAGTTGTACGGTCGCTTAGACATAAAAGGAATCATGTGTTCAGTTAAAAAATCCGATTTGGTGAAAATAAAGATTAAACAGTTTGAAGGGACAGTCAAAGATTGGGAACAACAAAGTAAAAAGGTAAAAATACTAACGATATTACACCGTGCATGTAGATTAAACTTGAAAGTATTGTCATTTGCTGGTAAAATATAACCTTGTAAATGTATTAGGTTTTTATATATTTTTATTTTTAAAAAAATGCTTACCATCACATATGGTCGAACCCCCCCCCCACCACCACCACCACCACCACCACCACTCTATGTACATTAAAATGACACAATCCGACTTTCAGTATATTTAAATAGTTATAAATATTATTTAGTTGCTCAGTTATTTTTGAGTGACCAGAACGTAGAAGGATAGTGGCTTTTCTGGATGTTCTGTTCACAATAATCACATCCGGTTTTTAAAATCATAAGCTAGAAGATTACAGTCAAGTTTTACTGAAGGTTGGGTTCAGTAAAGTGATGATGTTTTACGCTCCAGCCAAGGTTTTTCTTACTTATGTCAAGGCAGCTAGTTCTGGGATGGCGGAGGAAACCGGAGTACCCAGAGAAAACTATTGACCTTCAGTAGGGGAACCGACAGACGTCCTCACATAAGAATCTGCCTGTGTGGAATTCAAACCTAGGCATTGAAAGGCACTGTGATCCTTCAGTGTGCTCTTAGACCACTCGACCACCGAGGCTCCAGTACAGGAGGTGTTCATACAGTTGGTTACAATGGAATCTTTAAAGTGTATAATATTTTATATGACACAACCCTTAGATTGGGAAAGTCCACAGGGTTTTATGGTTTTCTTCAGGTTATTAATATGTATGTTTTTTTTTTGTTTTTTTTTCTTTTTGTTTTTTACTAGAAAATGTCTGCTGCTGGGATTTAGCATGTATTTATGTGCTTATCTATGTATTGCAATATCAAAATTGAAAAGTCAGGATAATGATATTTGTCTCTAAATATTTTAGATCATCTCAGTATAACACAATGCATTTAGACAAGTTTTGTAAAATAATAATAATAACAATAATAGCAATGATGATAATAATTTTGTGTGAATGAAGCATGCATGATCAACAATCTGAATATTTCAAAATGTTTAAATTTACATTTTTAAACAATATTTCAGCTTGGTAGGCGTGTAGATGGGATGACTGTGATTGTTGACATGGATGGAGTGGGCCCCAGAATGATGTGGTCACCAGGTATGTTGATATCTATTTATATATATCTTGATAATGAAAAAAGAACTGTTTCTGCATGAAATGATAATGATAAAGCTGAAATACATGTACTAAGCAATAATTAATACAGATGCCATGTGCTACTTTTAATTTTTTATAAAATAATACAATTCAAATGTAATACTGACAGGAACAACAAATAATTTAAGATTTATGCAAAACAGGCAAATTTGAGTTGAGTAATGATGTTTTAGCCTTGGTCCAAATTATTATACTTACAACTGAGACACCCAGAAATTTAACCGTGTGTAAGCTGGAGGGTTTCCAATTGAAATCGCAAATTTTCGGAAAACAAACTGACAAACTTTCTCACTTAAGCAACAACCTGTGTAGGATTGTTCTAGGGACTTAGATGGTGAGAGACACAATATTTGTACGTAAGCGTGCGCTTCTGACCATTAGATCACAGAGTCCCGGCAATCATACTAATACAAAAAAATACAAACTTGAATTCTAACCAAATGTTATAAAACCTGCCGATTTAGGACTGGTATTAAAATACAGTTTCTCGGTTTTAGCCGACTTTATGGTCCATGGACTTTTGCACATCATATGCATGGTATTTGTATTGTATTTTCTTAAAAGGTTTTTCTGTCGATAAGGGTCTATGCATTGCCTTGTAATACATGATTTTATGAATGCTTTTTCATTTTTTTTTTTTTTTTTTTTTTTTTTTTTTGTTGTTGTTGTTGTCAGAGCTCCAACAATTTTATATTTGAGTTTTATTTTTGGAAACTTGATTCAAGATTTTTTCAGAAAAGCTTTGTTACCCTTTAACGCTTATGTACAGAGTAATTGCCCTTTATTTCTATTTGTTTGGTGTTTGTTTTGACCGAGCTCTGTAACAACTATTCCTGAAGTTTAAACTTGATGTAATAATTTACTTAGGAAATTTTTGGAGGGAGAAGTTCGTGTTTCGTTACCCATATATCCGTATTTAGGATAGTTGGGTTTTGTATAATAGAATTTTTTATCAGCACTCTTGTGTTTCATTCGTTTTATCCATGTACAGTTGGGCTGTGGTTATTTTGTATAATAGAATTTGTGTCAGCAATCTAGTGTTTCATACGTTTTATTCGTGTACAGTTGGGCCGTGATTTACCTAATGCTTTATCTAAGCATTTTTAGACGTGCGGGGTAGCCAAATCGATTATCTCGACAGTCCGTTCTGATTGGCAATAAGGTTCCTTAGAGTATGCATTGTACGATGGCCGATAACAGCCTTCAACTTACATATACCTGTACTTATAATATGTACAATGTCATTAAATTTTCGTTTTCGCGTGTCAACCTACATATACTTATACTAAAAGTTTTTGTAGGTTGACATTAAAAATCTAAAGACATTCTATACACTGAAAGTAGATGTAGGTTGTTGGCTCTTATGGGCCATCGTAGGATTGGAATCTACATTTCAGTATTTTCATTTCATTTATTATTTATTTATTTATTTTATTTAACATCATTTCAACTTATATTGTATGATATAGGTATGCAGATGCACTTTAGTCTCGTTCAGATGTTAGAAGATAACTATCCAGAGATGTTAAAGAGATTGTTTGTAATCAAAGGTAAACATTACCTGTGTATATCTATATCTATAACTCCCATCTAAATTAACAGGAACTCAATCAATTATTTTTGTGATTTTACCCCCCCCCGCCCGCGTACACCATGCCAATTTGAGAGATGAGGTCATTATATGATGAATTCAGTATAAATAAAAGATTAGAGTCATTCATTAGAGTTACACATATATATGATTTTTATTGTAGACTTTTATTACACGGGTTAAATGATAGGTTATACAATAAACGTACCTTATAAGTATAATGAAATAAGATATGTGACAAAAATATATAAATACTAGTATTCTCATTTGTTATTTCTGTAATCCAAAAAAATGTTCAGTATCTGTGATATATGTGTAGCAAATAAAAAATTTGTCCATTTCCGTCAAGTTTCGTAACTAGTTTTGATTTCGTTTGTTTTATTATTATTTTATTATCATTATTATTATATCTTTTTTTTTATTTGTAGCGCCTGGAATTTTTCCGCTTTTGTATAAATTAGCAAAACCATTAATTAGTGAAGATACAAAGAATAAAATCCATATATTAGGAAGTATGTATACGGTATAATCAATTTTAAAAAGTATTAAAAAATCTTAACATACTTTAAAAACGTGCGTCAGGTTTGAAAAATATTCAGTAGAACCAAGCTCATCCTGAAAAAAATAGATTGAATTTTGGTACATAATTTTTTGGAGGAAATATGCATAAAACATTTGAATGCGCAAATCTATAAAATGAAAACAGTTTGTTGTTAAAGATTCGCAGTTCTTAGTTCGAAGATGTCCCCGTTTTTTGCTACACCATTTCATCTTGTGAGAAATCAATCGGTGATATTTCATTCCTCGATAATATTTACATTTCATCTACTAGACTGTATTTTAAATTGATAAGTAATATTTATTTGATCCATCTGTATAATGTATGTGCAGCAATAATTCAATATATGTATTTATCATATATATCGTAATTATGACTATTAATATTTTTATCCTCACATGTGGACAACGCCTGTATTATTTTTCTAAGGTTTTTTTTTTCAGATTATCATAAAATGAATAGGTACGGTTCTTTTTTGTCGCGCCACCTGTATACAGTCAATTACTGTGAAAATTTCAATACCCATAATATTGAATTCGAAACATCGAAGTTATCGACAATTCTTTTACAATATACAATCATCGTTTCAATCATTCGAAAGCCTTACAAGGCTTTTTTAAATAGATTTAAATCTTATTTTATTATTTTATTTTATTTTATTTTATTTTATTTTATTTTATTATTTATTTATTTCATTTCATTTCATTTCATTTCATTTCATTTCATTTTATTTTATTTTATTTTATTTTATTTTATTTTATTTTATTATCTATTTATTTTATTTTATTTCATTTTATTTTATTTTATTTTTTTTTATTTTATTTTGAAAAGCAGAAAAAAGGTTGGATTAGGTAAATTAGGTGTTACTCCGAAGTCAAGAATTTTTCACTTAATATCGAGGCAGTCAGTTCAGGAATGGTGGAGGAAACCGGAACGCCCGACGAAAACCATTCCTTTCGGCAATCGAACTTTGTTTAACATGAAATTGTCTGAATAGGATTCGAACCTAGGCAGTGAGATGTACTTTGGTCCATAAACGTTTGCTTTAGGTCACTCGACCGACAAGAAACAGAGAAAAACAAAAGAAATTTGTAACTTAAAAGCATGTTTCGGCAACAGCCAATACAACGTTAACAATATAACACGACAAATTACAAGTTATTCAACTGACAAACCAGTTATATTGAATGATACAATATGTTTGCCCATTATAATTGTTCATCAAACTGTTTAATACTTCTTTGTAGACGATTATAAATCGACATTACTGAAGTATATCGATCCAGAAGAACTTCCTGCTTTTCTTGGTGGGACACAGACAGATGAAGATCGCAATCCAAGATGTGTATCCAAGGTAACAACATGTGCATAAGTTAAGAAGCTTTTTATGAAGAATCGAAAATCATTTACATAATCAAACATACTGGTCCATGTCCACATCACGATTCCAAGAGCAGAATAAAGAACACTTTGAAAACTGTCTAATTAAGTTAAAACGTGAACTTCCGTCAGGGAATTGAGGCCTGGTGATCCGGAAGAGTACGTACTTCGTGTCTAGCTAGCTTCACCCACTACGTACGAAAACAAATTCGAAATAAAAGGAGCATTGAACCATTGGAAGTCAAATATATCCAGTATAAGTTTGGAAACACAACTTTATACTTATCAACAATATTGAGTTGACAGCCATGAAACTTTTTGAGGGCCTGAAGAGGGATTGTAACTTGTAAATTATAAATCAAATTAAGAATAAAGACAAATTAAAATTATATAAAATATATACTCTTAATGTCATAATATATCTTTAATAATTTACGAATGTTTTTTGAACGTTCAATAAATTAATTTTACTTAGTTTCCCCAGGAATATGCAAAAAATAAAACTCGATTCGACAACAGCTTCAGTATTTCTTCAATATTTTAAATATTGAAATTAAAAAGAAACTGCAGTTTTTCTGTAAATTAAAAGTTAAATAAATGAATAACTGAACTAACTTTCACTCTTTACATATGATATTTAATATTCTAAGTATATACTTTAACAATTATTGAATACAATTTGCCAATATCACTGGTGTTTATCTATAAAACAAAAAAGTTTTTTTTTTTTTTTTTTTTTTTTTTTTGTCGTGCTTGGCATCGCCTGCGAGACTTAGGTGTTACTTTTCCGGTCTCAGCGGCGGTGGCATGTCAAAATGTGAAAGTTTCTGTTAAAGTAAAAAACTAACCAGGCGAGACATCTAATTCCGTGGAATTCTTGTATTCAAAATGTGTTCTAAAATTTCAAAATTGTTTATGCCTTGTGCCCAGTTTTTAATAACTTTCTGTTATTTTTACTTGTCCTAGCAGGCATATAATATCAGATTTCAAGTTTTTAATTAAGATTTTTTTTCTTAACGCAAAACGTTATTTTATATGATAAGTTGCCTGTATTTTCAGATTTGCCAAGGCGGGTTAGTACCAGAAGAGTATTACTTAGAAAACACAGAATATATGGATCACTTGAAAACAGTGACAGTTCCAAGGGGAGAGAAGTACTTAGTTGAACATATAGTAGAAACACCTGGCAGCTATCTCAGGTAGTCAAAACAGAATATTATGAAATATAATAATATGTTATTTATAGAAAATTTAAAAATAAATAAATAAATAAATAAATAAAAATGAATGAATGAGGTATACTTCAATATAAATGAACCAACCAACCAACCAACCAACAAACGAACAAACAAATAAATAAATAAAAATGAATGAATGAGGTATACTTCAATATAAATGAACCAACCAACCAACCAACCAACCAACCAACCAACCAATAAATAAATAAATAAATAAATAAATAAATAAATAAATAAAATGAACGAACGAACGAACGAACGAACAAACAAACAAACAAATACAAACAAACAAACAAACAAACAAACAAACAAATAAATAATGAATGAATGAATGAAACTAGAACTAAGATTATATAAGAAGACAAAACTAATATTTCAAGATCTCAAAAGGAGGTTAATGAGAACAAAATCATTAAAGAACAACAGCCAACGAAACCAAGTAATCAACACAAAACACTGTTAATGTTATATATAGTGTGACCAAACAAGATAAGACGGAAACACGACATGCATCCGGACAACAAATTATATCGCTCCCTTCTTTAGACATAAATTTTAGTAAATGTCAGTTAGTGTGGTCATAGTACTGTAGGAATGACCAATGGTCTCACTTATATTTCATTCAGTGGTCCATAGATATAGATATTTAAAAAATGAAAATTATATTTTTATTTTTCTAAACAATAAATCAACATTACCTACTAGAATTGAATAATCTTTGTTTTAAAATAAAAGGTTTAAGAAAAAGCATATTTTTGTGTTGACATCATTATTATTTTTAGAATAATGTCTTAGTTTGGAAATATAGAAATAAATTAACACGTTTTTTTAATTTTAAAATAAATCAAATAAAACATTGTATTCAGTGATGTGTTTTAGAAGTTATGGAGGGTCAAACTGACATTTTAAAAAAAAATGTCTCTAAGAAGAAATAATCTGAAATATAGACTTTTTACCCCATCATTGAGGGGTTCCTCGACGGGTATATGGTAAATAGTACCAGCCCAGCATTTGATCACATAAAATCTTGCTCGGTTAATGCATTGTCAGTTCGTTCACGCAATGATGGGTACTCCGATTTCCCCAATCATCAAACAATTCGAACTAACCGCCTTGATATGTAAAATAATCTTTTATTGTTTGAAATAAACCGAAACTTAACTTGCCTTTTCATTGTTTCATTTTCATGTTTCATTTTTATTTAAGTTAATAGAATTGGTTTTGCTTCTTTTAATTTTGTATTTATAGTTTGGGGAAAAAGGAACTTTCATCAATAACCGACTTTAATTTCTGTTAAGAATACTTCTTCACGTGCTAGGCTATAGACATATAATTACTTACTTGCTTGCAATGTTTGCATTCGACCAGGTGGACATATTTGATCCAGAATTTGTGAGTTTTTTTTCGGTATGTCATGAGTCATTGTTTTCGCCCAACAGATATTTTTGAAATATTTTATATTTGAGTTACATTTCTAAAAACTTATAAATAAATGTTTTGATTTTTTACAGATGGGAGTTCAAGACTGATGACTATGATATAGGTTTTGCTGTGCTCAAAAAACAGAGTAAAGGAAATGCTCAAGTTGTACCAATGTCAAGGATGAATAGTCACGTGGTGACACAAGATGGCAGCTACACTTGTCAGGAACCAGGGACATGTAATTATTCTGTTTAAAACTTTCCAGCTTTTTCGTAATTTATCGAATCAAAACTAAAATGAAAAAGTATTCGGTTGTGTAGTTTAATTAATAAAATTTTGTTTTAATCATTCTATGAATTAAAAATTACAAATTCCTAAATACTTTTATTCAGGTAGTCGCATAGGACAAATTTATCACACTAGACTAGCGCTAAAATGTAGTTCATTAAATCATCATTTGTTTGCAAAAAATCTTGTTGAAAACCCCTATTGTGCATGCGGTCAAACCAAAACCACTCAACACTTTCTACTAATGTGTAATTTGTATAATCATTTTAGAAATGCGACTATTCATACTATAAATGCCCTTTATGACATTGATATATAATTGTTTGGGAATCAAAACTTAACTTATGACGAAAATATTGCTATTTTTGACAAAGTGCAAAATTACATTCTTCTAACGAAGAGATTTTCTGACTGAATCCCGTTTAATGTATATTGAATCTATAGGTTAACATATGTCTCTTAAAACACATTTACATAGTGAATTATTGTACATTTAAATATTTCGAATTTGTCTTTTAAAAACCTACACTTTATTTATTTATTTATTTATTTATTTATTTATTTATTTATCATCGTACGTTTTTCTAGGTCATGCAAACTATTAGTTTTGTACCGATTGTTAAGGAAACTGGATAATATAAGAGTCTTACTCTTGTTCAAGGATCCACTATATTGTTATGCATGTTGTATGTCATGTTATTAAATAAAATATTGTTTAAATTATTAATTAAAAAGTACTTTTTAAGAAAGTTTAAAGTTTGTTTAAGGATTTTAAATAAGACTTGTTCTACCAAACAATTAAACAATCATTCTGCATGCAAAAGTATGATGGTTTTACCAAACAATTAAACAATCATTCTGCATGCAAAAGTATGATGATTTCGAATACAAGGTTTCTTGACATTTTTTTTTAAATTAACTATTATTATCTAAAAAGATTGAACTTATTAGTACCTTTTCCAGTTTTGATCAATTTTAGCAAGAAAACGTTCAGTTTATAAGTAAAGTATCAGTAGTTATTGAAAAATGTTGGAACCTGTCGACTTTCTACAATTTTCTTTATGATATATGTGTGGTTCGAATCCACGACCTCCAACTTTTATGATATATGACATAACTTTATTAGTAAAAAGTGCCGAAAATTAAAATGGAAGAATTACTTGTGCATGGCGTTGTGTTGGTACCCATATTTTGCCTTGTATATTTTCAGATTACGTGTGTTTCGATAATAGCTTCAGTTGGACAAGAAGTAAAAAGATTTATTACCACACAGAGGTGTTGGTCGCTGACGAAACAATTATCAAATATGAAATAAATGACTTAATTGAGAATGGTGATTGGAAAACGTTGTGTGAGAAATATGAAACCACCCATCTCTGAGATTGTCCCGCATGGGCTCCCATATTAACTCTAACCTGTAACGTTATTTTGATATATTCTATTATACTAGTATTTTAACACGGATACTGCCTGTTTATTATGATATTAACAGTTTTAATGGAAAAAAAAGTTTTGAAAAGCATTGAAAAAATTTTGGTTATATGTTTCACGGGGGCGTTACCCGTTTTTATATCTTTCTTTGAAAAAATAGGTCTTAGGGTATTTAAATAGAGAAAGGGATATAACGAAATCTTATTTTTAAAGCTTACATCATATGTTAAAAATTTCTAGTAACATCATAAATATTTCACCTGACAAAAATCTGGTCTTTTTTTAAGCTTCAAATATTTTCTTCACGATGGACTTATTTTTCTCTCCTTCCGATGTCCCTTTTTCTTTTTAATAGCCTAGGAATAAATATTTTGTAAGAAAGATATAAAATCGCGTCACGCTAAGTACTGTGATATTTGTAGTGTATATGCAAAATCTTGGACGAAGTGTAACTCTGTTTACATTACAGATGATTGATAATGAATACAAGATTTGTTTTAGAAATGACAATTATATACATGTAATTTTAAAAAGATGTTGTGCACTTGATATGAATGTGTAGATGTGTATGATTGGCTAAATGAGAGAGAGAGAGAGAGAGAGAGAGAGAGAGAGAGAGAGAGAGAGAGAGAGAGAGAGTGTGTGTGTGTGTGTGTGTGTGTGTGTGCATCTATTGGTGCATAAGTTGTGTGATGTTTAAATGAAGGATACTTGTTCTTATAAATGATTTTAGGAATTGCATGTTTTTTTTTTTGTTTTTTTTTTTACAATTATGCATAATATTTTTACATTACTAATATACATATATGACATAACAATAACATTGCATGCCAATATTTATTTTTGTATGTCTTAGCTTATAGTTCTGTTATGTGTTGATTTTGAATTTCTATTAAAATAATGACAACTTTGTCATGTGCTGATTTTGAATGCATTATTTTAGTAGAAATTCAAAATCAGCACGAGACACTTCTAATGTGATTTTTTTGAAAGTGGAGTTAAGTGAAGTCAATTTTCTTTTTCTTTAATCGAGAATACAGTCAGTTCTTGGACAGTCGGGGATATTTGTTGCTGTGAGACAATCATGGACCTTCTGCAGTTGAGGTAACAAACTTCCTTAAAATAAGATTTACCAGAATAGAAATCGACCAAGGCTGGGATATGAACTGGCGATATTTAACATTCGAGTAATGTTTTTTTGTGTGATTAATGCAGCAGACTGTGACTATTCAAAACGTTATCATTATTATTAATATTATTATTATTATTATTTCATGTATTTTTATAATTATTTTTCCTTGTTAAAAGGCATTATTCTTGTACAATAGCTGTTTACATTCCGCAAAACTTGATAAACAATCTAAGAAAGATTATTATTATTATTATTATTATTATTATTATTATTAAAGAATTTTATTTCATATTACGCATATTTTATGTTCAGATTTTACTTGATTTACTCAAGAAAAGTTAGAAAAAAATTATACCGTTGTATGTATGTATGTATGTATGTATGTATGTATGTATGTTTTATTTTCACTGAAAGTTTTACAACTTATAAGTGCATACACAATATAATACAATATTTGGCAATGTTCATGGAAATGGTATATAAAACTGACATATTTACAACAAAATAATCATTCTATTATATATTAGTTACTATTTACAAAAAAAAAAAATTATATTAAATAAGGAGAGTGGACATGCAAATAAACATATGTTGTTGATCAGTGGATACAGCAGACGCACAGGTCATTGGGCTCCACCTACCTGCAATGCACCCGCTATTTCCACTACTCACCAAGGTTTTGCCTAAGTACATGTACAAATTATTCTTATTAATAAAATTCAAGAAAATTTAAATAAAGTAATATAATACATACATAAAGCAATTACACTGAAATAATAACTAGAGAACAGACATATTATTTCTGATTTTAAGTGCCCTAATCAAATATTTGCCAAAATTTTTACATTTTGTACAGTTAGCAGCTGAATTAATTTGAAAACAATGGGTTTTTGGAAATAATATTTCTTAATAAAACGAGAGCGTAAACTTGAATATACAGGACATTTGAGAATGAAATGGAACTCATCTTCTATTTCATGGTTATTAAAAAATGTGCAGTATCTTTGGTCCCTTGGAATACTATAGTATCTACCTGTATCAATGCATAATTTATGGCTTGATAAAAGAAATTCTGCAATAACTCGTTTGTGTAACTGTGAGATAGGTTATTGAAGTATGATTGGAGACAAAAATGTGAATTTAAAAACTGATATAAGTACCCTTTTGAAGAATTATTGAAGAAGTTTGCACAATCTTGCTCAAAAATTTCTCTTAACTTTGCTTTATACATTATTAAAAAATACTTTGGATCTAAAACATTTTTCTGTAACGATATATATCCCATTCCTATTCTAAACAGTTTATTTTTAACTTGTGTTACCCAATTAGATACATTGGGTTGTTTTCAGCATTTATGCACATTTCATCATATAATGATTTTAATATCAAATTTTTCTGTACAAAGTAAATGGATCCAGTATTTCATAATTCTTAATTTTCTATGTATAATAATGGGATATCTACCCAGCTCATAATAAAGCGTATAGTTGGGTGTATTATTACTTGCACATACCACTCTTTAAAAAGGGAGACAATTCAAGAAAAATTGCTTCATTATTTTTTGTTATCAATTGTTAGTTTTCAACAAAGATTTCATTTACCTCCTGTACCTATATCACCGGATTTTGTTTTTGAAGCCTTCATCCAATTATCACGTGTGGTAATATTTTGATAAACGTTAGTGTTATTAGTTCGGTCCCCAGTTTCACAATCATTCACTCAACTGAGTGTACACACAACTCAAATATTTCCATTTTTCTCTAACCAATGTTTTAAAAATTATAAGTTTCATTAGATAATGTTTCGTTTTGTTCAAAAAACTTTTACTAAACAATTTAAATATAACAGAAGATATTTAATTTTAAATGTGTAATGTCTTAAACATTGACAATGGAATATTCCCTAATTTAAGTTGAGTTTACACACACTTGACTGAATGATTGTGAAACTGATGTCTGAACGCAAAATTGTTCAGATTGAAGTAGAAAAAAGTTGTTTAACGTCCAAGTCAAAAATTCTTTCACTTATATTGAGGCGGTCGATTCTGAAATGGTAGAAGAAACCGGAGCCTTAAGAAGAAACACCCGACCCTCGACAAGCGACTGACAAGTTATTCTCGCACAAGGGTGTGCTCGGGGTACGAAACAAGGTAGAAAGAGGTAATGTGACCTGCGTTTAAGACCATTCGGCCATCAAAGCCCTAATTTTTTTTGTTCAGATATAAAAATCGTAAATTCATTCAAAAAGAAACCAAATATCTTTTTGATACATTTTAATCTAAATACAATGTATAAAAGAACTAAAATTCTGATCAAAGTTAGGATAGCATAACTTTTTTCTTGGCTAAGGATGGATGTTAATGGGCCTTTAATATAAGTAAAAACCTCACTACATTTACACTACTACGGTATTTTAGTTGGTATAGTGCCCACTTAATATATGGAAGTTCGAGGGTTCGAACCCCGACCGGGTGTGACCAAGACTTAAAAATTTGTAGTGACTGTTCTTTCACCAAGTACTTGACATTTAGCAATAAAAGTCATAAGTTCCTTCGGAGGAGACCTTAAAAACAATGTCCAGAGTCACGGCAGGCGTGTCAAGTTAAAGAACTATCCCAGCACATTGCCCTAAGCGCACCGCAAAGGTAAAAATTTCTGCCATTTCACCTAAAGCTCCTGATGTCTCGATATAAGCAAAATATTCTTGACTGGGACGTAAAACCCCGTTAAATCAACCAACTCCCTACATTTACTATGATATTCCTTTGTGCTATTTATTCCAGAAACTGGACATTTATTGGAGATTTATATGTAATTGCTTCTAATATGAGTTTGTCTTTCCTTGTCGCGCGCGCGCGCGCGCGTGTGTGTGTGTTTGTTGTTGTTTTTGTTGTTGTTTTGTATTGCTTATTGCAAACTTTTAAGCTTTCGTATACTGGTATGACCATATGACCAAAGGGAGATAAATCGTGTTGATAATTTTGATTATTACCACGAAAACGATCAAGTTTTAAAGAACAGACAGCTTTAGAAATTATTTTTTCGCTATATGAAACCGGATCTTCCAGGCAGAAATTGAAGCTCCTCGTGAACGTTGTACCCCTACAAACCAATGAAATGACGATGAAATTTGCCATATTTATCATTTAGCTTTTTCATTATCGGAATACATGTATTTATATGATTTGATAAAAAATCGACTTTCAGCCTTTTTAACAGAAAAAGAATGTTTTGGGATTCGGTATTTACAGTATTTCGGAATTCTTGTAATTGATTAACACTTATTGATCTCATTCTGTACCTTAAACTATGAACGTGAATAATAAGAATGTTGAAAATCTTTAATCTTTAAAAGACAGAAAATGTGAATATAATAATTTGACCTTCGGAATGTAATACCAAAGATGTAGAAAAGGAAAAACAGTGACTGAGGGCTAAGTTGTTAAAAGTTTAATGAAAGAAATAACGAAAACTATTGATCAGTTTCTGATATTGTTTCATTTTGAGTTGTTTTCTTCTGTCACTTTAAATTAACAATCAGTTGTCTGTGATCATTTATTTGGAAGCCAAATAAAAAAGTTCTATCTTTCTCTCATTCTCTCTCTCTCTTATCTTTCTTTTGTACAGAGAGAGAGAGAGAGAGAGAGAGAGAGAGAGAGAGAGAGAGAGAGAGAGAGAGAGAGAATCTGCTGAGCAGAAAAAAAAAAAAAAAAAAAAACTTCGATTTCGATGAAAAATGTGTCGTGAATGTATCGTAGCTTTCCAATGTATTCAGTCCAAAAAAGCAGTATCTTGAGCATTTAAGTATGTGCGGTTTTTTTTAATTACCCCCCTCCCCCCTTCATTGGTTAGATGTGTACTGAAGATTTTACTTGGCATCCCTTATTTGTGACGAAAGTTATGTGTACAGTATTTGAGACCTGTTTTGTTTTATTTTTGTCGCTTTTCACAAGTATACACTATACAAATACTAAAACGTTACGCCTTCCTTATAAAAGGATTCCTATCAAAATTAAGGTCACGAACACGCAAAAAATTAAAGCAATTAATCAAAAAGAAAACAGGAGAAAATTAAGGTACAAGAGATGAATACAAATTGAAACTTTATAACCTAAAATTGTTTAGATGGAATATATAAAACCATATGTTGATATTTAGTTAAATATACAGGTTACGCACACGATTTTAAAAGTTAAATAAGACTGACCTGAGGACCAAGGACCACGTTTTAATGTTACCAAGGAGTGGGATTGAGTATTGGTGTTTCACGCCACAGTCAAAATTCTGTCATTTATACCAAGGTGGCCACTTTTGGGATGGTTTGAGGAGAAATGAACGACCTTCAGCAAGTAAACTGACAAACTTTCTCATATTATGAGCTGCTCGAGCGGAATTTGAACCCTAGCGTCTAGAGGCAATATGTTTCGTAAGCCCGCGCTTTCGAGCACGCGGCCATAGAGTTCCTGATACCAAGGAAACAGTATAGATGTATAACCAGAGAATGAGTAAAGAGGTGATACCAAGGACAAAGAGAGGTGTTACCAAGGGCATAATGTAGAGGCGCTATTAAGGACAGAGTGTAAAAATGAAACAGGATGTAGAAGAATGACAGACAAATTGCAAGTATGGAGCTGTTACCAAGGACTCGGTATAGAGACATAACAGAGGACCAAATATAGGGTTACAGCAAAGGACAAGAACCAAGCTGTAACCAATGACCCAGTAAAGAGGTTAAACCAAGACAGCAAAAGAGCTATAACCAAGAAACAAGTACAGGTAAAACTTTGGTCACAGTACAAATAAGTAACAGAGGACCCAGGTTATATAGCTGTAACATATGATACAGAAAGGAGGCATCACAAAGAACCTAATATAAAAAGTAAAACGAGGATTCAGAAGGTGAAACAAAACACTCAGTATAGTGGTATAACCTAGGACGTAGTGTAGAAATGTTACCAAAAACCAAGTGCAGAGGTTTTATAAAGGACAGTATAATCAAGGACCAGATATGTTGGTGTAACCATAGTCCCAGTTCAAAAAAATTACAAAGAATAAAGTGTCAAGCTTAACCAATAACACAGTAGAGGAGCTTAACAAAAAGCCTAATAGTGAAATGTAATTTATATAAGGATTCAGAATCAAAGTGTTACCAAAGACGCAGTATAGTGCTGTACCCAAGGATCCAGTACAGAGGTGTTATCAAGAATCAAGTATACTTATGAGCTATAACCAAGGACTAGGTTTGCTTGTGTAACCATAGTCCCAGAACAAAAGTAACAAAGATTTAGAATCAATATGTAACCAAAGAGTCAGTATAGTGGTATTAACAAAGATTTAGAATCAATATGTAACCAAAGAGTCAGTATAGTGGTATTAACAAGGATTTAGAATCAATATGTAACCAAAGAGTCAGTATAGTGGTATTTACAAGGATTTAGAATCAATATGTAACCAAAGAGTCAGTATAGTGGTATTAACAAGGATTTAGAATCAATATGTAACCAAAGAGTCAGTATAGTGGTATTAACAAGGATTTAGAATCAATATGTAACCAAAGAGTCAGTATAGTGGTATTAACAAGGATTTACAATCAATATGTAACCAGAGTCAGTATAGTGGTATAAACAAGGATTTAGAATCAATATGTAACCAAAGAGTCAGTATAGTGGTATAAACAAGGATTTAGAATCAATATGTAACCAGAGTCAGTATAGTGGTATAAACAAGGATTTAGAATCAATATGTAACCAGAGTCAGTATAGTGGTATTAACAAGGATTTACAATCAATATATAACCAAAGAGTCAGTATAGTGGTATAAACAAGGATTTAATATAGAAGTGTTATCAAGAACCTAGTATAATTAAGGACAGCGAATGAGCTATAACCAAGGACTCAGTATGTAGGTGTAGCGATGGTCCCAGTACAAAAAAGTAACTAAAAACCCTGAAAATATAAATGAAGCTGTAGCCAATGGCGCAGGAGAGAGGCGTGACAAAAGAGCCCAATATAGATTTATAACTAAAGATACAGAATCAAGATGTAACCAAAGATTTAGTACAAGGGAATAACCAAGGACCCAATACAGAAATGGTTAAAGTATAGAGGTGAAACCTGTAACCAAAGACTTAGTAAAGGGGAATAACCAAGGACACAATACAGAACGCTTCAATTATTCAAATATAGAGATGAAACCAAGGACCCGGTATAAAGTTATTACCAGTAATCAGTATTGTGTCTTTACCAAGGGCAATATTAAACGAAAGGGTTAACAATTCTTTTCCCCCAAAATTTAAAAACTGCTTTAATATTTGAAAAAATATCTTTTAAATTCTTTTGTCAACGCACTTTTGAACCTATACTTTTGAAAAAATCCAGCCGAATTTCATTTAATTGTTTATTTTTATATACAACATGTGTGCTCGTTTACACTGCCGAACATACCAAAGAGAACAAGAAAAATGTCACTACCTATTGTGACACCTCATGGTCATCTGAGTAAAGGGCGGGCTGCTTTAGTTACTACCAATGACCGGACAATGACCGAACATAGGGTTGACCAGATGAGATGAAGATTATTGTTAAATCTTTTTGATTGTTATGCCTCAAGCAGACTTTGAATCAGAAATATTTTAACGTTTAGAGATACCAATTAAAGAAAGTATAATAATGAGTGCGGCATGGCGGTGTGCATTCTCCAGAACACAAACTTTATTGTCTATGAACAGAATCATCCATTATTACAAACTGCTGAGAAATACACTGCAGTGTCATAAATAGTTTTACTTTCGAAGATATTATTATTATTATTCAGAACATGCGTTCCGCGTACAGCTATGCAAAGATAATTGCGCCCCAAACCCTTTCGAGACATCTGATTGGTAAAAAATCATTATTCTACCAAATCAAATACGGTTAATATTATTATTATTATTGATTTTTTGACTGTTTTTCTACTATCCAAGCGAGTATTTTATCCATACACTGTAATCATTTTTATCTGGGGTCTGATTATTTCTGCTAATTAAATTACATCAAATGTTTAAATACTCCCAATGGTCATAATTAAGATATACCTTTCTTAATAGATTGGATTTAATTAACGATGTACAACGCCCCAGTCCAGATTCTTTCACTGATAATAGACTCGGTTGGTTCTAGGATGGTAGAGTAAACCGCATTGCAAACGACCTGAAAAACTTTTTACACACTGGCTTGCCTAATTGTTCTAATATATAATACGCATTGCAAAATTCTGTAAATTTTTTATCTTAACAGTTTCAGAATCGATATTTTTATAAGAAAAGATATAAGAAATTGGAACTATATGTAATTCCATTTTGTTAAAATTTTCTTACAGTTGGAGATATTCATTTGGTCGAATGCCTGGTTAAGTTTGGTGTTAGAGAAATATCATTATTGACTGTTGGGACCATTGTAAATGAGAAAAAATGTCTTTCAAATTTGTCAAGTGTTGGTTTTTTTAATTCTCTAATAATAATGAGAAAATTTAAAAACTAATTTAAATAAAAATACAACAGCATATTTGAGTAATCATAGGCAGATATTTAAATAAATATTTTTATGTGCTTCAACATATTTTGACCTGGAGGATTGAATCTTGTTAATTATTTAAAAAAAAATTGCATCATGAAATTGATAACATGAGGCAACTTTTGGATGAAAATATCTGGGAAAAATTATAAAGTTTGACCTAATTGGAACTATTTGGGGGAGGGGGTGCAAACTAAATCAGACACTACGTTTGATTACGTGAATAATTGTTTTTAAAACAGACAGACGTTACATATCGATCCCTTATGACAAGGTAGGCATGGCCACGTGTCAATTGGGGCGTGACAAGGAAAAACACACACAATTCGATTATATAAGCATATTGCATATGTTTTTTTTTTTTGCAAACACCGGGTCACTTTGTTAACTTCTATTGAACAAGACAAACTCTTTCATATTCTCACTTGCTGTCTGACCCAGGACCACCCAGTTTGACCCAAGTGATGCTTATCAGGGCTGTACGCCGCAGTTCTTCTGTCGAGTAATGTACCTCAAAATCATTGACATAGCTGACGTAAACATATCATGCTCTGTGAATCGTGACGACTTTAAAAATTCTTTCAATAATTTAATAGTACCTTAACACATTTATATACTAGCTCAAATAACATAGAATTGTATATCCATGATAAACATTGTGTAAAAATCACTTGTTTTGTACGGAAGACAACACTGAAATTGAGTTTACTCAAGAGAAGTGTTAGCACTGACTGAATACTTAAGCAAAGGTAAGATATATTTATTTCATCGATTGCGTCCGACTCGAAAAAGATATTGAAATACACAAATACATATAACAGTGCGTTAACCCTGTTAATGTACACACACACACACACACACACACACACACACACTCTCTCTCTCTCCCTCCCCCCCTCTCTCTCTCTCTCTCTCTCTCTCTCTCTCTCTCTCTCTCTCTCTCTCTCTCTCTCTCTCTCTCTCTCTCTCTCTCTCTCTCTCTCTCCGATCAATTAATCTAAGCTAAAGATCGTTAATTTGAATGGACTCTTGAATTCTTATATCTTTTACCGCAAGTTTAAATGTGAGATAAATACCACTTTGTTACGAGTTATTTCCCTTTAGCTTAAACATCTTTATTGTTTTCAGTTTCATAAGTCCTGGAATTTCGTGAAGTAAGTTTGGTACTTACAGTGAAATGATAGTAAGCCATAACTGTTCACAGCATAGTAAACATCTTAGTAAATTTAAACCCGAAACTTCTTTTCTAATCGGTGACGTCTTTCTTTAAAAAAGTGCTTTATTAATTACATCGTGCTAATTTTGAATATTTCAAAATTCTTATTGAAAAATGTGACTTGATTTTATTTTATCATAAGAGATGACCCACTGATTCGTAACCTCAACACAAAAAAATAATGCTTTTTTATTTTAAAACATTTATAATTTTTGATTGTTTACATTTTATTTATAATTTTTAGAGCAACAAGGGTTGTTTTTTCATTAAGAGAGATTAATTAATATGGTCGTGTACGTTCTTGTTTTAAATCCCTTGCCTTGTAAACCTGGGTTCATGTGTCCGAATCTAAGCAAAGCTATAAATTATTCATCACAAATATCTGTTATAAATTCATATATAAATCATAAAACGTGACACACATTTGGATTCAGGTTCAGTTCAAAATTAATTAAAATACAAAAGGAAATTAGCGTGCTATATCAGAAATATCAGGGTGACGGTAATTCGGGGATCATGATATATATATATATATATATATATATATATATATATATAAAACTTCAAAAACACATATACATACATATCATGTCAAAATGGTATTGCGTTACAATAGGTTCACACACCGGTAAAGAGATTCGTATTACGTCCCGTCGATGGAGAACCTATTTTCATTGTCAATCATGGATTTGTATAATATTTTTAAAAGTAAGCTGGGACGAAACAGCATGTGTTGTTTGAACCCCATGGACTTATGTATTCCTGTACTTTGGATTAGATTTTAAAACACTGCGTTGAACAATTTTACGTAAAAACCCATTCAATCAATCAAAAAAAAAAAAAAAAAAAAAAAAAAAAAAAAAAAAAAAAAAAAAAAAAAAAAAAAAAAAAAAAAAACATAATACAAAAAAGTGAAACTATTTTAGAAAAAAACCTTTCGAAATTTCGATATCATCAAAAAATTCTCAGAATTTTAATCAAGCTTTTGACATACTGACACATATAATATTGATCAGCATTACCTAATGACACAGTGACCTTATTAACAAAGATTCTGACACACTGACACATATAGTATTGATCAACATTACCTAGTGACACAGTGACCTTATTAACTAAGATTCTGACACACTGACACATAAGATATTGATCAACATTACCTAGTGACACAGTTTCCTTTAAACATGTCTACATTTTACACTCACATTCTTTTGTTTTTTCCCTAACCCAGCAAAAACCTAATCCTATATATAATGTTGCATGCAAATATTCTCAAGTTTCTGGTTTTAACTGGTGGGGTTTTTCTTAGGCTGAGTGAAGACAAAGATGTATTATTCTGACAAGCAAAACGCATTTATTATTCAGTTATCTGATAAATTCTATTTATGTTTTATATTTCTTTAAGATACTTTTTTCAGTTCTACATCCTGAAATATTGTACACCAGTCAATTCATGCCGCCTTGGTGGCTCAGTAGTCGAGCGGCCGTCTCGAGAGCGGAAGGTCGGTAAGTTCGAATACCGGCCGGATCATATTTAGGAATTAAAAATTTGAGATGCTGTTGTCTCTCTTGGCACTCGACATAAGTAGGACAGAGACTGGTTCAATCGGTGGCAGGGGAAGTCGTATGTTTGCGACATATTGACTTTGTGAGCTAGCACCTTAAAAGTTACCTTGTGTGCACGCTAGTTCAAGGCAGACCATAATTAATGCAAGCACAACTTACGCATTCACGATCTTGTTTTTTAGTTTAATTTACAGATATTAATAAACTTGCTCTTGTCGAGATTAGCTGAAAAAAATAATGATGCGACGTCATACAACATTACAACTAAGCTACAAATCGTGACACAGTTTAATATAGTGACCGGTCGCAAATAATGCCTTCAGATCCCTAGCAAACCTATGGACCAAGGATGGCGGTTATAAGTCCAAATGTTGTTTCATAATTTTTCTGCGACACCATGCTATAGTGCAAAGGATTCAGACACAACTCTTATAATTCTTTATCACTTCTTGAAAGAAAAAAAGTTTTTAAAAAATAAATCAAAAAAGCACTTAAATACGATATACTCCCCTCTGACACACGATAGACCAGTCTGTTGGTCTAGACGGGCTTATGCTATAAGCCGACAACCCCCCCCCCCACCTACCCACCCCAATTCACACACACACACACACACACACACACACACACACACACACACACACTTTTTCTATACAGTACATTAATATTTTCGTACCTAATATTTTTGCTAATTACTTTTACGCTTTTACGCGCCTATGTGGTTTAAGGAATTGTATAAGAAGGCAGACATGCATATGTTTTTTTAATGCCCTATATCTTGTCCCCGTCGCAATGCCCCATAATAAATAGTTACCTTGGGCTATGTCTGGAGTTGTAAATACGTTCACAATGACCATTCATGTAAGGAGTTATTGTCTCGCATTATCCTGTCCATTGACGATAATACTGACCACACTCGAGTGGTCACCAAGACTTTCACTTACATAAAATTTATATAGCGGTATATATCATATATAGGTAAATAAATCCGACATTTTTAACACTGTCTGTCTCGAGATTATTCATTGTTAATAATAGGCGAAAACTTGGTTTATTTTGAAATTTCACGCCATCTGAGGTATGTCAATATATATCATGTTAATTCAATTTTTTCATTTTTTTTAAAAAAAAAATAGTAAAATAAGGAAATTACACAAATGTCTGATCGAGTTGATACCTTGTACATAGTCGCTAAAACACCGTAACATTTAAAGGCCGGAATGCAGTAACAGACCAGGCCATTTTTCAAATATTAATGAGAGAAAATGGAAATATTTGAGTTGAGTGTACACAAAGTTGAGTGAATGATTGTGAAACTGGGCCCAGGCACCTCAAAATAATTCTGAAGCCATTGCACTTCGTAGGAAGTTGTTCAACTCTAATTTTAATACATTATTGTTTCAGAAATTCAAAGCAGCATTTTCTAGATTATTCAACTAATTGTATTAAATTTTAATTTTCTCACGTTGCCTAGGCGTTTCCTGAAAACATTATTAACTATTAGACTATAATAATAAATTCTAACACTAGTTAGATTTTTTCAAATACATGTAGATCTGTCAACGTTTTTATCTATATTTAACAAACACATTTCCCAAGTAGCTATAGATGTACTCAAAATGATTTAAAATTTTCGAAAATGTAATAATAATAATAATAATAACAACAACAACAACAACAACAACAACAACAACAATAATAATAATAATAATAATAATAATAATAATAACATAAAAAATATTTGGTATTTTTGACTGTAAGTAATAATTTATTATAATCAAAATAAAATTGATATGAGGCACGGAAAGGGAAATTTAGAGATGAATTTTTTTCTCATATTGTTTAGAAATCTACAAAATTCAATTCACAACAATATGCCTGTTTGTTTAAACCAGGGATGTATATAGGTTAGTATTACAGGTCCCTGTTTATACTTCGTTACAATTCTAGTATATGTGAGTCCCGCTGTGTAAGTTGGGAGAACGGCGGTCAATATAGTGATAAAATGATTGAATGATTGAATAAGTGAATGGAGTTTTACGTCTAGTCAAAAATATGTCACTTATATCGAGACGTCACCAGCTATATATAAGTGAAGAGGCAGAAATGTTTACCCGTTTGTACTGCGCTCAGGGCACAATGTGCAGGGAGGGTTCTTTAGCGTGCCATGCCTGACGTGACACGGGCCATCAGTTTTTACAGTCTCATCCGAAGGACCTCGTGATTTCCATTCTAAAATGTCAATTGTTTGCGAAAGAACAGTAACTACCTTTTTTTTAAGTCTTGGTCAGTCCCGACCTAGGGTTTGAACCCCGACCTTCCACATACGAAGCGATCACTGTACCAACTGAGCAACCGTAGTGGTTATGTATAGATTTTGAGAGGGGCCCAGGCATAAGTCTTGTTTTATCTTATAAAGTTTGAAGGTCATCTGTTACTTATGCTACAATCGTTTTTAATTATTGTGTGAAAAAAAATCAACAAATCTATTAAAATCGTTTAAAATCGTTTAAAATCCAGGGAACATATATTTATCTGGACGGCACACAATACAAAACACGGCCCATAAATCCCTTTGGATTTAAAGTTTTGATGTCCAGTTAGAGATTGTTGACAAGGGTAATCAATTGATTTCTACCTGAATTGTCTACTGTTTATTGATATCTTTGGGTAATTTACAAATTTAAAGAGTGGGCAGTAAATCTTTGTCTAATATAAATATTAATTTTAATATTAGGACTACTCGGCAGTTTCCGTAAAAAGAACTCGTATATTTTCGTATCGAGCGACGTGCATAGCAACATCTGTGTTACATAACAACGACGTTGGCCGGCAGTTCTAGGACATCATAATATATATGGTTTATCCTCGTATGTCACGGCGTTAGCTTATGTTACCAAATCACCGGCTTACGCCATTTGAAAAAAAAATCTGTCAAAATCATGCTACAGTTTGAATCCGATACTATGGTGAGAAGTTGTCTTTTTTCCGACGTTCGGTGTTTTTTTTTTCTTAATACACGAACCACTACGGTAACTCATTTGGTAGGGTGCTTCTTCGTATGTGGGAGGTGGGTGGTTCAAACCCTGGCCGGGTCTGACGAAGACTTGAAAATAGAAAGTGACTGTTATTTTGCCAATCACTCGACATTTAGAAATGAAAGTCACGGGGTCTATCGGATGTGATATTTAAAAAACCAATGCCCGTGTCGTTGCAGGCGTAGTACTCTAAGAAACCCTCCTTGCACCTTGCTCTAACCGCCCTGCAAATGTCAGAATTTTCCCCACTTTATTTAAGCTGGTGACGTTTCGAAAAAGATGAAAAATTCTTGAACTGTGACGTAAAACTTCGATCAATCAACCGATCAATCAATCAATCAATTCTTAATACATGAGAACAGAAGAAACGCCTCGGTATAAGTCTCGGACGAAATATATCAATATATAAAATTATGGATATTTTTAAAGACCCAGCTTAAGAATAAAAAATTATAATGTGATATTTAAAAATCGTTTATTTCGTAAAAGTTAAATGGCAACTCCATCTTTAAACTTTTGATGCCATCTATATTGTCAGATTTTTCTCTAAGTGTATTATTGTTTAAATATCCAATGTGATTTGTATGTTTTCCAGCCATCTGTAGAGTATAATTCGATCCAGTAGTGATTCTCAGCCAATCAGCACGATCATCGTCAATTTCCTATTAATTAGCGCCACTTGTGGAATTTCGTAGTCAAATTTCTCTATATATTTTTCCGGACAGGTGAAGTCAGACAATTGAAATGGACAAATGCACTGCGATGCATACAGAGATTAGCTTTTATTGTCAAGAATAATTTTTGTCAATTTCAGTTCCTTCCCTCTGAATTGAAACCTGACATGACCCGTGCAGGCGGTCACGACCTTAAATGATCGGGTCAACCACAGACGGAAATGCACTAAACAAAGGCTGAAATACAGTGAAACAGATTTTAAAAAATCTTCAATATATCGGACATGAGTTTACTTTATACGCTATGAGTGGCAAGAAAAAGGTAAGTTCATTGAATATAATTTGGTTTTTGAAAATTTGAAAATATTTTAAATTTGAAAAATACTTCTAAATCATGCTACATGTATGTTACTTTTTCGTCAAAACTTTATATATTTTGATTTTTAAATTTATTGTAAAAAGGGAAAAAGTTTTTAAAAAATATTACGTAAAACTTTATATAACGACAATGTGAATCACGAGATGTAAGGGAAAATAGCTGGAGAAATAGAGGAAAACTTCAAAACTAAAGGTAAACTTTAGGAAAAAGACGAATTCTGAGGAATTAGAGATAAGACCTAGAGGGGAAGTCGTTAACCAGGTGAAAACTTAATAAATTAAGAACTAAACGGATATATAAGAGCTAGAGGGAAACTTGAAAATTGGTCGAAAACTCGAAAATTTGAGATGAGCACTAAATGGAAATATGAGTTAGAGGCTTATTCATCATCTAGTGAAAAACATAAATACAGAAAAACCGAAAAGAGGGAACATTTTTAAATGCATGTGATTATAAAATACGGTATGGTATTTGACTTAGCACTTTCTGCTTCTTAACCTCCTTGATGTATAAGCGTTTGACGTGTGTTACTATTTATATTCACGAAATGGAAATATTAAACTGTAGCATTTGATCTTTTTTCTCTCCAATTTTTTAAGTTTCGTTTTACATTTAAAAATAAGCACATCCAGGACACGTTACTAAAAGGGCAACCAAGTGTCAATCTATAATCATTCGAATCATCTATTCCCTTTCCCCATCACAGTGCTTCTCACCGTCTAGGTCCGAGTTCCGCTCGTGCAGATCCTAGTGTGTAAAAGTTTGACAGTTTGCTTGCCAAAAGTCGTTAATTTTTTCCTGGGTACCCCGGTTTCCTCCACCATCCCAAAATCGCCTCGATATGTAAAAAAATCTTTACTCGGTTGTTAAACTCCATTACTTCAACCCTCTCCTTGACTTAGGCCACTTGAAAACATGTATTTGGAAATATTACATCATAGCCTCATATATGATATAAGTTATGGATAGTGTTTATGTGAAAAAAATAATAGATGTACCTGTGATGTTTATTTTTTCCATCAGGAAATTATTTATTTCCGTTTTAACTGGAAAAAGGTATTTTAAAAATTACTAAATTATGAATAGAGTATATAATTTGAGACGAGCTTATTATTTTTTTTACGTTTTTAAAGGTCTTATTAATGTCAATGATTCTCTATCAATTTTTGTTAACATACACACACACACGCGCGCGCTTTTATTTGCAACACGACTCCATAAAAACATACATCATTTGGAAAAGCATCAATCTTAATATTGAAATAATAAATAAATAAATAAACAAACAAATAAATAAATAAATAAAAACATAGATAGATAAATAAATAAATTAAGTAATTAATGCAATGTCATAGAAATGTGTATAAGACAAAAATACACCAAGTAGTCTTCTGAATAACGTGATAATGAAAGTAATTAAAGAAATAAGGAAATAAATTACTACTTATATTTCCTAATATATTCTATTAAATCCTAGTAATGTATTATCCTAAAATACTGTTGTATTAAGTACAAATGATATTGATTCTTTGTGATTGATGCGTAATGTACTATTGAAATACGATCGCTCAGAAATCGTATTTGTCAAAATTATACGGGCACCTGTTATCACACAGAACTTCGAGTTAAGTGCTATGCTTTCTGTATGTTGATTTCATTTCGAGTAATATCTTTGCAGACATATGTCATAGGTTTATTTCAATGATATCATGTCTAATAATTTACAGTATAATATAAAATTGGATGAACCAATTCAAAATGGTAATGGAATTAAAAATGGTGGATCACCAACGAAAAATAGTAAAGAAAATATAGCCCTAGAAAAGGTAAAGTGAACACACACACACACACACACACACACACACACCACTCTCACTCTCTCTCTCTCTCTCTCTCTCTCTCTCTCTCTCTCATACACACACTTTTTTCATTCAATAAAGCTTGGTGCAGTCACAGATGATAAAAAAGACAAGGGAGAAATATTGTCAAAATTACAATTTGGAAAAGGTTGATATCGCAGTATCACACAATGTTCTACTAAATCTTAGGATCACAAAATCTCTCATCGCGTAGTTTCTACTCGAACTTTGTTAAATTTTTGTGTACTAAAGTTTGTCAGTTACCTTGTCAATGGTCGGTGGTTTTCACAGAACACTGGATTTGTCCACCATTCCGAACCCGACCGTCTCGATATAAGTGAAATAATCTTGTCTTGGCGTAAAGTCACATATTAAGTCTGGAAGAAATTATCATGTTGAAAAAAGTTACTTTTAGTACATTGTATTCATTCATTTGATCATTTAATGCTTTATGGCACGTAGAAGTTAACTGTAACACATATCTCTGAATGTCATAAAACCTTTTAGATACATGTACATGAGTAATATGTCTTGGCGTTACAAAGATCTTAGAGAAGGAGAGTGAAATTCTTATTTGAAAAAAAGTTTTCGCTTTAATAATAATAATAATAAAAAAAAAATAATAAAAATAATAATAATAATAACTATTATCATTTATTATGATAACTATAATTAATTAATAAATAATGGATGTTATAATAAATAAATTCATTCATTCATTCATTCATTCATTCATTCATTTATTTATATTTCATGACACCTAGTCCTTGTCTGTAAATAGATATTTTAAATACACACGTGCATGTTATAGTAAGAATAATAAACAACTAGACACTCCCTACATTGTAATTGAATATAAATCTGTCTAAACGATTACGAATTCCTAACGTATTGAATAAATTTGGTAATTGATAAAATCTTCTTAATGTTTTAACGATATTTTACAGTTTAAAGACAGAGTTAAAGATATTATCAAACCAGATCATGATGACTACTACCTGATGAAATGGCTGAAAGGTAAAAATAAAGTATTTACGTCATCGGAGGGGTGTAACGGTACATATTGTCGCTGACGACAATATATACCTCCAAAATGTAAAGCCAGTGAAGGCACATGTTGTCGCTTCGGCACATATTGTCGTCGGGGCGACAATATGTAACGTCAAAAAGGGTCAGATTTGTAACTGATACTATTGTCCAATGCCGTAAGAAAAATATTTTTGTTGAATAACATATGACAATAGAGCTTGAAGATTAAAATAAAGTTTTACCAGCATTAACCTTTGTATATCTCAATTTGGGTTAAAACTGTTTTGCTGTTAAAAAGTAAAAATTGGAGTAATGATTGATAACTTCCCTGCTAAAATTCTTTCACTTTAAATCGAGAGGATAAGTTCAAGGATGGTAAAGAAACTGAATGGGCCGAAAAAAACCCATCGAAATACGGCAAGCATTTTATACTAGAATTGAAACAAAATATTGAAGGGGGTGCTTGGGCGTCATCCATTACAGGGCGCATAAGACTTCTAGGCGGCACTTCAGGCCCTTGTCAATACGAGCTAAAACTCCGGTACATGTTGCGTCTGGAAGGATTTTTCTTATGATACATGGGGATAGGGAAACGGAAGAATATAAAAAATGAATATTTTAGGGTACGACAATGACGATGTATAAAGGTGATTTAATATGTGTTGATTTTTATGAAAATAAATAATAAGCACGTGGTAGCTGCAATTTTTCTAATTTTTTCCCCAATTATATTTTTACTTGACATCTATATGTAACAAGTGTAAAACACTGCATATACAAAAGTATGTCACCCCTTACGTTCCTGAGATTTGCTTTAAATTATTCGTAAGGCTTTATGATGTGATGCGGTTCAAGTATTTATAACCAGACTGTAGTAGTGCGCATAAATGACCAGCTTGTAGAAGGCTTCTAAAACAGTTGCATCTAGTGTTTACAAACGTGTACCAAGCAATCAAAGAAAATATACGACAAGGCTAAAACTTTTTTCGGTTGAGAACTTCAGAACTCGTTCTCGAGGCTATTAGACTAACGATTCAAGCAATCGGTCAACTCGGCTCCCCCCCCCTTTTTTTTTTAAAGAATTTATCAATATTAAATACGGGTTCAAATGTCAAAATAAAAATGAGTGTCTGACATTTGCATGAAAATGACTCTCTCTCTCTCTCTCTCTCTCTCTCTCTCTCATCTCTCTCTCTCTCTGATAAAAATATATATCATTTACATGTATTTATTTATTTCTTCTTTATTTATTTTCAGCTCGGTTGTACGATGTGGACAAAGCAGAGTCGATGTTCCGAGCGGTAAGTTCAGAGAATGCATGATTATGACCGAAATATCTGCCATTACCTTTTAAGTTAAAACAAATGCATATTGTTTTTAATTAAATGATTGTAAAATGATATAAAGATTCAAATTACGAAGAAAGTCGGTCTACGTGACCACCTGTGATACTTATAGTTTTAATTATCATTATCGTGACACAATCGTATTGAAACATAAGGTATATGCCGCAATTTGATTTTTATTATTTAATTACACTTAATCCGGGAAATCAATAATGGCGAAGAAAATACAAGAATCCATATATTGTCAGATTAGGATGATGGATCGCTCGTGTGAGCAGGATTTAACAGAGGGTGTGGCTGGTATAAAAACGTGATAAAATTCGATCTAGTAATTAAAAAGTCATGCGAAAAAAAGTTCAGTGTTCGCGATTTAATGCACCGGCCTTAAGCTTTAAAATTATTTTCAGTTTGCTTGTCGAAGGTCGATGTTTTTTCCAGGTACTCCAGTTTTCTCAGCATTCCAAACTGACAGGCATAGCTATAAGTTTTAAGACTCTTGATTGGGGTGTAAAACACCATTTTTCCACTAATTTCGTGCTTTTCGTTCTGTTTTCAACTTTTCGGAAAATGTAAAGAATCACGTGACTGTGGAACGACACAATTTAAGTACGTGCACGTGGTATTCTCGAGGATCGATGATTTACGTTATCTTTAAAATTTGTGAACACATTACTTTTACAATAAAATGGCCAAAAATAATGATTGTCAAACGTATAGGGAACAAAAATTCTACTTATTGGCGGTACAACTCTAGCACCACTGTAAAAGAGAGAGAGAGAGAGAGAGAGAGAGAGAGAGAGAGAGAGAGAGAGAGAGAGAGAGAGAGAGCAAAAACGATATATAGTTGAATACATTTGAAATATGGCCAAAAGGTCTCCCGATTTATTAAACATTCATTTTTCGCCGTCAATTTGCCTCCTGGGCTCCACCGGGATTTTACCCTGAACCCGTTGACAGTCTTTGGCTGACACGGCTACTATCCGCTGAGGGCTTGAGCCTTCGGCGATTGGAATATTTCATGATAAAATTTTCCCTCCCTCTTTATCAAATTCTAGATCCGCACATGCTGACGTTGTATTAAAGAGAAACAAAAGGTTAGAAAAATGAGCAAAGCAGAGTGCGATACCAAAATATCGATCTAAATCCTCTTTAATTAGGTTGGTCGTGCTATTTTGCGCAACATTAGACGCTTCTATCAGTGTATTTTAAACACACACACACACACACACACACACACACACACACACACACGGTTGAAATCTTTGTTGTAAGAAGCCATTTTTGTGTACTTTTAGGCCCTTTGAAATTAACTGGCGTTTTCTAACGTTGATTGTTTTTCAAGTGATCAAAGCTCATGCTTAAGGGTAGATTCTAGTGTGAGAAACTTTGTCAATTTGCTTGCCAAAGATCAGCAGTTTTCTCTTTGCACTCTACGCACTTTGGTTTCTTCTATCATTTAACAACGGACCTTCTTGATATAAGAGGGGGGGTCTCGACTGGGGTGTAAAACACCATTACTCAGCTCAACCGAAGCACTTATATTCTTTGTTTTTTTTTTTTGTTTCAGAGCATGGCTTTCCGAGAAAAAATGAAAGTAGACACATTGCTTACAGATTATAAACCACCGGAAGTGAGTAGTTTGAAATATCATACTGACTTTCGCTTGGTCAAGCAGGTGCCCCCACTGGTTTTGGAGAAGATGAAAAGACAAGTTAGGTTGTTTCATAGACGTCTGTAAATTTTGCTGTTGTTGAGTTTGCATGACAAATAAAAAAATTAGACAACGAAGTTCTTTTTATATGCACCTATAATTCTTCTAATTCTGTCTGAACATTGTTAAAAAACTTAAGTGATCAAACACATCGTTTCACAGAACATTTTTAGATATTTCTAATCAACTTTAAAAGATTGCCACTATGGGATTTAACTTAATTAAAAATCTGACGATCAAAGGTTCCTTTTACATATGGAAATGACGTCACTTCCAGTATTAATACTATTTTGTTAAACATGAAAAATTCCCTTAGCTGTAGCAATGTTTTTTCCTCCAGAGATATACCTTCTTAACCGAGAACGCATTTCATGATTTTTAGGTCATGAAAAGGCTCAGTAAAGAAAAAAATAACTATCATTATTAATTATTTAAAATCAAAATAAAACAAAAAATTAGTACTGTTTCAAACACAATGACAGTGATAGGGCTACGTGCACTATAAGATATATACTTGTAGTGCAGGTCAATCATGGCATGGTCCAGCGTCAAAGTATTTTAGTAAGTATATTTAAGTACTTTTAAATTTAAAAGTACATATTATAATAGTATGTAAAACTTCGACACGTTTGTTTAATAGGTTATACAGAAATACCTAACAGGTGGTTTCTGTGGTCACGATAAGGATGGGTCCCCTGTTCGAGTTGAGCTCTACTGGACGGTTGGATATTAAAGGTATCATGTGTTCAGTCAGGAAATCCGATCTTGAGAAAACAAAACTACAACAATGTGAATGGACTGTAAAAGACTGGGAGGAACAGAGCAAAAAGGTTAGTCACCATGCGTCCAAAATGAATAAGGATCAGTTATACTAATAACTCGGTTTTACACCAGTGAAATTAGTATTAATTTTGAACTATAATCAAGATATGTGCAAGTCATTTTTATTTCGTTAAACTAATAGCAGTCTTAATTCACTGAAAGTAATTTTTTGGCAGTTAGTTTTTTTTATTCATTTACTTATTATTTATTTTTATTTTTATTTTTTTGTATGATAGCATGAAAAATTGTATTTTTTTATGAAACATAGAGTTCTTTCAAAAATTCTAGCATATCTCTTTAAAAATAAGATTTTACCTTACAATATGGCTTCTTTGAAATCCTACTTTGTACGATATTTGGAAACTTTCCGCCGTGTGCGGTTATAAAAAACTATGATGCTTTCAGTTACGCTAAATGTTTAGTTATGTGGTGACAGCATTTGACATTGTTTCTAAACAATCTTGCTAGTTTTGTTACGAGAAAGTCCGAAATTCATGCTGCTGGCATGTCAATGCTTACATGTTGATTTTTACTGTCATGCAAACGAATGGTCTTAGTGCTTGAATACACCATTCTTGATAAGCAAAAACCAAGTTTTGAAATAATAAAATAACCGCGTTTTTAACAGAAATAAAAAATAAAATAAATTAAATAAATAGAATAAATAATGAAAATTATCAAACATTATTTATTTCAATATACAATTTGACGAAACCAGTAAACACCATCTCAAAAATAAAAAAGAAACATAAAATAATGATGAAGGAGTAATGGAATACATGCTTTACATTTCACGTAGGTACTTATTGGTTCACAAGTACTTAATCAAATGCATTTATGGATGATTAGCTGCAAAATAAATGGGATAGGTGTGGAATCTGCTATAGAACTTTAAATTAAATTTAATTTTTAATTAGTAATTTAGGGAAAAAAATATTAGAAATCCCAGTATATAACAATCTCTTTATCATGTCTCGTTTGGGAAAGACTTCCATTTGTACCCCTCATTAAATTTTTTTTAATTTAAACTGAAATGGCAGTTAAAATGATAAAATATTGCCATTTTGAACATTTCTGTGAAAAATAAATTTTCAAAAAATTAAATGGAGGTGGGGTTTTACAAAAGTAAGTATTATCCTTATTGTTGGACTGTTTTTGTAAATAACATCTATTTTATCACATTCTTTGATTATTTGTCTTGATACAATGAAAATAAATCCCTCAGTTTTACATTTTCAAATGTTTGGATTATCTTTTTTTTATCAACTTTTCGGCCCCTATTGACAATGATGAGGAATGAATTTCCGAAATATGCACATGTTGCACAGCAAAATTAAACTGGGTATTTATATTTAGCATTTAGGAATACATGTATTTGTAATTGTATAGTTTATAATTGACGTTCACACTAACATGACGCGCACTTGTTGATCTTTCTTTCGAAAAGTACAACAGATAAATTCTGATACATAAATAAAGCTCATTAGTACAATGCCCGTATAATGAAAGGTTATACTGAGATATTGGATCAAAGTAAATAATTTTATCAATGTTTCAGTTTTGAGTTGGGTACAACCAATGGCCAATATTGTTTTAAGAATACGATAAACAATTAAGTCTACATGTATTTGGAAATAAGACTAAAATTATGGTTTATGATTAAATGAAATAACTAACAATCACTGGGTTAATTAAGTCGGCCACTATGGAATCTTACATTAAGTAACTTTAAATTATATATTAATAATACAAGTAATAATAATAATAAATTAAATAAAAACAAAGAAAAATGGTCTAAGCTAATTAAAATCATATAATAGGACATAAAACAAGAAATTATAACTTTAAGGTAACTATTGAAAGAGAAAGGGTATAAGTTAGAACTGATGTTTGAAAACTTTTTAATATTTAACAAAAATACCTGTTTAATTTTGATGTGGCCTATGTGCAAATTTCAAAAATTCATTCCTCACCCGTGACGCCAGGCGCCTAAAAAGTTAATAGATAAAAAGGATAATCCAACATCAAACATTTGAAAATGAAAATCCAAATATTTCAAAATGATATGAATCAAAGTCCAGCTATGGAACGCTTTACATAAGGGAACGAACCTTAGTTTTAAATTGATCTTAAACAAATTAAGACGGCTGAAAATTTTACAACAAAGTACAACCTATAAATTTATAAACTATTATTTGTACGTCACATTACTTAAAGTCCAGGTTAAAAAGGAAAACAAAATTAGTAAATTTCAAATTCAGAAGTAAACGGAAAAATGTGTATCCTCCTGTCGCCAATATTCGTGGTACTAACAGTTCGTTGCTAAATTCTATGGTTAATCGTAAGTAAATAGTAAAGAAGTCAATTCCGTTTTACATTTCTTGCACTTTGCTTTAAAATGAAGAATATTTAGTTGTTTTCATTTGGATATACCGGAAAACATCGTTTGTAAACAAAACCCTCTCGGCAGACGCCATTTTGGAAAACGTGGCCAAATTCGTGGGAAGTCTCTCGGATCACGAGATTTCTCCTGGTAAGGGCTTACAACACTAATTGTTTCAAAATTAATATTTTCAATAGTCTAGTTTAGATTAACAATGCAAATTTTTGGATTATTTTTGATTACACAATTATTACAAGGATTAAAAACGATAAGGCATTTCCGGTATGACATTCGGAATTCACGTCATTTTACATCATATTATATAGTGAAAAATGCATGAATTTTACTAAATATAGCGTAAGAGACAAACAATTTTCATGACACTCAAAACTAGTATTACTTGACACAAAAGTTTCAGATGTTGATCGGGTAAATAGGCCAGACTCTCTTCTTCCAGACGACATAGTTTACATCGTTATTTACTTTACTTGTGATTAAAAATAAAGATATAACTTCAAGAATAATTTTGCAATGGTGAAATCTGTCAAAAATTAAAACTTTTGATATTTTTATATTTTCTTACTAGTTTAGGACATATTTAAAATTTTTCTAACTAAGTATGGAAAGTTTAACACTTTGGGCGCCTATTTGACCTTGAGTGTGTGCAGTTGATGTACTTCCTGGAAAGGATATCCGGTGTAAACAATCGTCTTGAGGATATAACAAGACATATTGCTATTTAGAAAACCTTTATTTAGTAATTTATTCTAAATGTGACTCGATGGTTTATTTTAAAAGTTTTTGGTCATTTTTGTACGATTCGAGTTGGTTTTTGTGCGTGCCCTACAGTGCAACTTTCTTTTAAATTCATATTTATTCTGTTGTATTAATTTCCTTGTTATTGTATACTGCTATATCACACACTAGAAAAATCTCGCTAGTTACTGGAAATTTTGTTTCAGCTCGGAAAGAGAGTAGACGGGTTAACTGTGATATTTGATATGGAAGGTGTGGGAACTAAAATGTTATGGAGACCAGGTATTTTCATACATTTAAAAAGTCATTTTTCTGCTGTGTCATACACACTAAAAATTTTAATTTTTATCTGTAAAAAAAAACTTCTGGAATTTTGTTAATTTTTTGAACAGAATTTTTCCAAATATGTTCTACAAAATGTATCTACAAAAACAATGTAGAAATTCAATGCAATTATTGCTGGTACACAAAATGTACTTGTTAAAATCTAGAAAAGCATAAATGAAACTAAAATACACGACACGAAATTTTATGATAACGGAGTTTAAGTGCTTTGGTACGTTAGGTTTTTGAACAGAGAGATGAATAAGATGTTATTATTCATGTTTTGTAAAGATGATGTAACCAACAGTTTGTGCTCAAAATAGCTTGAAAAAAGTCGGTTCTAACAACAAAACACCTCAAACATTAAAGACAAAGCTGACAAACAATTATTGTACAATTAAGATTATTCACAAACAATTGTCATATTTCTGTATGGCATCTTTCCTGTATTATTTTACTTTGTAAAGTCTGAAAACTTCTAAAGAATTGATTTTTCTTTCATTAGGTTAACACAATATAAAAAGGATTACCCTGACACAAAAATTATAGAATATCTTGTTAATGCATTTTAAAGTATATCTCTGACAACGCTTTTTTCTTTAAGGAATGCAGATGTATCTACACCTTGTTAAAATCCTAGAAGATAATTATCCGGAAATGATGAAGAGACTTTGTGTGATAAATGGTACGTTTATAGTACACAATCTTCGAATTTGATGCAATAAAAATCACTAAAGGATTACAAATATCAATGTTATGTATTCATATATCTGATGATCGTACACGCGTTTTGTTAGTAACGTTTAATGTTAATTAAGTGGCTCGATAAAGTGATCCACTTTTATCCCTTGCCTTTTTAATTTTATATTTTGATAATATTGATCTCGACATGTTTAAAGGCATTAGAATTAAACTTCAACGTATAGAAAGAACAATCAAAAAAATATTATTGCCGGTGACAAAAGATCACTAACAAGAAGTAGCAGCTGCTAGTTGATAAAAATTTTATTTTTTACCAGTTATTTAGACATATTTTGATTATGAACTTTTTCCTGTTTTAATATTCCTTTTAGTTTTTTTATCACATAATTTCATTTATTCATTAATTTTCAACTGTCCGGCTTATGTTTTGATCTATTTCACTTTTCGGCTCCTAGTGTCACTGATGAGGAATGATTTTCCGAAATGTGCGCATATGGCACATCAAAATTTAACAGGTATTTGTGTTATATATTATGAGAAAATAATGGTAGAGTTTGCTAATATATGTATTTTTTATTTCGATTTTTAAAGCTCCTAGGATTTTCCCTCTTCTGTATAAATTAGCACGACCATTAATAAGCGAAGATATGAAAAACAAAATTCACGTATTAGGAGGTAAGAATTTGTTTTAAATTTTATTAAAATTATGGATCTATATTTCTATGTATTAATGACAAATGGAATGATTGTATACGGCTAAGCAATGACATGCTGCGAAACAATTCCAACTATTTGTTGAGATAGATCTTGTCGTGAAAATGATTCTGAGCACTCGGTCTCACTTCCTTGATGGAAGTTCACGTGTATAACTAATTTTGTCAGCTTTCAAAGTTTTTCCGTTTGTTTTTTGGATTGTGATCTGGACAAGGACTGGTATGTTTGTTTTATTTGGTATGAAATTCTGAAGAGACATTTGAAGCTGACTGGTACTTAAAACTTATGTGGTGATATAGAAGATTGATGTTATCAGTGGACATTTTAACGAATTTTTGCTTTTATTTTATAAAACTTTCTCGCCCAAAATCAAATTTTCTCATTATTTAAGACAATATTACTTTTTCATTTTTAGAAGTCCCACATTGACACATATATACATATTAACAAACGCATAAAAATAAATTTAGATACAGCGTTTTCATACTTATAAGCAATATTTTGATGACGTAAATAAAGTTTTTTAAGGGCCATGTTAATGTCATTGACAACTGCTGTTTCTATTATTTGTTTGTGTTTTTTCCTTTTTTGGTTTCAATAGTTTTATATTCAGAAATTTTTCAGTTGCTATTTCTTTCAATTATAATAATAACTATAATTGACATTTGATTCATGAGGAAAATGAAAAGGCTTATCAATTATTGTAATTTCTAAACAGGTGATTTCAAATCAACGTTGTTGAAATTTGTTGACAAAGAGGAGTTACCTGCCTTTCTCGGTGGAATGCAGACAGATCCTGATGGAAATCCAAGATGCATAACCAAGGTAAAATTAGTTTACTACTTAAAAGGAATGAACTCAATATTATGAGAGAGTGTTCTCAAAGTTGAATTTACTAGACTCTCCAGTTTCTTCGGTGACCTGCTTCTCCCCCTCCCCCAATATTTCATAAAACCTCAATTAAAATGAAATGATCAACAGATGATTACATTTATTTTTATGCAGTTCGATCAAGCACAAGTATTGTAAAAATATTCCTTACTTCATTTCAGATTTGTCAAGGTGGAGATGTACCAGAACAATATTATCTAGAAAATACTGAACTTCTGGATCATATGCAGACGGTGACGGTGGGAAGAGGCGATAAAGTTCAAATAGAACAAATTGTTGAGAAATCAGGATCAATACTTAGGTAAAATAATGCCCGGGTAACAAAAATCAGAATAAAAGACCCGGTTAAATAATATAAATACTTAGAATTTCAAATTAAAAAGTTAAAAAAAAATTAATTAATTTTAAAAAAATAGTAATAGTAAAACTGTAATTGAATGAATAATAAAAAATAGTATGAAGCTTTGTGGTATGAAATATTGTTTTGCATTGATAAAATAATTCATGGTCTTGAATAACGCATTGAGGGACGCGTATAAGTACTAAGCGCGAAAACAGCAGGTGGTTTGCACATTTAGAATTTAGTGTCTTGGGTATGATCAATGGTTTTTTCGGATAAAAATTGGTGGCTTGGACAGAATCAGAATCAGAGTGTTTCGAATAACATGTATTAAGTTGCCCAACAAAAACAATGTGTTGCATGCACATATATTAATTCCTGTTCTGGACAAAAGCATTGTGAGACGTGGATAACAAATAACGAGTTCTCTGGATAAAAGCATTGAGTTGATAACAAACATAAATTTGTATGAACAAAAACTATGGTGAGCGTGAAAAGGAAGTTACGTGACGTGAACACCAGTTATTACAAAAAGTATAAAGTAACAGTAAAACATAAACATACCAGTCTATGTAATAGTAAGACTTTCTAGTGCAGTTATGAACCTGACATTTCTAATACTCTTTTCAATTTTCGCTAAATTGTCGACTTTTATACATTTAGATGGGAGTTTAAGACAGAAGATTACGACATCGGTTTCTCTCTGTTAATGAAGAAAAATGGCGAAAACGTACCAGTTATTCCAATGGTTCGTGTAAATAGTCACGTAGTCGCACAAGATGGAAGTTACACATGTGACGAAAAAGGAACATGTAAGTATAAAGTATTTTAAACTTATCATGATAGCATTCACAAAACTGCTGCTTGTAAGGAAATGAAGGGTTTATTATTATTTTTTATTGTTTTATTTTTATAACATGTATTATCTTTTTAATGTTTTATTTTTTATTATTCATTTTTTTATTATGTATGTTTTAATTATTTTTTTTATTTTATCAATAAATAACATTTTCTTTACTAATTAAAATTTAGATTTCACAAAATGGTTTTTAATGACAACATTAACAAACAAACATACTTTATACATGAATTTATCTTTCTAATGAGGGAAATTTGTTTAATAAAAATTCAAAATCCATGAAGGTGACTAAATTAATAACATATCTATTTAATCAGAACTGCTTTGTGGTTTTTTTTGACATATTTCATTTTCATCAATGTCTTTTACAGATATCATTGTTTTTAGCAACAAATATAGCTGGTTTAAACGGAAGACTGTGTATTACACTGTTGAAATCATTGAAATCCAATCCATACATGAAAATCTTAACCTATTAGGCATCACAAGCTGATTTTCGTATGAAGTTTTATTCATTACTGACACCAAATCATACGGTCATTATTTAGGTGGACAATCATTTTGTTAATTGGTTAATACTTTTCATAGATGAAACAAGTTAATACCTTATTTTGTCTTTCTTAATTGTTTGAGATATGTTTCAATACGGCATGTCTAGAACAACGTACAAAAAGTTCTAAATAAAAAAACAGAAATATATTTTAGAGCCCCCATGACCCTAAAAGCTTTAATTGAAACGTTTTAAAACGGGGTCATAAAAATCAATCAATTTTGATTACTGTTTGTTTATTGTTCTAACTATATAACAGATGATGAATTCATTTATTTTCAAACATGTATCTTTTTACAATCGATCATCATCCATAGTTTTGAGTTTTTATTTACAGTCATGTTTTCTGATGCTTATTTAAAAGGGTCCTAAGTTCATTGAACACTTATCAATATTGACATTTTAGTCGTCAAACATTATACATGAAGTTGCAAGTTTAACTTCAAGAGAAATCGTACTGAATCACTCGATTTTTATTTTTTCGACTTAATATGCCCAAAAGATATTTGTTTCTAAATAAACTTTTTTAAAAGTTCAAAGTTTTGTTCCTCGCGCTATGAAATTTTTTATAGTAATTGCAAATAAATGAAAAATCTTTTTAAAGAAAATTAAGTCAGGAATTCCTTTTTATATTGAGAAGAAACTTTCCAGTGCTACTTGACAATTAATTGTGTTTCAAAAATGATTGTCCACTCTAATATCGATATTGTGATTCTCCTATTTTTCGTTGTGTTGTAAACTGCTTAAATGTTACAATTTGGATAATTTTATTGTAAAATGTATGATCTCTGTCGAAATGATCTTTTATATCTGTCAACTTTTCAGCCCATTGTGTCACCGATAAGGAATGAATTTGCAAAATGTGCACATATAACATTTATCAAATTAAACAAGTATTATTATTAGACATTAAATACAAAAAAAAAATAATAATAAAATTACATTAACATATACATTAACATGAAAATACCATTACAAGTTCACTGGCCAAAATTTTTATCTCTTGTCTGTGCATGGAAAGCAACCTGTTAAATGACAAAAAACGCTTCGTACCTTCCTATATTATGGATCATAGGGGTATAAAATACACACAAAAAATAAAAAACAAGCCATACCTTTAAAAACAAGAAAAAACATACAACAGATAATTAGTTTGTTTTTGTTATGCATGTGGTATTGTTCATAAAACATTATTGCACTTACACTGAACGAGTTTAAATTTAAACTTGACAAAAACTCGTTACGAATATGAATTATGCATTTTTAATTAATTCGTAAAAAAACAAACTAACTATAAGAGAAAAATTAACACTGAAAGATATTTTCTGGTTGTTATATTTTTACATAAAAGATCTTTATATATTTAAATGTAATTTGCATTAGATCAGGCTTCAACAGGTTCCATGACTTAATGTTAATTTTAATTCTTGTTCGAGTTTTTTCACTTACAAATCTAATCCAATCTACTAATGTTTCGATGATAAGTTGTCTAGATGGGTTAAATTATTTCATTTCTTTTAGAGTTCTCAAATATATATGATTGATTATAAATGTGTTTTTATGTAAAGATGCGTAAAAAAGTTTTTATTCGCCAATCTTTTTTTTTTTTTATTTTTGTCGTTTTTTTAAATCATTTTGTATATTATTAGTTACATTTTTTAAATAAACGTTTCTTTGTTGAAGGTTGTAATCAAAATTTTGTCGTTGGACCTGTAACTTCCTCCGTCAGATAGGCGCTTAATTTAGAAAATGTTTTAGGTGCACTTATATTTTGATGTAGTAATGATATACATTGTAGTATTTTTCGTTTTAAAAAGTTTATGTAAAATGAGATATAAAATCCCTATTACATTTTTTAATTATTTACCTTTCAAAAATATTTAAATGCAAGTGTGTTGCATTTTAGACAAATAATGCACACATTTACAAGAAAATCAATTTTTAACCGTGAAGAGGCTGTTATAGGTCACCAACATTTGGATCATTTATAATCTTTTATGTTTAAACTTCATTCACACATTCGCATTTAATTGTTCTCATTTTGTTATTTTTTGACTTATAACTTCTTGTATTCATTTGTTGTGGAGGTTTACAAATAACAAAATTGCCAATTAAAACCTCAGATTTATAACTGTTTACATGCATTTCTATCATGTTAAAATATCTTAATTTCACAAATAATGGATTTCTTTACTGTTAATATGGCATTTAAAACTTCTTTAAGAAGAAGCTCAGGACAGCTCTCTAAGAATCGCTTTATAGCATTTCTGTCATGTTAAAACATCTTAATTTCACAAGTAACTGAATTTCTATACTGTTAATAAAGCTTTAAAACTTCTTCAAAGATAAGCTCAGACCTTCTCTAAAGAATCGCAATAAAATTTAGGTCGATGCATTTTCCATACTTTATGTGCTTATTGTTATTTTTATTATTACAGATGTCCTATGTTTTGATAACAGTTTCAGTTGGACAAGAACAAAAAAGATATATTACAGTTGTGAAGTATTGAGTTCAGATGAAACCGAATTAAAGTCCGAAATAAATGACTTAATAGAGAACGGCGACTGGGAGACTTTAGCCAATAATTTTGAAACTACGCATCTTTGAGATGTTATTCATTTTATACAGAAACTTTTAAAAAATTCCGGGATGTATTTGTCATACATGACTTAAAAACCTAAAAATGAAGATTGTCTATTTTGTTAAATATGACTATATATTTATACCATATATATTCGCTTTGTTATCTAAGTATGCTATTTGAAATAGCCATTATATTTCGGGTTATATGAACTTGAATGGCGAAATTGACGTTATCGGCACCCCTCAGTTAAAAATTAAAGGTTTAAATTAGACTGTTAACCGCTCAGTTAGAGTATAAACGGTTAAAATATGAGTTTATACCGGCGACGCACGACACAATTGCACTTGGCTAATAAATTTGAAATACAAACGTAACATAAATAAGAATTATTCGTCGTGATAATATAAAGATGGTTGAAATATTTTTTGTGAGAGTTTTATCAATATGTTTCCTATATCGCACCCAACATGAACACGTTTAATTTTTTCCTACTAGTAATTCTCCATATAACTATCGAAATCTAAGTAATAAAATAAAAATTGAAATTTTGTCCATTCTATCTAACACTATGGCAACCATTTGAAATATATAAAATGTGATTTTATTCGCAACGAATAAACATCTGTGTCAAATGACCAAGAAAAATTTTAAAGACCCTGTTTCACTTTCGAATTTTTTTCTTAGTGCAAAATTTTTGAAGCAATATTTAATATTCAACTGAGTTTTAATTGTGTGCTTAAAAATTAAAGAAATCTAAGAAAAAAAGCGAAAAATCTTTTGTAACAGCGACAGGAAATTGATAATTGAATCCTCTTACATTCATGTTAAAAATATGACTACTTTCAAGTACAACATTGTTTTGAACATTAAATATGTATGAACTCTTGTCTACTTGATTACCTAGCGTAACGTATAACTTATGCGAAACAGGAAAATAAATATAAAAAAGATTTTTTTTTAAAAATTGATAAAAATTTAACTTTTACGAAAAGCAAATAAAAATTAATTTGTTGTTCTTTATTGTGGCGTAGCTTCACATTTCTGTTCTGAACGACACGTTATTTTGGGACGTGACGGCTTTACGCCATCGTTTCACCCGATGGTAAAATTTTCCGTTTTTCATATAAATTTCCACGTCTGTTATTAAAACCTTTTTGCCAGAAAAATATTCAATTACTTGTTTAAGTCAAGAAAAGAAAAAGAAAATTTCAATCTCGTGGTCATATTTGTTTTATTCGAAATTCGGCGGAGACTCGTTTGAGGTGAAAATATCCGATTATTGGATCGGGAATTCATTTTTTCGATCTGAAACAATTTGTTATTTTTCAAATTTGAAATTTATAATATTATTTATGTTTGTAATTTTTAACAATCAAAATACTACTTCTTTGGCGCTATAATTCGCCGAAATTATGGCCCATCAGAGAATAGACAAATGCCAAAATTGTTATTTGGGTTGATATCAATCTTACTGTTTCTCTAACTGTGTTTGTAACAGTAAATTATGCCAAAGTTTCATAGAAATTGCAATAAACTTGAATTCATTTTGATATTTGTTTACTCACTTGAGTCTAGTCGTCACTGAAATTCACAATGCGCGTCTGTGATTACCAAAATATTTCTGTAGAATGAAAGTTGCTGCTACGGGGATTTTACGTGTTGAAAAACAAGATATGGTGAATTCTTTTGCACATTCGACCTAAAGCGTCATCAAAAGTACCACTTTTCTTTTTGACATGTAAAATCCCCGTAGCAGCAACATATTCTCTTCCACATTCCTTTTCTACGGAAGTTTTCCATGGTAAACGCGGATGCGCATTAAGATTCCCTGTTGTGGCTGGACTCAAGTAAGTAAAAATGCCAAACTTTATTTACGTTTATTGAATTTTCTAAGACAATTATTTATCGTTTACTATAACAAACACAATTACTCAAACAGTAATCGTTGGATGTTTTATCACTTATGTATGTCTGTATAAAGACAATTGATGATAGCACAATTTAACTTCAACTTTGTCAAGTACATTGTAATGACATATAACGTACAAACCAGTTATATTATCTTCTGTAAAACATATGTTATTTCTAATTTGTATAACTATTATAAATGTTATACACTTGTTATATACAGAGTTTTGTTTAAATTATTATCTAACTACCGAATTAAGGAATTATGCATGGTATAATGGTTACTTACATCATATGTATATAGGCTATTTTGACCTCGATATTTTTAAATTCATATTATTTTGATTTACCTTATTCCAGTAATTAATTCGTTCTTATACATTTTATACTCTTTTTTAAACCTCAACTAGTTTGCAAGACAAAGCATGGAAAAGATGGTTCCGAAGTACGAATAGAATAAACGTTTAAAATTGACATTGACCACGCACGATACCGTAATTTTTATTATTATTATCATTATTATTATTAAACAAGTTTATAATTTCACTTGCATCTTAACAGTTTGTGTTTGTTACATAAAATGTAACTAAAATTTAAGTAGTATAATTGTTTGTTGTTTTGTTATATTTAAATGTAATGATATTTATTCTTTCATATAAAAACTAATTTGACAGATTTAATTCAGATATACAATGTACCTTCTTTAAAGATTGACACGGTCAATAATTAAGTTTTTAAGAAAATTTTGAATCGTTCTGTAATGTTTCGATGCAAAAATTGTTTGAATATTTTTAAGATTTTTGTTTATATTCAATATTTGACTTGAAATATGCCAATTTTTTTCGTTTGAAAGTTTACATTCAATCGTCATTAAGTAATGCATTCTGTCAAAAAAGATTAATGAAAGGCGTTTTTCGTTCCGTCCCAGTCAAGAATATTTCACTTGCTGTCTTACAAAAAAACATAAATTGTATAAACTATTAAAAAATATTTTCTAACCTACTTCTTTCAAATTCAAAATTTCATTGAAAAAAGACAGTGTGAAAAAAATCGTGAATCCATATTATTATGTAATTGTTTTTCATTCCTGTACTTATTATGAATAAAATAACTTGCTCACTTGCACTATTTATAGTTTTTTTAATTTTTTGTTTGTAAAGAGCCTGTTCAGTGCTGTGTTGTTGTTTTATATCCATCTGTGACGACGGAATCTGTTTTGATGTAATCTGGCCATCAAGCTTAATACAAAAAACATTGTTTCTTTGATATTAAATAAGCGATTACTAATGATATCAAAACGACACTGAATGGACAAACGCATAAGTAAATTAATTTAAACAGTACGAAATTATGCTGCATCTTAGACATAAATTTTGACAATATTTGGTTTATTTTAATTTGATATTTTGTAAGCGGTTATTATTACATGTATTAAAGATTTGAGATCCACATAAATTATATTAACAACATCAATTAAATTTTTTGCTATGGTTTATCTGAACTTTTTATTTTGTTAATGGAAATTATTGCATGCATTCAAAATTTGAGATTCAGTCAGACATCGTCGCACGAATCTGTCGTCAAAATATTAATGCTTTTAAAGCATCTAAATTGCACTCTTCATGGATCAGCAGAATTGGATTCTGTTTATCGTGGACCTTTAGTATTGCAGGCGCCATTTGTAATCGTGACGTCATCAATAGCTGAAAAACTTCCGTGTCGTTCTCCAACAACATGTTCAAACACAATCTGTCAATAAAAATTTTTGAAAAAAAAAGAAAAAAGATTCAATATAAAAATATAATTGATTTGAATTGAATTTGTACTAGGAAAGCTATTGTTAATATTAGGGAGTACATTTACAAAAATGTCGAGTTTTTTTCATGATGATAAAATTCCACTCTGACCTTTTGATAAGATGTTTCATAATCCGTAACAGGAAGGACTTGATACTATATTTCGATAGATTTATGAAAAGGTTAATAAAATAAAATTTTCCATGTTCTGAAAAATCTTAAAATCATCTAAAAATAAAGTTATTAAATTACCAAAGACAACTGGGATCTGGTGTTAAGTTAATGATAGTTGTCCTACTACAAGAGGTTTTACCCCATTTTTAGATTTTCTCGTCAGTTAATTGTTATAATAAAAGTTATGAATTTTATTTGGTAGCTTTTTTTTTACCTGATACAGCTCTTCAGAGTGTATTGTAATGCTGGTTTCCTTCCAGATGAATGCAGTATCGGTATTAGTCTCAAACACGGGGTCTGATAAAGATCCACTCATATCCTTCACATAAACACGTAATTGGGTATTATCATCATTCCCATTACTTTGATACCAAAACTGTAAACACTGGGCACTGTATGGGTATACTACGGGTGTGTGTAATCTGGCTACGTCTCCAACCTGATTTAATCTAGACGCCATCGCAGCAAAATAATGTCCTGAAGTTATAGTGAAATTTTAACTTTTTTCAAATAAGGGTTTCTAATCAAAATTACACCCGACCTCACTTCCTTGATGGAAGTTCACGTGTATAACTAATTTTGCCAGTTTTCAAAGTTTTTCCCTTGTTTTTGAGATTGTGATCTAGACAAGAGCAAATATGTTTGTTTCATTCCAAGTATGCGATGATGCAAGATAATGTTAGAGAAAGGATGCATTATTTCCAAGGTAATCAATATATATAAGAAACTGCGACTATTATGCGTTTTAGGGACTTATATAGTATTTACATCATTGGTCTCAAACCCAAGTGCCCGTCAAAATTTGTCAGGTTTGTTTCTGTAACATTTGACTTTTAATATGAATATTTGATGAACCAGAAACAGTTAGAAATGTAAAAAAAACATCTGAGTGAAACATTCATTTTGTAGCAAGTAAATACCTTAGCAAACAGCTAGACGTTCAAACAAGATCTTTGCAAACACGCACAGCAAACAGGCAAAAACCCAAAATCAAGAGATGCTTAAACCGAAATCATAGTGTGTAAACAACTACTACATTGCATAACAAGGGATAGTGTGTATGTAGAAATGAATCATTTAAAAGGCTTGCAAAGAGAATTTTGATTTTAAAATGTCTACTTTAATGGATAACCAGAGGACGGAAAATGATAACGGATAATATGTATATATGAATCATAGAGGTTGCATAAAAACACTTAAAACAAAAACAACGGTTACCATATAGAAACATTTAAATGGCCAATCGAATCATAAAACTTGCATGTATAGACGATTAATTTTATAGAAAGTACACAATAAAAAAGACGCTGATGCAAATTCAAGCTCTTTTGTATCATGCAGTCAAGCGTGAGTGATAGGAAAAATAAACAGAGATAGGAAAAATGTAGTCATTCATTTTTCATCAAATTAATATTAACATGAACGTATATCCAAAATAGTGTTAGGGAAACGGCCAATTGCAAAATACGTATATCAATATACCTGAGGTTCCTTCAGTTTTATCATCAAGTGGCATATCTGGAAAGACATTACCACTGCTAGCTTTATAGATCTTCCAGTTGAAATTGCCTGAACTGTCTTGGGTAAAACCACACATGTTCTCTTCAAAAGTACATAGTTTGGGACGGCTGTGTCCTTAATATATAAACAAAAATATTAAAATTTGCAGTCAAATAAAATCTTCTCGAAAAAAATAAGTGTCACCAAGAACAAACTCTACCAGAAACAAAAACAAGTAAGGCTTATTATTTTTAAATCGCCACTTTCGACTAGTATTGAGTTTGCTAATAAATATCGTGTTCACGGATGCGGTGTGTAATTTCCTCTGAAGAAGTCTACAATTACTACGATTCTCTAAAACGTTCAATACCTTGCAATTATGCCATTAAGAATGTTACCGGTATTATCAACATTGTATTGCAAAACAATTGCTTATTTACTGCATGTTTTAAAAATACGACTCTACCTATGATCTAGAGAAACGAACAAGTTTTGCAATCAATTAGTATTCTTCATCCATAAAGATCTTAGATTTTAATGACATAAACGGTTATTTCTATTCAACACTTTTTCAATCATGACTTACTTGTGCTTCGTTTGAAGTTCTTAATACAATATGGAAACGAATCCGACCAAACTGCGAGACCAGGCTGATCAATACACGTGATGGACGAAGAACCAATCAGATTGTAATTGTTTTCACATTGGTAGACCACCTGATCACCGACAAAATTGCTCTTTCCTGTGATTCTAGAGTGTGGTGTTACCATCGGTCGTACACAAGACTTCCCTTTAAAATCAGAATGAAAAAAGAACATTACCAGTTTACAATTACAATCGAATTAGTTAAGCTTTTGTAAAAAAAACTTGGACTTGATTACCAGTGTTCACAATGTTTAATTTTTATTGCTCTAACAGTGTCATGTTATTAAATGCAATGTGTGACTGATACTCCCCTCAGTCAATAATTATTTTTTTAGTTTGCAGTACTACAATTACAACTCTGAAAAAACACTTGTTTACCCTAAAGCTTAATAAATAGTTTTTCAGACGTGTTTCTATTTTTCCAATACTACCTTCTCAACTATTTCAATCTTAACTATATCAAATGCCGTTTTCTTGGCTGCTACGTTAGTAAAGTACATTTTTATTTCGTTACCCTATCATTTATTACCAAAATATTGAGCTCTTTGTGCATCTTGCACTATCCCAAACCTTACTGCATTGATACTTCTGTATAGCTTTACTTATGGTGACAATAAACCTATTTGTTCTTAGTTTAACATAGTTCTGACCCGATTTGTTTGTCATATGCTACTAGTATTTGTTTTTAGCTTTCACACATGAGAAATAACAAGTAACAGCGGCATTGTAAGAAAGTTTTATATTCTAGATAAACTAAAGGTATGCATACTCCTTTTGTTGTTTATGGTATACAGCAGGTCGAATCCACCTCCTATATTTGTTGCATCTGACTCAAATTTGATAAACAATTTATTTGAAGATGATTGGATGGATGATGGTGCTGAATTTCCGCAGAATGATCCAATCAAATTTGCGGTATCGTCTGGGCCGTCAAAGACCTAAAATAGAAAATTGTAATAGCGATACTGAAATTTCAATAAAAGACGTTAAGAGGCAGAAAAGGCATTGAAACTGTTTCAGCAAATATTCATATAAAAATTTTAATTAACAAGTAGTTATATTTTATTTGGATCGGTAAAACGTACCTTGACACCCTAAGCCACAATAAGCAACATTGTTTATTTCGTTGAAAACATATTTAGAAACAGTGTTTATTTATGTCTCTGTATAATGTGATGATTTCAAAACACTATTACTGAAAGATTAATGAAAATTTACATCATAATAGAAAGAATAAAATCTTAAGATTACAATATCATTTACTGAATTTGTTTGCCACGTGAATCAAATATTTTGCTTTTCATCGGTAAACAATAGATTTAAAATCAGCAATAAGCAAACATAAAGTAAACACTATTAAGAAGCATAGTTCAAGATTAATTTTGAATCACTTTATTATGACTTAATGGCAAAAAAAACGAACAATAATAAATAATTTTTGTTTTTTGTTTCCCCATAATTTTTATATCAGAAGATCTAATGCTTTTGTCGTTTCTTCATAACTTTTATCCTGACCTTGAATTGTGTCGTGTTTTAGCATCGTTGGATGTTACCTAGGAAGTTGAGAATTTTTTTCCTTATTACAAACGAAATCAGAAAACTTAAAAAAGTAATTAACTTACCATAATTGCGTCGTATAAACAGTTTGCGCTGTATTCCACATCAAGTCGAGTAAAGGCTAAAGATATCGTAGAGTTGATATTCCCAGTTAAAATCTTGTATTCACATTCCATAAAGTTACTGTAATTCCGTAAACTAATCATGCCACTTGTACCTTCTATTCCTGTATGGAATTTGGTTCCACATTTCGCATCCGCTGAATAAACATGATACTAAACAATTATATGTATTAACATTAAAACCCTCTAAAATTTGAACCAAAAAAATCATTAATACTTTTAAGGTATCTATAGTTACTTGGTTATAAGAATATTTAAGGAAGTAAAATAAAGTCGTTATAATACGTATCGACAAATGGCATTGGTATTGAATTAAGAGTGTTATTGCAAGATAAATCGAATAATTTAGCAAATAAAACATAAGATTTTTTTCAATACATAGGTTTTTGTCTGGAGTGTGCCTAAAGCGCTTGCTTACGATCGTTGTACCTCTCACCGGTTTGAATACTACCCGGTGTATCTTTGACAGTTTTCAAGTTCGCTTTACTTCTGTCACCGTTTTTCCTAGAACTCGCATCCCAAAATAAACCTCCTTAAAGAATCTTGGGTGTAAAACTACGGTGCACTGCTACTTATCACCTCATATAAATATCAAAGATATAATAACAAGGCCTGAAAAATTCTTATTTACACCATAAAGATTTACCTGCGCATGCGTTTGAATTGCAAGAGGAATATTCTCTGTCAGATCCCTGGCAAGGTGCTCCGTCACCAAAGGGTATGGGATTGTTACACCTTCTGTATCTGTACCTCTGTCCTCCGCCACAGGTCCTAGAACATACTCCCCAACCTCCCCAATTATTCCAGTTACCATCTCTATCTATAAATATATCATCAATAAAAATACTGAAATTACAAATTTAAAAAATAGAAAAAAATAAAAACAGAAACAAAAGAAACCCCAAAGATAACAACCAAACCAAAAAAAAAAAAAAAAAAAAAAAAAAAAAAAAAAAAAAAAAAAAAAAAAAAGAAGAAGCTTGAATTAAAAGGTTTACTGTTGAAATCTTTTTGACATAAGGATAAATAAAATGTTTGTTTTATAATGTATATTGTTTTAAAATCAAATTTTGATCTTTCCATTTCAAGTCGAGTGCTTGGTAAAAGAAAAGTCACTACTTATTTTCAAGTCTTGGTCCGAACCCCTGACCTCCCACATACTTGATATTCTAGCATATCATCTCATTTCAATTCAAGTTACAACCAATACAATAATCATTTTATCATAACTGACAAGATCAACATATCCAATCATTTAAGTGAGACAAGTTTTGGTCAACATTTTAAACATGTTCTGGCAGGCTTATTTTTCAGTATGCGTTTTCATACATATTTTTTAATGAACTTACTTCTATTTAAAGAGTAAACACTGCTGCTAGACACGCCCCCTAAACCATTACTTCCGCATTCATTTGAAGGGCCATATTTCATGTACGTGGTCGCAGCCATGGAACCCGTCAGACATATACTCTCCTTAAATACAGCAAAAACTGAGTAACCGTTCTGATTGGCAAAATCGCCACACTGTCTTATAGCAGTCAATGCTTCATCACGTGTTTGAGGCAGCTTGCTTAGTCCAAAGCCAGATGGGATAGCGAGGTTGTTTGAATTTTCTTTCCAGCATCCAAGTGACCATGCAGCTGTAATGTATCAATAATAATTTTTTTAAAACAAGGAATTTCGATATAACTTTTGATTTAACAGAATAATTCTATGTCGAAACAAGTATGAATTATTTTATCTTAAATATTACTTTAAGAAAGTGAAAAATGCGGGATGGTCGTATCTGAAACACCAAGGTACCGACTGTCATTAACGTCTGCTAATAAGAAGCTCTGGAGAAGCCATTTTCATGACGCGTTAAAACAAATTATGATCATGAATAGTTGAGTATTTAGAATACATTAGTTGCGTTTTTATTTTACAATGAATTCAGTGCCCATTCGTGGCTTATTCTTGACTGGGACGTAAAACTTTATTAAATAAAATTAAATCTCAGGCGTACGATTTACAGTCCCTTACGATGCCTAGGTTCTTATCTCAGGAAGGTGAATCATATGGTCACAGATTTTGACTAAACCCAACAATGCTATTATTACTCTACTTTTCGCTTTCGCCGCTGGGTCAATTTTTAACATTTAAGCATTGAACCTGTCTAATAATCGTGTAAGAGGAAAAGGAAAAATGCAGGGTAAAACCGGGACTCGAACCCGTAACCTTTCTTATACAAGCGGGACGCTCTACCGACTTAGCTACCCGGCCAACTATCAGGCCCGATCAGTTTAACAGTCTATCTGTCATTTATCACCTAATAATTACCTTTACAGGAACTATCACAAAGCTCTGTCTGTGTTTTAGCTCCATAACAGGAATGTTTGTCACTTTTCAAACAAAATCTATAACGTCTTCTATTACAGGCTAGATCACAAGACGACCATTGTGACCATGTTGACCAACCAGGTTGATTCGTTGTCTGGAAATTTTGTATTACAACTGTGGGCGGAGTTTTCACATCTTGGGCGGAGCTACTGGCAGATGCTGTAAATGGCACAGGGACACCTGTTAATTCTGTGGGTCGTATTGCCATTTTTGTTGGAATATTTTGTTGAACTGTAGGAATAACATCCATGCCCTTTCCTATTAAGACATACAAGTGAATTTTATTTCAAAGCAATCGATTGTAGAAACAGTTGATTTTTCCTAGTTAAATTGTTATAATATAAATTTTAAAAATCTTGCATGTAAACATCAACGACAAAATTTTGTTAAATAAATTTCATTTTTAATTTACTGTTTTTAATTTTTGCTTTACATCAAGCAAAGAAGAGAGAGAGAGAGAGAGAGAGAGAGAGAGAGAGAGAGAGAGAGAGAGAGAGAGACATTACCACATTGATAAAGCGCATTGATTTTCTGTACGTCAAGATTGCTCATATGTGTTCTTTGGCCTAGTTGAGCATTAGTCTGGAAAATAGGTAAAAGCGTTCGGTCCACCGTTTTTCGTAAATGCATATTTAGAATAGTGCATTACACTCCCGTAGTCATACTGAATACCAAGCGTCGTTACTTCATTGGCTGATTCTTTATAGAAATTGTATTCTTTGCCTAAAAATAGAACATGTTCTTATATTTATCCGTAAAGAATAATTAACTCGCTCTAGTAGCGAATAGCTGAAATATCGCTGATATGACGTTAAACGTTAACAATAAACATATCACTATTAATATTTTCCGCAAAATTCCAGTTTAACATAAATTGTTTGATTCCTTGTATCTTATTTATTTATTCATTCGCTCGTTCATTCATTCATTCTAATTATTTATTCATTTATTTATTCATCTCTTTATTTATTTATTTATTTGGTCGTTCATTTGTTTGTTTGTTGGTTGGTTTGTTTGCTTGTTGGTTCATTTATATTGAAGTATACCTGTCTCAATGTTGTTGTATATAACTTGAATCCAACTATCTCTGTCAGGCCGTCCTTGTTCATGAAAAAATCCTAAAGCGTGCATTATTTCGTGAACAATCGTTCCTTCTATCAAACACGACGCCATTAGTGATATCTGCTGTTTACCACCAGTTTTTCCAACTTCTGATGAACATCTGGAAAAAAATATATTCGGTTAAGTTTTAAAATCACGAAAAAGACGAAAAGTTCGTTTTCATTTTTTCTTCTTTATTTTTTCTTTTTAATTTTTTTTTTTTTTTTAATTTTTAATTTTTTTTGTTTGGAAAACGTGGTCTTTGTCCTGAAACCAATTCGCTAATTTAACAATAAAGCACAAACATACCAGTCCATGTAGGGTTTTGTGTCTTGAGCTACCCATTATCTCAAATGGAAACTTTCATTTGAAATACAGATGCCTATGCCACATATAAGCTAGCCAGCAGTAGGTTATACAAAGCTCATGAATACAATACACACTGATTTTTTTTCTTGCTTTTTCACTTCTAAACAATAATATTCAAGACTTTAAAAAGCCATGTTGCTTTCGCTACAATGCTAGGAGACATCTAG